>JAQJVL010000309.1:77500-220677 GCA_035578905.1 Stictocephala bisonia
TGACATACTGAATTTTTGAATGAAGGTCAACGTTACAAATATACATTTTATGTAAAAAGGCTAAATGTCTAAAATTATCAGTTTCAAAATGGCGGCAGTTAAATAATTTCAAAGTCAAATATAATAAAAAAACTAAACTTTTTATCCAAAAATATTAAGACACATGATTTAGACTATGTTATGCCTAATTTAACAATATGCCATTTTAAAAGATCGGTTGATAAAGTACAGAAAAAACATATTTTTTGTGACTGAAAGCATTGTTTTCTAAGTACTCTTTACCCAGATAACAATGCTTTCAGTCACAAAAAATACGTTTTCTCTGTTATTTATCAACCGATCTTTTGAATTGGCATATCGTTAAATTTGGCATAGAGTAGTCTATAAATCAGGTGTCTTAACATTTTTGGATAAAAAGTTTAGTTTTTTTTTTTTAATATTTGACTTTGAAATTTTTAAACAGCCGCCATTTCGAAACCGATAATCTTATACATTTAGCCTTTTTATATATATGTAAAATGTATCTTTGTAGGGTTAACCTTCATACGAAAATACTTGATATATTCAAATGTTTGTAAAAAATACATTCAGACACACAGACAGAAAACAAATGGAGATAGAACACATGGTATATGGCATTATTTGCTTGTATTGACCTGACAAATTATCCTCTTAAATATGGAACAGACGAAGCTGGACACCCTGTATATTAGTGTAGTACTTGAAACATATTAACAAGTTGAGTCCCATATGCACCAATTTTGCTGCATGGAACTTTATTTCAGTAGACCATGAAAAATTAACAAATTCTTTTCCCCAGACCATATAGCATTAAATCGATAAACATTTTCAGTTCACTGTATATCTTTAATATACAGGGTGGTTGAAAAGTAACTTGCATCTCCCTCTAAATTTTTTAATACTAAAAATATTTAATTTAAGTTTACGGCAACCTTATTGAGTATGAGGGGCAGGGCCGCCCAGAGGGGGGGGGCAAAAGGGGCAAATTGCCCCGGGGCCACACAGACTTAGTTCACAGGGGGGGCCACATTCCATGCAACAAAAAAGAAAATACTTAATAATCTACTAGATAAGAAACGATTCAGGCCTGTATCAAAAGTGATATTAGGCCAGATAAGTCTTCCAGTTTTAGTTTTAAAACGTTTAAACTAAACCATTTGTTTTATAGCAACCAGGGAGCCTTTTGGAGCAAGTTGTACACTGCTGTTTGAAGTTTGTCAGCGATCGACATAGTGGTGTGACAGCATACGCGCTGGTTGGTGTGTGACTGCAACTGTACCCCTCGCCAGTTGTCTTGTTTGCGAACAAGTGTAAAGTCATGCAGCTTGTGAACACACCAAAATATGAAATCCAGTTTGCGAACATATAAATATACTTGAGTGGTGTGGACAGTGGGTCACCTCTATGAGATGTCCTGTTTTCGTACACTATTTATATAAAACATATCAAAAGACCCACTAACTTTACATTTAGTTAACTTAACATATTACTCAAAACTCCGTTTTTAGACGTGTTTAATACAAAGTGGACAAGAACGTTTCTGTACGAGTATGTTTTATTTTTTAACTTTAATTTCAAAAGTATATACTACTTCAAACAAAATTGTTATACTTGTCCTAAATTCAACTCTATCTTGGCTTTTAGTGGTAGGAAAATCAATCGCTTGGTCACGTTATTATCCTTACAAAACCATTAGTTATGATATATTATTATTATACACAAGATAATACAGCAATTGCGAATTGATTTGTATTTGTAGTGATTTGTTGATTCAGCTTTCATCCTTATTTTGTATTTTTTCACAAATTCTGTTTATGTAGATAAACAATCTTGATTTAGTATTTCGAAAATCCCTTGACTCATCGTAGCAAAATAATAGATCTATATAACGTGAAAACGAATGATCAGTAACCTGCTGCCTAAGTATGCAAATTAATAAATTGTAATAAAAAAGTGGAAGCCTAAGAATAACACAATCAAATAAGCAAACAAAATTAAAGTAAACACATTTTAAAAAGGTCGAAAAGTCTTTATGAGAAAAGGTTCTTACAAACTTGGTTTCAAAGCTGGCAGTAGGCGGCGGCACTCCGTTCGAACGTGGTAACGTTGCACTCTTTCCTCTCTGCAGTAATTTAGTGCAATTTTTCAATATATGCACTAAATTTAATAAATAGTAGTCGTATTTCAGTAGTAACTGTGTTTTGCACCCAAAAAGCCCGCAGGCAAAATATACAATGTTGTAACAACGTGGCTGGAAGAGTTCAATTAATTGTCATGAAGGGTAGATCGGGGACATTGTCAATCATTAGTCTGTTTGTTTATCGTCGTCCAGTAAAGAAATATTTTGTTATTGTTGTATCTTATAGAGTGATATTTCTGTAATTTAATGCGTTCTTTTGGATTTCCTAGTAAACTACTATAATTATCAATTAATTTAATTTGCTATGATTCATATTCCATTTCCAGATTTTGAGAGAACAAAAAGCTAAAGTTTAGGCCCAGTAATTTATGGTAACGTTTTATTGAAATCAATAAAAATAGGCTATAAATGTTTCAATATAATATTGTAATATACTACAAAGTAAATTATATATTTTTACAGTATAAAAAGAATAAATTAACGATAAAACCACTAAATTACAGTACATTTCTAGGTACTTAAATTTGGTAAATATGCATACAACATCACCGCTCGCTTACCGGATGTGCAACAATATGTGTGTATGATGCATTACATTCAACTTGCTCTACGCTATCGCGGGAGGAATTGCGTGGCATAATCTTGTCTAAAAATTATAATTTTGTAACTTTCTGTACGATCCGGATTCACCTTCCATCATATTTAACCGGTTAACCAGAGTTTACTGTACATGCAATTTTCTTACTTTCTCTCTACTGTAATGTTTCCTTTGACATTTTAAATTTACTAGTTATTATAACATGGATGTTCGTAAAGACATTTTACCAAAATATTATGACATAGGTCTTAATGAAAAGAGAAGCTCTTAAGTACACCGTTAATAGATAAAACATCTTCATCATTGTTAAGATTTATACAACTCCTTTTGAATAATATTTATTTTGTGACATTTAACTTGTTGTAACTCTTTTATTGTCTGGTTTAATTTACCCTGAAACTGTAACAGGAACAGGGGTGTATTCTCAACATACTCAGTAGAGTAGCTCTTGATTAAAAACCATTTATGGCCACGTACGAGTTTTTCCCAAACAAATAGCATAATTGATTAAAGTAGTCATTCATTAACATAACAAATCTACGACCAATCAAAATAGTTTTCATAATTGTTTACTGTCACTGACGAACGAGTAAACCATTTATATTTTTGACAATCATTAATAGAGTATTTATTTATTGTTTATTACGTGATAAGTGAAATTAACTAAGATTGAACCACTGTACGTGTATTGTTGAGCGGGAGGGTCAATACCACTGTTCGTGAATGGGTGTGTGGGTGTGTCAATACCACTGTCACTGTACGGACGTGTACACTGTGGTATACATCAACGATATAGTGTCCAATTTGACAGACATAAATTTTACTGTGTTTTATGCTGAGAAAATTGAGTTAGTACAAAATGCCTTTTATGCCTGTGAAATAAAAATTGAATAGTTTTACAAAGTTTAGCACAAAGACAAACTAAAATCACGAGTATAAACTAGATGTTTTAATGTCCAACATAAATAAGCTACGTACCCAGTAGTCTACAACCTGTTTTGAAAACAATAACCTCAACTCTCAGTTGGCTGTTTTTAAAGCACTAGATGTTCGCGCTCGCCAAATTATTTTACTTCCTAAACATTCGGCCACTCTCAGTATAAACTTGCTCTTTAGCTAGCGAAGCCAAGTGGCCTATACAAATTTATTGGCCCCTCCCTCCCTCACTCACAGCTAATATCATTGGCGAGGATGGCTCCTCAACTGGCAATCGAAGAGCTGCTGCGCCCAACTATGCAACTGACTGTGGCATTGCTTGGTTCGTTATTATTTATTTAATATTAAAGAATAGCAGTTTTGTTATAAGAGATAGATGTTATTGTAGCGGTAATACTTAAGGAAATGTTTAAAAAGTATATGATAATTAGAGAAAAACTTACCGGAGCTTCGCAGCTAGCCCTGAGAAAACGTCCATGAACAAGAATCTTAATTAGAATAGTAATCTAACGAAAGAGATGGTAAGAATATTGTAGAATGTGCTAAAAATAAAATATCAATTATAGTATATTTGACAATCAGAGTAAATATTTTGAAGTGAAGGAAGGGGCCACATGGTAAACTTTGCCCCGGGGCCACCAAAAGTCTCTGGGCGGGCCTGATGAGGGGATACATTAATGAAAGCATTTTAAAATGTTTCCCTCCAAAGTGGGTTGGGGGGAAACTCAAACTCATTTTTAAATAGCAACTCCTACTGTGTGACCCCTCAATTAAATGTTAAAAGAGCTTGGTTAACATAAAGAAAAGTGAAATCAGACCACCTAAAAAAAATGACGGCCAAATACATGAAATGGCTGAAAAGTAACTTGCATCCCCTCTAACATTTTTAATACTGAAAATATTTTATTTCAGTTTTTGGCAACCTTCTTGGGTATGAGAGGCTACATTAAGTAATGAAAGTATTTTTAAATTTTCCCCTCTGAAGGGAACTGGAGAGTGGGGGGAGAATATTTTAATTAAGTTAATACATGCATTGAAAACATTACTTCTAATCAATTGCGATTTAATTGTTTTAACAAAACCTTCCATTTGGTCTAATACATATAATTGAATCCATTTTTATAAGTCATGTACATTTGTTTTTTTTTTTCATTGAAAGTTGCTATTATTTTATGATTGTATTTAACCCATTTTTTTTCTTTAAGAGAGAATATTTCTGCTACTTACCCTTCAAGTTGTCTAAGGGCATCCAAACAGTTTTAGTGAGTATTTTTTCTAGTATAACCAAGATCTTCAAAATAAGGTATTACATAGTAAATTTTATAAAACTGTAGCCATGGGATTCCTATCCCCCCCCCCCCCCCCCAAGAGACTTGAAATACATCATTATTGAGTAAAGATAGCTTTGGTCACAAAATATCTACAAACATTGATTCAGACATAAATTGAATATTTTTTACATAAAAAATTTCACAGAGGGTTAATTTTGAGCCACTTCCCTTAATTTACACCATTTTATGTTCGGTTTCCGATATCACTTTTCTTTATGTTAACTTTCTTGTCTCGCCAAGCTCTTTATGAGAGTGTTACCCAGTAGGAGTTGCTATTTAACAGTTTTGAGTTGCCCCCCCACAGTCCCCTTCAGGGGGAAAGATTTTAATCTGCTTTCATTAATGTAGCCCCTCATACTCAAGAAGGTTGCTACAAACTGAAATAAAATATTTCCAATTTTAAAAATGTTAGAAGGGGGTGCAAAGTTACTTTTTAGCCACCCTGTACAAGCCAATAAGTTAAACATTTTTAGTATAACCCTATTAAAACTGTGTGAGTACATTTGAACATACGGTCTGGCCAAGATCATACCGTGTCCCATATGTGATGCACAGGTACTTTGGAATGTAAATAATTCTTATACATTTTCAAAGAAATATTATTTATTGAACATCAAGATTTATAAAAATGAAAACTGTATAGTCTAGTAAAATTAAATCCTAAAGAAGGGTACCTGGAAATTAATACCAGAGAGCTGGAAATAAATTTTAAATTCTTTATTTAGGCTTGAAATTAAGATTATTTAACCATATAAAAATCACTCTGGAGATGATTCACTTCCCAAAAATAATTCACCATCTACATCACTATCATATGCAGGTGATGAGCTGTCATAGCTATCTAAAATACAACTAAAATTACAACCTAAAAATCCAAATGAAAACATAACAAAGCATGAAACAAGTGGTAACAGCAGTCTATTAGGTTTTGAACAACTGACAAGTCAGACAGTGGTGGGGGAAAAGTTTGGTCAACTTTAAAGAAAACCACCAACCCCTGACTTTTATCCTGACTTATCCACAGACCAGGCAACATGGCAGTATAGGGTTATAGGCTGAAAACGTACAGCAAATACGATTCATGGAGTCTTATATGATCCACTACTTGTGATCAAATCTGATCAAGGGCGGATCCAGGATTTTTGTGAGGGGGGGGCGGTCTGAGATTTTGGGAGATTTTTTTACACATATGATTCATGTTGGTAGTCAAAGCTCTGTAATTTGACATAAAATGTTATTATTGTACTAATGAAAAAAAGGCTAAAGTGATAAATGAAAGCAATGTAATAGTTCCAATAAACTGTATATAATCTGACAAAAGTTGTAAAAATACAAAATTTTATCTTTAAAGTACAAAATCGAGCCTTCTGTTTTTTTGGCTTGCAAATCTGTTAATGACTTTTTCGGGGCATACTTCGATGTCCCTGTGCACGTTTAGCAGAGCGAGTCCAGTCAACCTATCCTCTGCCATCCTTGTTCTGATCCATGACTTCAATTTTCTCAGAGTTGAAAAAGATCGTTCTGCCGTTGCTGTTGGAAAAAACAATAAGTTCTAACAGATTGGCAAAAAAAGGTTAAATGTTTCATAACAATGAAAAAATACTTTTTACTAACAACCACACGATTTAAGAAAATACTATTAGTTTTACTGGTTTTAGAAATTATCTGCTAATAAATAATTTTGAAAAAATAGTATAAACAAAAATTACTTACCTATTGAAATTGGAAGAGTAAGCAGAATTTGTACCAAAGCCCTTAGAAGAGGATAGCTGTTTTCATTTAATGCTTCAAAACATTTCATTGCTTTAGTTATAGTTTTAAATTCATTATAATTAGGAATGTTCTTGAGGGAGCATACTTCGTTCATAAGTTTCAGTAGCATCGTGTTTTTGTTCAATGATACTAAACTGCAATACTTCATACATATGGGCTCAAAACTAGATTTCATATCCACTATTTTGTCCAAGTTTGTCGGAACGGTTAGGTTCAGCATATAACACTCCAGTGAATCGCTTGAAAATCTATCTGTCATATCTGCAATAATGTTATCCAGAATTGTTATGTATGCAGATTTTTTCCAATGTTGTATTGTACATTCCCGACTGTCACTGGACGTTGAGGGGTAGTTTGGTCTATTTACTTGCTGTCCCACAATTCTTGGAATACGAACTTCTATGCCCATAGACTCCATAGTCTTTTCAGCAGTGTTGAAAATCAGAGAAAAGAATTGATCAGGATTTTGCCTTTTATTCTGAAGTACTTTTATTGTGTGCATTACTTTGTCTCTTGCTGAACACAAGTCTATGGTTTCTGACTGAAGATATTTACTAAGAACACAGGTTGCATCCGTTATATCACTAAGACAATGCATAGTTATTATAAACTCACAAGTGGAGATAGAGCACAATAAGCAATTTGCTTTGCTTGCTGTTGAGCTATCATTCCACTTTGAGACAATTTTAAGTGCTTCGGCTATTTTTGTTTGGTCTTCTGTAAACTCAAAAATTGATTCATGCCGTTCTACCCAACGGGTCTCACAATATCCTCTCATTTGATGTCCCAGTACTTTTTTCAAAATAGAGTTCCGTTTGGCCGAGGAGGTGAAAAATCTAGAAATCTCTTTTACAGTGCCTACTGCATTTCTCACGCTTTGGACTTTATTGCACTTTGAAATAGCCAAATTCAATGCATGATTACTGCAGCCACATAAGGTGCTATTCATGGCCATCTTTTTTATTTCTGTCACTGCTCCTCGCATGTCAGACATATTGACAGTGCATCCATCACAACCGATCCCTACACAGTTGTTCATGTTCAAACCAAGCTGTTGCATGAATTTCAGCACAGACTGTCCTAAAACCTCCCCCGTGATAACAGGTTCAACTTCTTGATCAGAATAGTTCGTATCGTGGAGATCAACAAAACCTACAAAGTCTTCTCTTATAGCATTGTTATACAGATAACGTAAACTAAGGCTTAGCTGAGAAGTATGAGACGCATCTGTGGATTCGTCAAATATTATGCTATAATATTTAGCTTCTGATACTCGTTGAGTTATCACTTCCAAAATTTCATCAGAACAACATTTTATAAGGAAGTTAGCTGTTGTCTTGCTGATGTAAGTAGCGTTTGCTCCTGCAGACTTCAAATGATCTTCAAGCTGAACATCCCCGCTGTCTATTCTAAATCGCAAAAGTGCCCTGAAATTGCCGTCATTTTGTACTGGATCATCTCCAACTTCAATCAAACTGCCATCATCTCTATGTCCTCTAAGGGGTATGTTCTGCCTACCATGCAACAAAATAGTTTTAATTATTGGCACAAGCCTTGCACGATTCTGCATGGTTTGGGCCTTCCTATTTTCATTTAACAAATTAAGAATTTCTCCCTCAGGGTTTTCAAAAACAGATATAAAATGTTTGGCGTCAATTTCAGCATCTTTGTGATATTGTGTTGCTGCGTGACTTTCTAAATCTCCGTCCTTGCCTGAGAGTTTAGCATATTTCTGTAGAGGTTCAGTAACTAATTTCTTTAAAGAAACTGTATGCTGTCCTCCAACTAACTTTTGATGGCATAGTACTGCACAAAATTTACAAAATAGCCCTTGCTTAGCTTCTGAAAAAACTAACCATGGATACTTTTCAAAATGGCCAATATTAGCTTTTCTTTGTTCTGCCCGTCCTCGTTTTACATGAGAGGATGTAGGAAACTTAGTCCTTTTTAGGCTTCCAATGATTAGTAAAAATACTATACTTAGTATGGTCACTCATCTTAGACATGTTGTTAATGTGAGACCCGATGTCGAAAGAGCACATGTTTTCGGAGATACTAACTTGTGAGTTGGAGGATGATGGCGCTGATTGTGGTGGCTGCGGCACGTCTGTAACCTCATGCTGGGTGGAAACCTCAACATTTGAAGAAGGAACTTCACTGTCTAACTTTGGTCTTTTAACAAGATAACGATCCATATTGCACAAAAATCTGTTAACACTCAAAAAGCTATCAAACACAAGCGATAGGGTACTTCACGATGGTCACGAACGTACGCACTGAATCAACTGAGTGGCCGTAGTAGGCGGTGTGGTGTAGGCCTATCGTTGGGGCGGGCGGACTAGGATTACTCATGCGCGCGCAACCCCCACCACTTCCAGTCATCACACACACTGTTACCACCTCCCCTCTACTCATACACGAATTAAAGCTACAATCTTAAGTACAAAATGTATGTTTGAAACACCGACAGTACCAATTACGAGTAGTGTGGCCGATGAAAGCACCCTTTACTAACGAACAATATATTATTACTTTAAGCTTAAATCTTTTATAAACAAACAAAAATTAGAATTTGTGACCACCGAGGGGGGGGCGCGCGCCCCTCGCGCCCCCCCTCTGGATCCGCCCTTGAATCTGATACACGTGGTATGTGGAGCAAACATGATGTGCAGAAAATTAGATGCACGTGGGCTGTAGAATATTCGTCAAAAAATCAGATGAGACTCAACCTGTTAAGTGTCAATGAGCATAGGATCTGAACAGTTGAAATACAAGAAATAATGGTTAGCTAGCTGCATCATCGAATAAGCGATAATGGTTGTTTTTTAATTTTGTATATGGGTATACATGAAATTGGCCAAATTTTATAATTTGGTAATTTTTTAACTCAAGATTGAATACTCTAAAATTTTGATTCTGGGAGTCTTTTGATAGGACCAGTAGTTCGGGCACTACAGACAGCTGAACGTTAATCACCAAATTGGAAAAATTGATGTTTTTCAGCCAACAGTTACAAACATATAAAATGATTGCGTTTCAAAGATAGATTTTGTATCTATACTAAATTATTTGTTATTTAATTTGTCTTACTGTGATGATTTTAGCAGAATGTGTGGTTTATGAGTTATATGTCAATAACTGAAAAATTCCAAATATTTTCAGGTTTTTAACATTTTATTTAACCCTTTCATGACCTTCTTATATATATATATATATTCTATTTGTTGAAAGGAGAGGTTGATCTCATCTTAACCTTCCTTCACAGACTATTGATCTGTGTGAAAAACTTATCAGACAGTGTAAGGGGGAGAACCAGTAATAACTGTCTATGCCCAGGATTCAAACCTGCACTATCTCTAACTCAGGCTCGCTCAAAGTCCTCAGCCATTGAGACTCCCAACAGATTATTTGGGTGCCAAAAATTAAGCTTACCCTCACAGATGGTGCAAGCTCAGATTACTTTATATTAAGCCTAAATAAAGGATTTAAAATTTATTTCCAGCTTTCTGGTATTAATTTCCAGGTACCCTTCTTTAGGGCTTAATTTTACTAGACTGTACAGTTTTCTTTATTTTAATGGTGGATTTAGATAGTACAACATTTAAAATATGTTGTGTAAAATTAAAACAGTATATTTAATTTTAAATAAAACATTGTGGCAATTTTCAAGTTATTAATAATATTTTACAAGTGATTTTAATATTTTAAAAGAGGGGGCTTTTCTGAACATTTTGATATATTATAAGGAGGCGTTTCTTTGAAAAATATTTTGACTAAAAATGATAAAAGATTGTAACTTACCTGATTTGTCACGAAGGTTTAGATAAATCCCCTTGGTGTTACTTCATTAGTTATAATCCTTATAAACATACTTAATTATCCAGAAACACTTATATTTTAATTAAAAAAATATAAGAACACTTATCACTTTAAAAAAATATTATTTAACAATACGAAAGAGTACTTTTTACAAACGGCTATTAAGCCGGCAAAACAAATGCCAGTGAACTTGATAATACCCTATTATAGATGTTGGCCTCTGGCTCTGGTTGGTTGTACAGTAGAACCTCTTTAATCCGAACCCCCGTAATCCGAACGTCCACTAATCCGAACACCGCCGCAGGAGCCGTTTAACGTTGGCCGTTGAATGAACTACAACGGAATGCGCGCGAAACAGTACTGTTTATTCACTATGTTTACTACTGTATTAAATAAACACTGTATTTTACTTTATAAAGCATTTTTCACTTTTCCCACAACAATTACAATCCATTTTAGCCACGTTTTAGCTATTGTTATGTAAAAGCAACAATATGTTCTGTAATCCGAACATTCCTTAGTCCGAACTACCCCCGGTCCCAATTAGTTCGGATTAAAGAGGTTCTACTGTATTTGAATGCTGTAATATCTTCTGGACTGACCTCATCCGTGTTTTCCTTCTCGGGCCAGATGAAGCTGCCAGAAGATTGCCTTGTAAATTTTACCATAAGTCCATCCTTTACCAGTTCCAAAACTTGTTCAACAAAGTGTTTTTTTATTTTTTATTTTTAAAGCATATTGCACTATGACCCAAGATGATACTTTGTGCTTAAGTGGAAGAGAGGAATAAATACTCCTAACTTCGCCACAAATAAAGACATTTTTCAAATTTCATTTCATACTTTCAGTACAGCTTATTCTTCTTCTTCTTCTTCCTCCCTTACGGCCAAATTGAAACATCCATGAAAGATTCTGAGTCTGAAAAATCAATGTCGGAATCGGACCCTGATGTGCTGCTGCCTACTGTTAATTTTGTTGGCTGCTTTTGTTAGTTTGGGAGTTTTAGATGTACTGATACTACTAGTACTAGGCTGAGCTGTGCTAGTTGTAATACGCTAGGCTTGTTGGTCATAGTCTGGTATTCTTCATAGCTTATACTCTTTCCCGCTTTTATATTTAACTTTTTCTTTTTGTTTATTTTAACCCGAGGGCCCTGCCACATGTTTGTTAGCATTTCAATAACAACATTTTGCATTGTGGTATTACAGCCCTCAGGTTGTGCAACAAAGATCAGCATTTTGAGGTTAAAACATCTGCTTTTAAACAGATGTTCAAAGTAGCACCATTTTGTCCTGTATTTGACATCGTTAAAAAATGTTTTCTCACTTGGTTCTTATCCTAACGTGCACTTTGCTGGAATTCGTTAAAAGATGTACATTATTCCAAATTTTTTAAATATAATATTAAATAGTCTAATACTAAATGGTGTACACCTGTAATTTACAACATGTCAACATTTTAACAAAAACAGACTTTATAATATTTATTTTATCTCTTGCATTGCACAACTTCCTTCTTTTTAAGAGGCGGTTCAAATAGAACTTTGTCATTCTGTAAATATTGAATTTGGAATACGTCTTTATTAGTATGGTGTGGCTCTAGATGGTATGGCTCCTTAGTAAACCCATTTCTAACATTAGTCAGATTCCTCACTTTATGATCTTTTTCTTCAATAACGCTTTTAAGTTCTTCTATACAAGTATAATTTTCAGTACAACTTTGTATGCACGTTCCTTTTTTAATTGATAGGTATGAAAGCTAACGTTTAGAGCAGTGAGCCCCTTTATTATTTTTCTGTACGAGTCAGGGGTTGAAGGAAATAATTTAATCCTATCCTGGTTGAGGCACATGTAAGTGTATTCAGCCTTACTCACCATTGAATCCAATGCTCTGATCATGGGTGCCACATCGTCATTCCAGGGAGAAATATTGGCGGTGGCTTGGAAACCTTGGTCGAGCTGTTTATCACGTCGTCATTCATTAAGTCATCGTGATTTGAAGATAAAACCTCTAACTTATTTGTGATCTAAATTGATTCACCAACTGTGGACTTGTCAGCTGTGTCAGTACCAACACGATAGCGTTTGTGTTCTTGTTCTGTTGCTGAGGCCATATTCCTTTTGCTTCGACTTGACTTGTTGCCAACTACCCAATTCACAACCAGAAACATGGTCAGACAATAAGTCATGTTCATTAGAACTGGTGATTGTAAATAATCATGATCGTTAGTGATCAATGTAATCGTTTGAAATGGAAATATGACGAAAATATAACAAAACGGGTAACTAAAATAAAATCAACAATCAAGAGTTCAAAGAATTAATGTACGAATGAAAAATATATAAACTGTCACTGACTCTAAATGATTAATATAGTAAATTTCAACTAATTAGAACAAAAACGTAAAATGAAAATAACAAAATAAATAATTCACCAAGAGAAAAATTGTACACGCACTTCCTAATTTCCTAAAGATCCTGAGCCCATCAGCTGGTATTATTTCAAGAAACTTGACCAATGTAAATGCCGCTTATGTGATATGAAAACAATGAGACCGTGCATATTTTTTGCTTCATAGTTATTAATTTTCTTTGGCTTTGTTTAGAAAAGGATTTATTATATAGACGTACATGTCTATATAATAAAACGTGCATGCCTAGCTGTTAAAACTTGTTGAGTTTTTTTTTATTGTACACCAAGCCATAATGCTTGTGTTGAGAGGGTTATTAATTAAATGCTTGTGTTGTATTATCTTATTAATAGCCAATGTACAAGGACAACAGAAAGTTTTGACGCAAGAGCATCAGTACATGTGTGCAGTACAATAATTGTATAAGTGCTCTTACTCTGAGTTGTATGACTACATTTCAAAAAATAAAAAAATACTTAAGGACATAGGTTCATCAAAGAGATACTCTTCGTATGATAACCCAGACACATTGGGTGTAGCAAATATCATTTGGACCAGTTCTACTTATACTTAAGAATTACGAACATATTTTTTCTCAGATGATAAAAGAAATTACTAGACACATTGGGTGTACCAAGTATCATTGGGACTAGTTCCACTTATACTTTAGAATTAAGAAAATATTTTGATATCAGATGATGAAAGTGATTACTGTCAGCGCAGAAATTTTGTGCTCCCAAGTTTGAAAGTTGTTTTTTAAGGAATTAGGAGGCATATGAAAACTCCAATCATACCATTGTTTTCCTCGTAGTTTGTACGTCATGACATATGAATTTTAAAATTGTACTGTAAGTGTTGGTAATTTTAATTCTAGTTGGAACAAAACAAGTACCGGAATTGTAATTAGTTTTCACTGTGTATCAAATTTGCACCATTATTACTAAAAAGGCCGTTAATGTATCACATTTATATTTAATACGTGGTTGCTGATATGAATGTTTTCTATAAGTTATAAACATTTTAGCATTTTAACTTTTCGAGAAAAGGTTCTTATCAATTCCCTGTAACATTGTTTTCTTGCCTTGTAGAAGGCATAAAATTAATTTTTTGGTCTTGTTGTAATCCTTATAACATGTAACTTATAGTTACGATACATTTTTTTCATATGTGTAAGTAAATGCTGTGATTTAAATATATATTTAAATCAACTGAAAATAACTTTAAATTTATTTAAATCAATATACAATCTTAAAGGATCCCTCGTAACATTAGAGTCCCTCCAAGAAGCTGATTTCCCTCCACTTGGTGACAGCTGAATTCTAGAACATGCTTGCAGAACAAAATCATAAACCTTCTATTATACCTAGAAGGTATAATAGAATCTATAAATAAACCTTCTATTATACCTAGAAGGTATAATAGAAGGTCTATGACAAAATCAAAACTAAATGAAGACTACAGATTTTTACATGAAACAAACATTGTTTTGAAGAGAATGACGAAATAAAAAAAATTTTCTCTGCAAACAGAACTGAGAAGCCTTAGCATAGACCTTCTATACTATATAGGTATAATAGAAGGTCTATGGCCTAAGTCGTCTTTGCAGCTATCTCCTCAATTGTTCAAAACCAATAATCGGTTCAAAATATAAATAGTCGAGTACTCGAACCTACTTATCGAGTAACAGTGCATCTATACTAGATTCTTTCATCACTAAACTGCTGATTTAACATAATAGTGTAGAAGTTCGATTCTATCGAATTCTAAATTTGTTTTATAATTAATTGAATTGCAGTTATCCAGCCAGTCACAGCCGCAGTATGAAATGTGAATTAAAACATAAACAACATGTAGGCTTAGGTTATCAGAGTTGTTTCATTGATTGATAATAAATTGGAGCTTTTTGTCAAGTTTTAATTTGTTGAGCTGGAATCATATATATTTAACCCTGGCAAAAAATGGCTAATTCGCCAGTAGGAGTTGGAGGAGGAAACAACTTTAGCTTCAAAGTAGTCCTTCTTGGGGAAGGTTGCGTTGGGAAAACTTCAGTTGTTTTGAGATATGTGGAAGACAAATTTAATGACAGACATTTAACAACATTGCAGGTTAGTTTGAAATCTTGATTTTGGAAAATAAATCCATGTATCATAATTTACAAACAATCCTAAGATAGCCAGTTAGGCTTAATTATTTTCATGATAGGAACTAATCCTATTATATAATTGTACTTTTTATGGAGCTTATACTTGAACTTATATTTTATAAGATTATGGAGTATGATGTTGATATAATAGGTCAAATCAAATTTATTGTTGTAAAACAAAACTTACATGACAATCGTTCCATTTACAGTGATAATACAAAACTAATACTTCATAAACATAGTCATATTTACAATTATAATATCAATTATTAATTAAAATCATTGATTTTATACACTAATAGATTTACCATCCAAAGTTAAATTTTGAGTCGAAATATCAGCTGTTTTTGTGGTCCATTGTGGAGCGCCAGTGTGGTCCCATGTATATGTAATGCAGTTTAAACTAGCTGTAGTTGCAGGCCTCACTAACCAAATCACTGGCACAAATATTCCAATTAGATGGGATATCTATTGTAGGAGTATATAATCAAGGCTAAAATCAAAGACAAGCCAGGTCATCATTCATAAAGTTAGCTAGGCCTACTGAATAATATTCGTTTTTCAGCAACAGAGCTTTTAGTAATTTTCTAAATTTATTAATATTTGTTTCAGCCTTTCGTAAATTTAGTAGTTTATTGTATTACTTAATACAGTTATAACTGAAATGCCTTTGATAAAAGGTACTGTGCTGTTGGGGGATACCGAGGTTGTTGAGGTTCAACAGAGAAACAATACAAGTAGAATATTGGTCTATTGTTCACCGAAAAGCAAGGTTTAGATTGGTGTTAGTCAAGTTAACCCTAGAAGTGCCCCATTGCCACTTATATAGTGACAAGGTGTTTTTCACAAACGTGCAAGCCTTTTTCAATATTAAAAGATTTATATATGTATATATAAGATATATATATGTAAATATGGAATGTCCTATATAATTTTATTCAGTAACACATGTACTATAAGAGTAGCATTTAAAGCATTTGGTAGCCTAGCTTAGACAATAAAATTTAACTTTCAACAAAATTGTTTCTCTACAAAAGTTATTAAATATTTCATAGTGAAACACAATACTGGGTAGATATACACTGGAATAGTAAGTGTAAAAGTTATACAGAATGTTCTTAAATTTATAACAATGTATGGTTTGTATTTCTTATCTTAGAGTAAAACTATCCTATAATGGTTAGCCTTCGCTAGAAATTAGTTTATCAACCAACTCTTGTAGATCAGAAGATCGGTCTGTATAATAAGTACTCATTGTATCACAGAAAACTAAAACACTTAATAAATTACACTAAAACTATTCATAAACTAAATATAACACTAATAGGTTATAATAATAGCTAAAAACTCTGTCAAAATATACACCAACAACAATATATGCAATCAGGAACTTGGCAACTGACAGGTGTCCTGACAAATATTGCAGTTGTATTCACATTAAACTAAGCCATATATAACATTTTTTTAGTGACAGAGAAAAAAATGAAAGATAAAATGAAATGTATATTAAAACTAATGCTCTTTCAGATTATATATAAAATAACATAGTCGGCACATGTTTCTTTATTAAATTTACGGAAATAATAGCAAATATTGTGCACGCCCGATATCGGCCATTGCCATCTCGGAAGAGTCCATCACTCTATGTATCAGGTGTGAGTCACTTCTAGGGTTAAGCGTAGTTTTAATTCTATATGTCCTAACACGCTCATTTGGGTCAAACATGCTCACCATTTTTGTGTCGCTTTATGCATAGGCAATAACCTTTTTCAGTCTTTATGTAATCTAGATGATAGTCAGCTAATCTATTCCAAAACATTATACTTTTAGCTATCTAAGGCACATAAAGCAGTAGCCTAGCTCTCCAGTGTAGCTAACTGCATTTACAACAATGCAGCTTAGAATTATGCTTCATATTTACTGTGTCAGTGAGAAATTGTAGCTCATAAAGCTGTAATTTTACTATCTAAAACCATATTTTTGTTTGAACTAGCCGTGCTAGAGTTTAGCTAAGCATAAACTGAACTGTTTTCCTTTTTCTGTAGTTTGACTATACAGTACTGATTTATTATATCAACCCATTGTGGATCGCGTAGCGTGGCACGCACCTGGCCTAACGGTAGAAATTAAATTCCTAACACGGTGCTACACCTGCCCTGCCGGCCTAGCGCACTCACAAATTCTACATGTTTTGTTGTTATATACATTACATAGACATTACACTGACCATATTAGTAGTCTATCTAATTCGAACAATCGCAATTTATCCTCCATTTTTTTGGAAATCACAAACACGACAAAACGATCATACCAAACACAAGGACTAAATTCTCCAGACTAATATCAATTAGTCGAGGCATCAGTGACAGGAAACAGTAACAAAGATAAGATAAGGAGACAGACAGATAAGCGCCTCAAAACAATTTTGTGCATTGTAACAGGGATAACACTGACTCCGAGAGCCGAGTGATGCAGCTATAAACAACCTGTTCCATGACGTCAGCGTCGAATGTCGTTGAGCTATCGGCCCACTTGGCACTTGGCCATGTTTTTGATCTGCAATATGTTAAAATATGAGTTTTTCAATTTCCATTTTAATTGCAGAAATAAGTTACAAAGTAAACGAAACTATTGTAGTGACCTTTTTATTGATATGCCAAATTTGATTTTACAAACCTGAATATTTACACCTCAGCAAGAAGGGCTTTGTATCATTACCCTCAAAATATTCAGTGAGTTCAAGTGTAATGAATGGAAGGTAAATTTACATAATGTGTAAAAATGCACACATTATGTTGTATCTCTGAAACAGGTAGTTTGTGGTTAGGATGGAATTGTACAATTTTCTTTTAGAAATATTACAATTTTTGTTTTCTGTTTTGGCAAGTTCTCATGATTCATTTATTGGGATTAAAATGTGCCTTTTTTTTTGTACCAAGCTGTGTGTATTTTTTTACAGCTCTTTGTCCCTCTTTCCTGGAGCTTTATGACAAATGCTATTCCTTTCATATAAATAACCATTTCTTTCTTTCCTTTTTAATAAAACGTTCCCTGTATGATACTTCTTTAGATTGGACAAATACTAAACCAACCAAAATTTTTTAGTGTCGTCATGAACTCCAGTTACAGCCAGTTTTTGAACAGGGCTGTGAGAAAGTAAAAGCTTAACTTTGTTAACAATATTTTTTTAAAGTCTGATTTTATGGATGAACCAACCATATTCGATCTGTTACTTTCTAATGTCTTTCCTGACTTTTTTCTTGAGCTGTTTTCTTACAAAGTTGCTTTTTACTCTATTTTTCTATCAGTTTAGGATTGTAAACATTTATTGGTTTTTAACATATAGAAGAGCTTTTTTTTCTTTCTCTGTACTTGTCTAAATAATCTCGCCATTCCTCCTGATTTGCCTTTCTTTGTGCACAACATTTTTCCATCATGTTTTTGAAAAAAAAGGGGCCATACCCGATAGGATTAAAAAGAGACGTAGTTCTTTATTTATTCTAACAATTGTTGTGACTTTTTTCTATCTAATATGCTTGTTTAAATTAATAATTAATACCCTCATAAGTTAATTTGTTACACCATTATTTCATAAAAAAAAAATGTTTATTTAAATAAGAATTGTCATTTTGAGTCATAAAAAGTGGGCTTATGCCTATTCTCAATATCACACAATTTTGGTAGTTCAAATTTATATCATTTAACTCTTAAAGATGTATTTCTAATGATAGATATTATTTGTCCCATCCATTACACAAAAAACTAAATAAAAAAAAAAAGTAAATAGAGGACATACACAACCTTTTTCAATACTGTAGTAATATATTATTATGTGAAAACCTAGTTACAATACCTTTTTTTGTAATGGACAGGACATCCAAAGTAGTAATACATCTCAAATCTATGATAATATAAAACTTATAACTCATCTTAAATACATATTATGTTCATGTAAATGCTGATGAACAACAGAATGATATGGTCAACTTCCAAACTAATCAGCTGGTCACTGGTTGTAAATAAACAACAATCAAAACATATAAAATTTGACTCACACCAATGCACATTAAACAGCCGTTTACAAACCTCTTAAAAATCGAAAAAATTTTTTAAATTGGTAGCATCTTATACTAATACCTTTGTTACCTATTTACTGGGTTAAAATTTAATGATTTATTTTTTTCATTTTTACCCTTTGGGTATCATTTAAAAAAGAACGGCTGACTTACTTACCTATACCTTAACTTTTCCTAACTGTCTATTTAATGAACCAAAATTTGTGTTAAATTTGGGTACCTGGCATTCGAGATGGCCTGATACCTAACAGCAGGAATGTAAGAGGATTCGGTTTTTGTGGAAACTGCATGGTTATATTATCAACTCGATTACAGTAAGTGAAAAGAGCATATAGTACATGACACATTTACAACAAAACATGTTTGTCAACTCACATTAAGATTAAACAATACTGCACAGTAAATTAAACCAAAAGCTCTATATGCAAGCGAGATGCTAACGCTCCATACAAAAGGCTACATGGAATACAAAAAAATTAATTTTTAGGAACAAAACAAACTCTTGATTCTTTAAAATGCCCAGAAAGATCAATAAAATTAAATATTGTTGTTGTTGTTGTCCTAGCCAGAAAGTTAACACCACCGATTTAACCACTACAACTCTAAGATGTTAGCACTTTGAGGATTAATATTCAAACAATCTTTTGCTCAAAGTGCAACATGGTTTTGTCTCAAGAAGATTATCTAATACTGAACTTACTTAATTAATTAGTTACTTAATTAATTAATATATTAGACAATTTAGAATATGTAGTCTGTATCAAATGCTTTCCTAGACCTCAACAAGGCCCTTATGTGTATTTCACAACATGAACATTTTAGTATGGTAGTAGTAGTAGTAGTATGGTGACATTTACCCACCCTCCCACACATAGACATACGATGGTAATATGGCCACCCTACTATACACGTACATTTGTATTGACCAACTCACCCGCTCATACATGTACAGTGGTCCACTCACCCCACCCACTCATACAGGTACAGTGGTATATTGACCTATCTGCCCATTCATTAGTTTCATTTACAGAATAATTATTTATAGCCATATCTGTCATATCTTAACAGCCCAATGAATTTGATCCACCCACCCACCCTCCCAGACATGTAGGTGTTGAACCACCCACCTGCCCAGGTACACACGGTGGTGTTGACCCACATGCCCTCTCAAACGTGTAAGAGTGGTGATGACCCACTCACCCGTCCAAACAGGTACTGTGGTATTGACATGCAGTGACACTTGTTGTGATATGCTTTATATTTAACTAAGCAATCATTTTAATCTTTCAGTGTTTTGTTACTATACATTCTTTAATTTTTAGGCATCTTTTTTGAATAAGAAGCTTAATATTTCGGGAAAAAGGATAAATTTAGCTATATGGGATACTGCAGGACAAGAAAGGTTCCACGCTCTAGGACCAATTTATTATCGGATGTCTAATGGTGCTATACTAGTATATGATATTACTGATGAAGACTCGTTTCAAAAAGTAAGTTATTGTAGTTAGTTTGTATTTCTATGTTATTCTTTGCATACTGTACTAATATTTTCATTAACAATTTCTAAACTATTAGATCACATTGTCACAATTCCATTGAAGTAAAAAGTTTGCTTAAGAATAACATAGTCAACTCAACTATACTAAACATGGCTTCATTTCAGTGGCCGTTCATTGAAAAAAAATATTTTTCAGGTAGACATACTGCATATAATTTTTAATAGGAATCAAATCAAATCTAAACTCACAAGGTACAACTATCTGTTGCCATAGTATACAAGTCCATCACTTACTTGCAATTCCTGTCTAATATTAAATAAACATTTTAATTTACCTTCAAGACATTCTTGTTTTGGCCATCCATTGTACAAATAATCTGCTTTTTAACTTAGGCTTAAGCTATTACAAATGTTAGAACTTCGTCAATATTTGTTTTGGTTTGAAATAGTTTCAATCTTGGTTCATCTTCAGAGAAAATCATCCATTACAAATGAGAGAGAAAAATTTGATGGAGTGCAGTAAGTGGTAGAAAATCTCATCCAGCGTTGTCTATTGTCAGTTGCACTACTTGGAATATTAAAGTAGTTATAGATCAATATAAATACAGTATTTAATTTAGCAGTGCAATTGAGATATTGCATATTTTGATTGTGGTGATTTTGGAAATAACAATTGATTCTCTAATATTACCCTAATTCTTAAATAGTAATCTTGCCTGTTGCACGTGAGGTAGAAACATCAAGACAGTTTTTATAAAAATTAAATGGAGAGAGAAATTAAGTCACTAATCTTATTATTAATTGATGAAATTTCACTTAAATATGGAAGTTTTATTTACTTTTGCTTCTTATCTAAGGGTTTTCCTTGAGAAATATTGTTATGAATTAAGCTCAAAATTATACTTTTTCTTTATTCATAGACTAGGTCTGCGACCCACCTTTGTAAAAACAAACTTCTGGGCCCTTCAAGGGTGGGTGCAAAAGCACCAGACTCAGGAGGTCACAGAACAAAAAACACAAGTTACGGCCAAAATATAATTTATTATAAGAAAAGAAATTGTTTTAATCAAAAGCAGTTAAACAAATTCAAAATTTAAAAAAAATAGGCTGTTACCAGTTCAACACTTAAATATTTTGAAGGCCTATCTAAACAAATGTATAAATATTCAAAAATATAAACTATGAAATTATAACAACAAATTAAATAAGCCTTAACAAAATATAAATATAGCCATGACAAATATGTAACAATAATAAATAAATAAACAGCAAAATACATCAACTGATAAACAAGAAAACACAGCAACAAGAAAACCATACTTAACAGTAACTACAAATAAATAAAATCATAACAAATCAATTAATAAATCCTACAGAATGAAGAGAGGCAGCATAAATTACGGGGCCTCAGGAACAAAATAAATTTGGAAGGTTAGGTCAACTTTGAAAAGTGACCAAAAAATAACAAATACAAATTTAAATTAATAACTGCACTGAATCGAACGGGCGAGGCTGGGCGGCTCCTAATTAAAAAACTGATAAACTACAAGCCCCCGAGAACTCTGTTAACAAAACCCTAAAAAAAAAAAAAAACAAATTGAAATAAAACATACCAAGACAAAAACCTCTCAGAATTATGATTCCCCCCCCACACAAAATTAATGTCCCAATGAAAGCCCCCCCAGTTCACAGTCACAATACAAGACCCTATTATTTTTCTTTCTTTCATTTTCCTTTCTTCATCTTTTTCTATATAAAAACCGAGTAATGTAGGCCATCTCCTAGAGACGACCCTCGACTCTGTGCTACAGCACAGGTCTTATGAGCTGGTGAGGTACTTTTCTGTATCTTACAATAGTTGCATTCTGTGTTTTAATGAGACTATTTTCAATAATGTTTTACTCACCGAACACTTATATATGTATATTTTTATTTCAGGTGAAAAATTGGGTCAAGGAACTGAAAAAAATGCTTGGAAGTGATATATGTTTGGTCATTGCGGGTAATAAAATTGACTTAGAGAAACAAAGGACTGTTCCTATTGAAGATGCCGAAGAGTGAGTTTTGTTTTTTGAAGAAAAAATAGGCTTTCCATCTTAATAATAAAATATTGTATCTGAATTGTTACCTCTTCCCCAGTGACCACCCAGGGCCATATAAAAAAATGCTGATTTCCTATAATAAAAGTTTACTTAAAACAAAATTTGAATGATAAAAGATTATTTGCAATAAGTTAAAAAAGCTTAGGTGGTAAAGGACAGAATTTTAACCCCCAAAGCAGACTGTTTACAATCTTGCTGCATTGGTGTAAAAAAAAAAAAAAAAAAAAAAAACAAAAAACAAAACCTTTCTGCAAGTACTATTATATTATATGGTACCAATAGCATAAAATATCAACTGGACAAAAATAATTGTTACGTTGTCTATTACCCAACAATGTAGAATGTAGCCTAAAGATGTTTACTAAAATAATAAGATATAAACATAAGGTAATAAATTAAAATATTTTAAAAGGCTATTTTTAATACATTTTATTTTGGTACATTACATTCAAACTCATACACAATTAAGAAAGTTGAATAAAATAATTAATTTGACAGATTATATTGTTTTATTTTTTAAATTTGAGGAACCAACAAATTCTATGGAAATAATCTATTATCTTTGGTTTCCTAAAATTATGGTCAAATTCATGGATCGTAACTAACTTAAACAAAGAAATTTTCTCCGGTCTTTGATTTGAGTGATTGATGGCCAGCAAGCGATTCTATATAATTGAATTAAAGATTTTATTTTGAATCTGAATTTATTCAATCAAGTAATTTATGATATTTTATTAAACTTGTTATTTGTTGAAATATAAATTATTTTGTTCTTCGTTCAAAGTGCTCGTATTATGATTAAATTATTAGATAGTATAAATTCAATATTATATTTTATTTATAATTACTAAATGCCAAAGAGAAGAACGTAATATTTGTTATTATTTCACCATTTGTTCCAAGAATGATATGCGTCTTCTAGTCACATAAATAATTACCCAGAATCATATGTAAACACACTGATCCATACTTTATATAAATTATATTCCCAGTTTTTAATATAGAAGTAAAATATTAAATTAAGGGGTACAAATTCTGTTTATGTTTAACTCAGGTTTAGTCGACCAAGATTATAAA
Source organism: Stictocephala bisonia (assembly GCA_035578905.1). Classification (NCBI taxonomy): domain Eukaryota; kingdom Metazoa; phylum Arthropoda; class Insecta; order Hemiptera; family Membracidae; genus Stictocephala; species Stictocephala bisonia. Next base: position 101,425 of record JAQJVL010000309.1, read on the forward strand.
GATGACTACAAATTCATAGACAACAGATGATTGTTAAATTTAATATGTACTTATATTTTTAGTTCTTTATTAACCAACCTGATCGAATTCCGATAACCTGCTGTCTACTAAAAGCGGCCAGACTGTATTGGACTGAAAAAACACCAATATTTCCTTTGGTTGCAGACATGAATGTTCAGGGTGGCTACTCACCGGGAATTCCGGGAAAACCTGGAATTATGCTTGAATTTTACGGCGCCTTGAAAAAACCTGGAAATATGCTTGAATTTCGGTAACCATCGGGAATTCTCGTCGAGCGAGACGAGAGTAATCCGGTGACGTCAGTAAGGTTCGGACTTCATGGCTCCAGTTAAACTCAAGCGATAAGTTCAGGTAACCTCGTCAATCTTCGTATGATAAGACACGAGTCGACTCGGCACATTGATATGTTCAAAATAATACACATGGAATAGTTTTACAAAACGGTTGCAACCGAAACAGTTTTAACGTCGAAACAGTTGAACGAAGCTGTTGCAGACAATATAATAGCTTCACCCACTGCATTTTGCCGAGACACGCAAATCAATCTAATGTCAAGCGTCGCCTCTAAGATTTGTTGACATTCTGTTGCAACTTACGCTGCAGCTTAAAGTTGCGACTAAACTTTAGGAGTTTTCGTTTTGTTCTATTGATATCCGATGACGCTCACTGTTGCTCTCTGTTCTGCAGCTATTTGCAAAATTTTGAAACGTTTTGGTGCCGAATTATTGTTTCAATGAAACTGTTGCGTTCTTTTTAAATAACGAAAATACATCGACAACAGGCTGGGCGAGGATGGGCTGATGCATTTGTTTTGTTTACATTTACCATTACCGGCAACAACAGGTAGGCAACAAGAAGAGATAATGTGAATGGTAATTTATCACCAGCGAAGAGCGTGTTTTGTTAATTAAACCTTCCAGTTTATTTATTCAGTTATGATCAATAAAATGCAGAATTACTTAAACAATTTATTTGTTACAAAATGCAGACATGAATAATGTCTTAAAAAATGTGTTATAAGATTTTTAAGCAGTATTTTCTTCGAGCAGTTACTACAAACAACACGCTCTCCAGATGCATCAATTATCTTTAAAAGATAACGTAGTTGAAGTTAACATTTTTCAGACACAATGTACAGATACCATGGTAATTGGAAAGGAGGAGTGGAGAGATGGGTAGTTAACAAACGACCGATTCAAATGAACTAGTCCGCTTAGTGAACTAGTTCGTTCATTAATAACTCCAACGTCGCTTGTAAAAGTCGCGTTCGTGAAAAAGTTGTTACACTCTTGACTCGTTCTTCGTTACATCATTTTTAACTTGCTCATTTAATTAGTTCATTTCAGTGAACGAGTCGGTCGTCAACTAGTTTTGTAAATCTAAATGAACTAACTATCTTTACCCATCTCTAGAGTAGTGTAGTGTGGTAGGGGTGATGCGATCTTGCACATGCTTTAAAAGTTTTTGTCTCACTCACTCTGCAGTCTACTAGTCAGCTGTTGTAAAAGTCTTGGTAACTAGAATAAAAGTTGCTGTGGTAAAAGCCATCTATCATTCTGAATCAGTCAGCACATAGTTTGTTATTAAGTTACACTACAAATACGGTTCTAATGAAAGTTTTCTACAGATATCGTTCTGCAGAAAATAATATTGTAATTTTGGGGTACAGAAAAATAGTTTCTCAACCAGACAATTTTTTCCTGAGCCATATCTTTTGTTTTACGACAATGTTGCACTGTCGCACATTATTCTGCTTTGGGGGTTTGAGCTTCATAGAGCTATGCAATCTAGTAGTAATGTAGGCCTAGCGCAGGTTTCTGAACATCAAATCTTTCAGCATTTGAGCATTTGTTTTTAAAGTTCCTAAGTTCTTTGTCTATGACGCTACAGGTACCAATTTTCATCACACTTTGGTTGTCCATGACCTGCTTATTTATCAGCTGTTTTAATATTTGGAGGCTATTGTTTGTTTAAATTTTATTTTATCCTATAAAATTGTACTACATTATGGTTTTGTTGTTATTAATTTGTTACTGTTGATTCCATATTATAGGATTCAGTGATTTTATATTTGAAATAGAAGAAATTAGGTTTTTTAATTGCATTTGTAGGTTTTAGTAAGCTAGTATTGTGTTGCTGAGCTGTTTTAATGTCATTTTATCCAAAATATGATACTCTTTCCTTATGTTAGTATAATTAGTTGTGTAATACAGAATTTAGGCTTCAATCAGTGTATAAAATTTACATCTTGATTAGTGCTGTTTGAAATCCATCCTTATACTGTATAAAGTGGTCTAAAAGGTTACTTTTAGTAGTAGATTATTACAACAATTGCTCAGTACCTTTTTTTTATTTGAAGTTTTTGATTGTTTTAACAATTAGATATATATCTTTAGATTTGGAATCCATAGGCTATATGACTAACAATGTAAACTGTATTTTCATTAGGGTTCTCTTTGTCAGTCACATGTTAGATACTTGCTTATGAAATCAACCTCTCGGTTTTAACGTAACCTAATCTGTACAGTATGAGTAGATGAGCAGGTCATCAACAAAGTACATTTATGGGTAATTGAGGAACAGGTAAGTACGTAAGTGCCATTGTTTTAGTCAAGAAAATTCACTCTGCTAGTTGTAACACTAGTGATGTGGGAATTCCACTGGTTAGCCATAGAGTGCAGAATAGTATTTTATGTGTTTTTCTATTCATTGTTAGGTTACCTTTGATCCTTGTTCTTTGAACCGATTTTTGACTCCATAAATCAAGTTGGATAACACAATGACTGCATCGTCATCATCATCATCATCATCATCAAGGGCTATTTTAACACTATGATTTGGCTTTTATACTAGATTTTTGGTGTTTACATTTGGGATATAGCTATCTGAAATAACACACTGGAGACATCTCTGGACCTCTTGTTGGACCAGCAACACTTGGCTGAAAACTATACAGTACATTTCTTATTGTAATTTAGTTTGTGCAAAACACATGAACATTGTTTTAGACAAGTTAAGTTTCAAAGCACTTTGAACTATAAATGTTGTTTGTTTGGTTAAAAAAGCTGATTAAAAATAAGAACAAAAAGTGAGATAACAGAATCAGAATCTCTTTATTTCATAAACATCAAGTTTAGAAAAAGTGTCACATTATTTGCACATAAAAAAAAAAAATAATAATACAAATCAAATCAGTAAAACAATCAAGTACTTAAAGTCTGGTTACTGTCATAATCTCTAAACAAAAATTCATCAATGGTGTAAAATGTTTTGTCAGTGAACCAGTCTTTCAGAATTTTCTTTAGAGTTGTTGGTAGGCTGTTCTTAAGATTTGTTGGTAGGGCGTAAAGAACCTTGCTCTGGCATAGGATGGTTTTCTTTTAAATAGAGCAAGTCGGTGAGCAGGTAGGTTGAAGTCCTGAGAGTGTCTTGTGCAATGTTGGTGAATGTGGTTAAATCTTGGTAGATTCTCTTTTACTGCATACATGATTGCTTCAGGTATGTAGATGGAGGGGACTGTAAGTATTCCCCATTCCCTGAATGCCTCTCTGCATGAGTCTCTTGGCTTCAGTCTAGCCAATATCCTTATAGCACGTTTTTGTAAGATTAACACACTCTGCAGATTTCCTCCTGATGTGCTCCCCCAAACCATTATACCGTATCTTATGTGCGATTCGTAAAGAGCATAATAACCTAGTTTAACTGCTTCTATAGTGGAAATTGTTCTTGTTCTTCGAATCGCATACAAAGCTGAGCTAAGTTTACTACATAAGTATTCTACATGTGGTCCAAGTCAAACAGTCATCTACAATTACACTAAGATGTTTTGTAGTAGTTACCTGTTGTAGAGTAGGTAGTGGTGATAGTTCATCCTTTTTATTTCCCAGAATAAGTTGTTTTGTTTTAGTTTCATTAAAAACTAAATCGTCTCTATGACAGTACTCCTGCGCCATGTTTGCAGATATAAAGCTTTTTATTTCTAGCTGTTCCACAGAACTGTCAGATGTAACCAAAACAGAATCGTCTGCAAACATTATTGTGTAACTGAAGTCTTGAATATACTTTGGCAGATCAAGGGTGAAGAGAACAAACAACACTGGCCCCAGGACGGAGCCCTGGGGAACACCCCTCTCCATAGGTTTTCTTTCAGATGCAACTGTTCTTGATTCTCCATTTATGGTTTCTTTTAATTCCACAAGTTGGCTTCTGTCAGATAAATAGTGCGGAACCACTTTGCTGCAACCCCATGCACTCCTAAATCCTTTAGCTTTGACAAAATTAAGTTGTGTCCCAGGCAGTCAAAAGCCTTACTCAGATCCAGAAAAATACTCAAAACAGTATTTCCCGTATCTATATTGCTTATGATGAATTCAATAAGATCTTCAAGTGGTGTATTTGTAGATCTTCCACCTATAAATCCATGTTGCCTTTTATTTAACATGTCATTTTGAGCTAGGTGTTCCATAAGTCTTTTGAGGACTATTTTGTCAAATATTTTGGAAATAGTGGGTAGCAATGAAATGGGTCGATAGTTCTGGACTTCTCCTTTGGAATTTTGTTAAAATAAAAACAAAATTGTGCTGATAAAACAAAAATATGCTAACAGTAATTAAAATAATAACGCTTCTTCTTATATATTGTGATTTTACAATAACTTATTTAGTTACGTGCATCCGAGATGTTGATTTATTTACAAGAATGTCATTGGAGAGGGAAATGGATTGATGCGCATGCTCAAACCAGACACCCATCACCATGGACTAGGTTCTAACAACAACAATAATGTTGTATGTTAAATTGAATTGACTGAATTACATTCTTACATCCGATTACAAAATTCAATTACTAAAAATTACACTTGGCCAATCATAAAGTGATACAATTCTTTTCCTAATATTTTGTTTTCTACTCTTTTATACATTGTATTTTAAAATTGCCTGTTGACTGGTATTAAAATTGAAACTTTATAGTCAACAAAACAAAAAAAGCCTGGCTTATAATTTTATTGTTCTAATTATGATAAATTCTTTCATACAGGTTTTATCCTTTAGAGATAATTTTTGAAATCACTATCTTTTATGGTGATTTTTAGTTATTTGAAACTTTTGTCAATGCCACATCTGGAAACTGTTTATATGTTTGCAAATAAAATCATATTGAAGCATTAGTTGTGTCATAAATGACATAAAATGTCTATTTAAATTTAATTTTTCTATATTAAGTAGAAATTTCATTCATCGTATTAAATTAATTAATATTAGACTTAAGCTTAACCTTTTGTTTTAGGTATGCTAAGTCAGTTGGAGCTACACATTATCATACTTCAGCAAAACTAAATAAAGGTATTGAGGAAATGTTTTTAGAATTAAGTCAACAAATGATAGAAAGAGCCCAAGAAAGTGATTTACAAAAAGCCAGCATACTGGGGAGATCTAGCAGCATGCGAAGAAACGTTGTTGTCGTAGAAGATGAAGCTATGACCCAGCCTGAAGCTAAATCAAGCTGTTGTGGTACTACTTGAAATTATTCCTGAAAAAGGATCATATTTTATTTGAAGCTTAATGTTTTATTGTGATAATAAATTATTATAACATTATTAATTAAAGTAATTTTTAGTGTTCAATATTAGCTTCAAAATACATTTTTTACAACTTATAAATAAATAAGACAACTTTAAAATGTAAGATAGCGTATAAAGTAAATCAATACTAAGATTTGTTATATGAAAATGACCAGGGTTTATTTTCTGTTATGTTTAAACATTGTATTTTTTTTGTTTTGTACATGTATTTTAAAGAGGGGTTGATGCCTTTTCAAGCGCTGGTAGCTTCAGTTTATTACCATGATTATATTCTGCATAGTTATTTGTTTATTTTCTAACCATACTTTTGCTTATAATATTAATGTATTAAATTTGTAAATATAAACAACTATTTATTAAAGTAATCTGAATTGTTTGGTTTTTAGCCCAGAAAATTGAATTATTTTGTTAAATAAATGAATTTAACTATTAATAATTAAGTTCTTTTTTTACAAGTGATTAAATTGGCGAAGTATCCCAGCTTCAAATCTCATAATACAACCTGATATTGTTGCCCAAGTCTAGTTTGGTGTAATGACACGGATGTTGAAAGTTTTGAACCTTCAAGTCTTTATGCTATAAATAGTATGCTATTAAAACAAACTACCAAATTAAAAAAAGGAGGAGGAATGAAAAATAAAAATTAGACGAGAAATTTTAAAGTAACAAGTACTAGTATCTTAGTGTTTGAATATGAATCTCCTGCCACAGAACTAAATACAGGTTTCATAATCATTTAAGACTTGCTTCTCCGATGAAAGAAAACCAGCTAATCCCTCTGAAGACAACGCAATGGGCAATCATTAACCATGTGATCCAAAGTTTGCATTTTCACTCTGCAATTACATTATGTCCCTGATCATTTGGCATTCCCCACTTGTATTTCCAGTAGTTGCATCTTCCCACACCTGTGCAAAATTGACAACACAGTCCATTCCTTACAAAGAATGTTCATTCCAATGATGACGATCATAGATTTAACCTAAGGAGTGTTGGTCATAATTTTGTGTAGTGTCGCCAAATTTTCAGTGATTTGTAATACTTTTTTTAAAAATTCGCTGTATATTTATTATTAGCATTAGAAAGATGAAACTTGTATCATTTTTATTAGTAATAAATTAATTTTAATTATTGGTAATAGAAATATTTTTAAAAAGTTTTTAAATATAATGTTATTTATAAAGTTTTTATAAAAATAAATTTTATAGGTAGATTGACGGTCATTTATGTATATAAAATTATGATATTAGAAAAAAACTGAGATATACAAGTTGTGCAGAATTTCATTCTGAACAAAAAACATATAACCCTTTTCAGTAGGAACAGTGTTTTAAGGTTTGTCCTCACCAGTCGGATATGCCACTATTGTGGCTCGACATGGTTCCGTGGCAACTCGATCATCAAACTTACCACTTTGTCCCGCGAGGTCGGAGTGGCCACTTTCGTGGCAATGGCCGCTTCGCCGTCAGCTCGGCATACAAACTCCCGCTGTGCATTGCCATGTCGGAAGCTTTTATTGCGTATCTATTACATTTAGAGTCACCCAAAGTTTTTATTTAATTTAAAAACCAAATATAGATATAAAAACTTTATAAAAAATTATTTAACATCTCTAATACATAATGGTTCAATATTTTACTTTATTTGTATTAGTTCAATTACAATGTTCATGAAAAATAACACTGAAAATGCAACAAATAATGCATCGAAAAATACATACTTTTTAAATGTTATTTTTTAGGGGAAAAATGTTCAAACGGCAATTTTAAAACTTTTATAACATCTTAATATATGTAATTTGCTAATTGTTTACTTAAATTTGTATTTCTATTATAATAAAATACTGTATTATGAAAAAATACATTGATAATGCAACAAATAATACATTGAAAAATACATACTGTTTTAATGTTATTTTTTAGGAAAAATAATGTTCAAACGGCAACTTTAAAATTTTATTATTTTATATTATTTACACTGGTACAATAATAAAATAAAGAATTGTATTGTATAAAATAAAGTACAGTGTTAGTTAAATGATAAACAAATAGGAAACTGATACTTACAAATATATACAATCACTACAATAATATTTATATACACACACACTTCACAAATATTTACAATAATCACTCAAAACAAACATAAAACATATGCAGAGTAACAAGAAGCAGCAAGGTGAAATGGCGCGAATGTTGACCTTGTGAAATGACGTATTTTAAAAGCATAGACGAAATATTAAAAAGCGATCAATGTTGCCAGCTGATTGAAACTAGTTACGAAATATACCTATGTTTTCATAGTAACCAAACAACTGTTTAAAAAAAAACATAAAAATAAATATATTGAACTGCCACGAAAGTGGCTCAACCTACCGCATAGGGAAATCACTGGATGCCACGAAAGGGGCCGATCCGAGCTCACGGACAAACCAATCACAAACTACTCCGATCTGACTACGACAATGGCGCCGGCCACGATAGTGGCATACCCGACCAGAGAAGACAAAGCTTCTATAATCAGTCCGAGTGGGTACAGAAACCATATGTTGCCACTTTTGTGGCATATCCGACTGCAAAGGGTTAATTATATAGGCAAACATTTATACAACATATATTTATGAAGTAAAAATAAATATGTTGCCTAGCAACGAATATGCCAACTTTAGCATGCATAATTATAATGTTTATAAACCATGCTTTACCTTGAATAAATAATCCTGAAATGACTGGAACTGGATCATATTGGTGCAGGCCTAATTGTTTATGAATCTAGGAAGTTATGGACACTTTTATAACACTAAAAAAATATATATACACTATTTACATGGCCCAACAACAATGTTTACTCAGAGTCATTATCTTGGTGTGGTCTCTTGACACCCTTCAATGTCCTCTTATAATGCTTCAATTGTGTACAAACTATTATACACAAACACTAAAAAGTCACACAAAGCATAACACAACACATCAAAAAACATAAACAACTACCGCTTGGTATGGCGATCGAGACTGGCGAGTTGATTGACAGATGACGACGGAAGAAGTAAACAAAGAATTATTTCTGCCACCGTGCCTCATCTGACAGTCATAGAGCAAAACCCAAGACATGTAAACAAACACTGATTCACGGCCTTTCAAATGATATATATTTGAGACAACTTTGACTTTTTTTCCCGACTGTGAGTGACATTAATCGAGTGAGCGCACATCGCCTCAAATTGAGGCGGTAACAGTTTATGAAAATACCGATCGCCTCAATTTGAGGCGATCAACACTCCTTGGGTTAAGTTGCCCTGCTCGTTTTGGGATATCTTGCAAAATGGGGAGATTTGGAACTTTTTAAACTCTGAGAAATGCCTCTTTGCGTCTTAACCCTCCCGATGTTAGTTGTCGGTTATGCAACAGCATTATGCGTTTTATGGATGTTAGTTGCAGGCCTTCCACTTGTCCTACTTTTCCTACTTTTCCTACTTTTTCAAAAAATGTCCTACTTTGTCCTACTTTTTCAGCAATGTCCTACTTTTCCTACTTTTTTTGAAATTTCAGGAATAATCCACTATTTTACCCCAAAAATACAGATTTGCTTGGAATTTTTAGCCTGTTTTTTAAAAATAAATTAAATATTACATATACACTATAATTCGGAGGCTTCAAAGTAAAGCCATGGTAAAACCATGCAATTTGGATGATGGGTTTTAGGATTTATAGTGTGATGTGTGGAATTTTGTATCTATTTTGCTCTTTGTGCGTTCCCGACGATGTGTTTTTTTGTATGTGGGACTGTGTTAAGGATTCTGAACCTACCCGACCCTAAAGGTAAGCCTTTTTCTTCTAAAATACTCACTATGTACCGTATGTAAGACCAAGGATCATTTTATTTTTTATATTAATAGGCAGTTTTAAAAAGATTTATTGTATTTGTAAAATAAGAAGTGGGTGGATGGAGGGCGTTTAGGCTTCTAAGGTGGGTTGGAAGCCTGCTCATCAGATAGGATTTAATTGACAAGAGCTGCTTGTGAATTAATTCCTGTCTGATGAACTTACACCAATAAAAGGCTAATAAAATAATTGTATTCTGTGTAAAAATCCTTCTCAACTAAACGGTTTACATACATTTTTGCAATTTATAAGTAGCAAAGCTACCTTTCAAATCTTGGCATTTTATAACTTGATGTGTTTTATATATATTAGCCTTATATTGTGTTTTATATATATATTAGCCTTATAGTGTATTTTATATATATATATTATTATTTTCAATGGTTTTATGCTTATTTTCTAATGTGTTTAATTTGTTTCAGGCAGTAAGATGATGGAATAGTTTATAGTACAAAAAATGCCACGGGAAACACATTTCAAAGAAGACTGGCTTTTGAGCCAAGATTCTAACAAGCATCTTATGTCTTTGTGGTGCAAGAAAGGCAAAAATGACTTTGAAGTGCATTGCAAGATATGTAATCATTATTTTTCCTGTGCAAATAGAGGCAAAGACCAACTAATTAAGCACAGTGAAACTAAAAAACATTATTCAAAAGCGAATGTTGCATTCTCTGCTCGGCAAACTGTTTTCACAGTGACAGAAAGCGGTAGTGTCGCAACAACATCAGTGCTAAAGGAAAGTGCGGTTACTTTGGAGGATCCTATTCGTGCGGAGTTAATATGGGCTTTCAAGCTAGCCCAATCAAACTTTTCTTTTGCTTCTTGTGATGGTCTTCATGAAGTGTTTACATTAATGTTTGGTGAAAGTGCCAAGAACTTTAACATGGACAAAACCAAAGCTTCATATTTGATTTCCTTTGGATTGGGTCCTTTCTTAGTTAAAGAACTAACCAGGGATATTAGAGAGTCAAACAACTTTTATACTTTGTGCCTCGATGAGACGACTACAACTCAAGTTAAAAAACAACTTGACCTCTACGTAAGGTATTGGTCACCACAGCAGGTAGCAGAACCAGTCCAATGTCGGTATTTAACTTCGATATTTTTGGGCCATGCTGAAGCAGAAACCATGTTTGATGCAATCATCAAATCATCTGAAATTGAAGGTGTCTCAATTTCAAAAGCTATTATGGTGTCAATGGATGGTCCTAATGTGAACAAGTCCCTTTTTACCAAACTTAACTCACAGGTTAAATCTTTAGGTTCCCCAGGTCTAGTGGACATTGGACCTTGTTCTCTCCACAAAGTCCACAATGCTTTTGGAAGTGGACTTCGTGACCATCCATTTTCACTGATAGATGAATTTGCAACTGACATCTTCAAATTTTTCAAACTGTCTGCTGCAAGAAGAGAAGATTACAAGAAAAGTCAAGAGCTAATGCAAGTAGAAGAACATTTTTTTTGTCAGTATGTAAATAGCAGATGGTTGAGTATTGGTCCAGTCTTGAAAAGACTTATCGAACAGCATGAGGCACTGAAACATTATTTTTTCAAGTTTTTGCCACAAAACCAAAGTTCAAAGAGTCTCGACAAGAATTATAAGTACCAAAGAATCTGCTCTGCTTTGAAGAATAACATTCTTCTTCCTCTAATGCAGTTTTTGCTTCATATCAGTGCTGTATTTTCTAAGTTTCTGACAATGTTTCAATCTGAACAACCATTGGTTCATGTACTGTATGATGAAATGAACCATTTAATGAAGACTCTTTTGAGAAAATTTATCAAAGCTGAAGAAATTGAAAAACACAAAAACAACATCAGTCACATAGAGGTAAAAAAATCAAACTTGCTTGAGTTTAAAGACTTAGAAGTTGGAAGTGAAGCTAAAAAAACTCTACTTTCATTAAAGATCCTTGACAAAGAAAAGTCTGAGTTTTACCAAGCTATAAGTTCTTTTTTTATTACTGTGACCAACAAGCTAATGAAAGATCTGCCCATCGACAACAAAATACTGAAAAATATGCAGTGCCTGCATGGGTTGGCAAGAAAAGAAGAAAAAAGCTATGACATGTTCAAACGGATAATCACCCAAGTACCACATGGTCTGACAGAGGAAAAAATTGATAGACTTAAAGAGGAATGGTTAGGATACCAATCAGATTTGGATGTAGCAGAAGATTGGTATATCCAATCGAAGACACAGACTGAGGTCAAGTACATGAGGGTGGATTCCTACTGGAATAAAGTTTTTCAACTAAAGACATCAACTGGTAAACCCAGATATCCTCAGCTAGCTAGTTATTTGCCCTCACTTCTAACACTAGCACATGGAAATGCAGATGTTGAGAGAGGGTTTTCTATGAACAATAATATTGTGACCAATGAAAGGAAGGCACTCAATGAGCATACCATAATTGGCTTGAGAGTTGTAAAAGATTTTGTAAGAGTCAATGGCAAAGTAGAAAATATTAAAATAACAAAGAGAATGGTAGATGCAGCTAAAGGGGCAAGCTCCAAGTACAAAGAGTATTTAGCTCAAAGAAAAGATGAAGAAGTAAGGAAACAGAAGGAATCTGCTGAACAAAAAGAAAAAGAGGCATCTAAAGAAAAAGAGATAAAAGCAAGAAATGAGATCAAAGCTGCTGAAAATCTTCTAGAAGAAGGCAAGAAGAAGCTCCAGTTGGCTATGAAAAGGAAAGACTTTGCAGAAGTGTCATTAGCCTCAGAGATGATTGACATTTCAACCAAACGATTAAAAACAGCTAATGAACTTTTGATACATAAATAATGGTTTAGTTTCCTTTCTCTAAGTATTTTTTAAATACTACATTATGAAAAAATATAAATAAGTTATGTATTTCTATTCTTTTGTAGTAAAAGAGAAAATAAATTATAAAGAGCGGGGACATGCATGAATTTTGGGTTGAAATAATTTTTTAAAGTGTTATTTCTATTTATTTATCTCATAAATTTAACATTCATTTGTGAGTCATTAGGTAAGACCTAATTTATTAGTCATAAATTTAGATTAATGCCCGTTTGAACTAATCTTAGTATATTGTAGGTTCAAATGAGAACAAAACTACTTCATAGTCTTGGATTTAGTTTTCAGTATTATTTTTGCTTCGATAAATTCAGCTGTTTTAGCTCTCAATTCATGCATGCGGAACGAGGGGGGTCCCCGTATGGAATACAATTAATAAATAATAATAATACAACGCTAAGTGTGACTGTTGCGCCTTTCGTTAAATGTCCTACTTTTTTCATTAAAATGTCCTACTTTTTTTCTCAGACCTAGTGGAAGGCCTGTAGTTGTAGCAAAAATGACAACAACGTAACGGTTTGGTTAAACTATTGTAAAGACTTTACTAACAATAATTTTTATGCATATTTGTTATTGTTTTAATCATTATTTCTCTATGCATTTCCTGATATATGTGAGTAGACAACCACATATATCACCATTGTAAATAACCATTGTTTGTATGTGGAACACAGATTATCATATGATAATCAACAACATTGGAACAGCTGTAATTGGTGTGTACATAGTTCAATTTTCTCATTGTAGTTTATTGTTTACGTAAATATTGTTTATATTTTATTAATGTAAATAACATTTAGAATAAATTGGCTATTTCAGAATGTATAGCCAGAATTTCAGAATTTATGTATTGTAAATATAAAAATTTGTCAAGGTAGCCTAGACTTAAAAATATGTTTTGAAAAAAAGATTTTTTTGTCTTCTCTTGACCTCAACAACATTTCAAAATAAACAAATCCACTTATCTTTTGCATATACATGTTATGTATAATTTTACAAATAAAATTATATATATTATGTTATAGTTATAATATTTTATATGAATTTTTTAGTTTATCCTTACACAAGTGGCAAAAATGGCATAACATTATAGAAACACATAGTGAACAGTGGGAGGATTATATTTGGAGGAGTTATGTTGCATAGCACTGGAAGCCGTGGTAGAGGGAACAGCTGATAGCCCTCATCTGTTCAGTTGTGCTTAGTCAAAAAAAAAAAAAAAAAATTATTTATTTATTTTATTCCAATGGCAAAGCCATTTCACAACATAAATATTTATTTTTTAATTTTATTTGGATATAGTAACTATTTAAGACAACATTTTCTACTATGACACTAACCTAACACGTTCGCTGCGTCAAAAAATGCGGAAGGTGCCTAAAATGCGGGAATTTTTTTATTTTAAATTATCTTACCTTAGGTTATCCAAAGGCTGGAAATGATGTCTAAAGTTGATTTATGATGTCCTTTTATACCGGAAATGACTTATGTCTCCGTGTTACACCGGTGTAACACACGCACTGGTCACTTTCTATGATACACCGGTGTTACATCCGCAGTCTTGGTTAGGGTCACTTAATATATATATAATTCCATTTATTACTTACTATGTCACTAATATTTCACTAAAAACTATTCTACAACTATCTATGAATTATTTACATTGTAGAGATTCACTCTTTTTGCGGTTTCATGGTAAATCTCAAAACAACCTGTTGCGCACAAACTGGGTTGTTCAGGGCACTGAGGGCAATAGTAGGGCGTCATTTTTACCTTCTTATGGGAATGGCACACTCTACTACATCTTTTTCTTTTGACTCTTCCATCATTTCCTCTGGTATCGGTCATTTCAATAGTGTGTTGAGTTTCCCTTCTACGATCTGGTGTTTGAATATGTCTGAATGTTAGTGGTTTTGGAAGCAAGACTCGCCGGTACGTCAAACGGAACATGGAGTCCGCTCCCCCACTCCTTCAGACATTGCAGGTTGGCCACAGAACCACCAAAACTTAAGACACCTACCTAGGACAATAATTCCCGCAAATCCGTATATCATGTAACACCGGTGTAACACACGCAGTTTTGGCAATTCCGCGATGTTACACCGGTGTAACATACGCAGCGAACGTGCTAAAGTAACAATACAAACTAGTATAAATAATACATGCAGTATAAATAATACAAAACACCAAAGTAGATATAAATGCTAAATGACATGAGTGGCATTACCTAATAATACTGTAATAGGAAGACCATAAATAAGACATAACAAAACCAAATGCATGCAAAGCAGTAAAACTATATAAGTTCTTAAGATGGATCAACAACTATATTGGTAAGAGTAAAAGATAATAACTCAAATGACTACGAATAAATAACAATGTGAAATCATGCTATTTATTTGTGTTATATTATTAGCTAAGATTTACAACTCTTAACTAAGGTTAGGTTAAAGGGCACTAGGCCAGGAATTAGTATATTAGAGAGATAGGACATCAGCAAACTTACCTTAAAAGACAAGTTCACTAACACCAGAGTAGAAGTCACAAACACAAAATAGACACAATCTCACAAATTTTCAACACCACAGGCATTTTCTTCAGGTGAGTAGAGAGAGAGAGAGAGAGAGAGATACTGAAATGGCTTCCACCAATGGGTGCAAGTGTTGAAAATTTGTGAGATTGTGTCTATATTGTGTTTGTGACTGCTACTCTGGTGTTAGTGAATTAGTGAACTTGTCTTTTAAGGTAAGTTTGCTGATGTCCTATCTCTCTAATATACTAAAAACGCTTAACTAAGTGATATGCCGATTCGTTTTATGGGGCTGTGTTGGGCACATATTCGACCAAGCAGTTGAGAAAGTAGATTAATTTTATCATTTAATTCCAGATTTTGTTCCAAAAACTTTAAATTCGAGTTGATGAGCTCAATGAATGCTGCTTCAAGATTACATTTTTTTAGATTGGGATCAGTGCTGTACCCAGAATGCTGTTTAATGAGCGGGTTGGGTAGCAAGAAAGGCAAAGGGGGGAGGTGAAATTCAAGTTCGACCAAGTGCTCTTCTGCTAGTGTGAGACAGAAATATGTGCTGGAAAGTTGAATATTAAATCGAGTATGACATTACTGTGGTTCGCTTGATATAAGATATGAATCAGAGTGGCAGCCATATCTAGTAAAACTTGGCTCTTTTTATGGTTTATAAGGTCAGCTAAAAGGCTCTTAATTGCAAAATGAGGGGTTGTTGAAGTCTCATGCAAGAGTTAAAGAGGATGAGTTTGTGCTGGAGACGGCTTTGTTGACTGTATCAGCATAGCTTTCATAGAGAGAAGAAGGTTGACCAGGAGGTATTTAAGTACAATTCAACAGGGACTTTTAGCCCGGCAGGGAGACGAACTAACATTCTGCATTAGCATCAGTTGTGACGCTGTTAGTGCGAATGCTGCTTCTAACTGCAATCAGCACTCCACCTCCAGAAGATTTTGAACTAGTACAACTATTGTCAGAACAGTTCGCGCTTCTTCCCCCAAACCGCTCCTCTCCCAGTTACTCCACAGTTTGTCATTTTACAATAATAACATTTGTTATTATTTAAATTTTTACTCACTATTTTTTCTTTTCAAATTATGATTTAACTCTATACTGTACATTCATGTATTAGCTGAGAGTCCTTGCTTCGCTACAGGGTGGTTCTCTATGCTTACTTACCCTTTCCTCCATGGTTCTCTCTCTAAACCATAAAGTGGGTCTAAAAGCTCAGTATATAGTCTAGAAATCCCCATAAGTCTACTGGAATGTAAAGTTGTGCAATCTGTTAGAGTTAATAAAAATTATCTTAAACATTTCACAATGAAAATGAAATTAGCCAAGTTTTTTCTTGTATCAACTGTTTAAATAAATTATTAAATTAATGTCAATGTTACTCTCATGGAAAAAAGAGAACAACAAAGGGCTATTTTTAACTTTTAGGGATGAAATTTCAAGTAATTCTTTGTTGGTATCTATGATAACAAAAGCTAACTTTCTTTCAAATTTCATAAAAATCTAATAAATGGTTTCGCAATGAGTAAGTACATGGTTTTTGGATTTCATTTATAAGATTATATTCATTATGTTGTTATATTCTTTCCAATAAATAGTTCTTATTGGCTGATTGCTCACTTAATGAATTTTTCTGTTTAGTCAGTGGCCACATCCCAGAATCGAATACGTATTGTCTTAACCCTCCGAGTGCCAGCAAAAATTTACTAATGGGGGTTGTTGGACATTTGCCATCATTAAGTGAAAATTACCAATCACGACGTTTCGATTTGTTAGAATCCAAACCTTTTTCAAGTGTTAAAAACTAAATTACATCTACACAAACATGTTATAAAACTACGTTCTTAAACTAATAAACTTATCTACATCTATGGAAGAGAGTGGGGATGACTCAGTCTGAGTAACACGTGTTCAGTTCGACTCCACGTTTTTCATTGTTTCGAGTGGGATATTTTAGTTATTTTACTATAAATTTTTGTCAGTGTGTTGTTTAGGTGTTTGTCATTTCATTTTTGTTATTTATTTTATCGTTTTTATCAATAATTAAGTGCAATTTGTGTAAAAAGATTTTTATGTTCCGGTCGCCACAGAACTTAAGGTTCGGGACAAAGGGCAAAGCAGTTCCCTTATCAGCTGCCGATAAGCGTTTAGTGAGCCGCTCGTTATCTGACTCCTCGCCAAACTCCGCCAGGACAATGCCGAATACCAACAATCCTCCGGCCACCGACCCTGCGACCATAGAGTCACTGGTGAATAAACACCTTGCTAGTGGCTCTATGACTGACACCTTGGTCGCTAAGATGTCGGTGGAGCTGAAGGCAGTCGTAGAGAAAGCTGTATCTGCTGCCATGATGCCTGTCCTGGAGGAATTGAGGAATATGCGGGAGGAGATGACAAAGTTGAGCAACAGAGTTTCGCAGCTTGAGGGTGACCTGATCAGTAAGACGGACGAGTTGGAACAATATCAGCGCCGAAACAGTCTTAGATTCTTCGGTGTAGCAGAAAAGCAAGGAGAGTGCACAGATGCTTTGGTGACGCAGCTGAGTCGCGACCACCTTGGCCTGGAGCTTCCATCCACAGCGCTCTGCAGGACGCACCAGGTGGGCAAGCCGCCGGGTCCAGCCACAGGTGGGAGGCCGCAGCATCGTCCCATTATCGTCAAGTTTACCAGCTATCGAGATAGGCGACTGGTGTTCAACTCGAAGAAGCGACTGAAAGGAAGTGGCATTACCATACGTGAGGACCTGACAGCTCGGAGACAAGAAATCTACAGAAAGGCAGCCGAGCGGTACGGGCGGACCGGCACCTGGACGTTAGACGGCCGAGTGTTCTACGTTGATGGCACCGGAAAGCGCGGCGTGGCGACCAAGCTATCAGATCTGGAGGTGGCGTCGACTTGACTGCACACTCTGTAAGATTGTTCTTTTATTTAATTTTGTACATGTTAGTTTTGCCAATTTTGTAAATTTCTGTAACGTAAAATTTGTTTTGTTTGTTCATGTAGAAGTTAGGTTTGTTTTAATTTTGTCAATTTCTAAAATTACCTTTATTTAATCTGGAAGAAGTTAGCTCTGTTTAATTTGATGTAATCGTAAACCATATAACTTAACATTTCTTTTATTTAATTTGTAGTACAGTGGTTTTGTTTAATTTTGTTAATTTCTGTAACGTATAATTTGTTTTGTAGAAGTTAGATTTGTTCGAATTTTGTCGATTTCTTAAAATACCTTTATTTAGTCTGGAAGAAGTTAGCTCTGTTTAATTTGTTGTAATCGTAAATCTTATATGTTCTTTATTTTATTTTTAGAAGTTAATTTTGATTCCGTTAGTTTTAAATATATAACTTTAGTTTTCCTGCAAATGTTCAATTGTTCTGATTGATAACCCACCAAAATATGACTGAATATTACACCAGTCTGAACCAAATCGGTTTAGTTTTATAAATTTTGTTTATTTTAAATTCATTTAAATATCCCGTAATTTCAATCTTTTAACTTTTATTCAATTATTTCATGTAAATACAGTATTAAGTTAGTATAGTTAATTATAATCTTTATGTTTGCCATTGATTGGTAATACCGCACACAGCAATGACAATAATTGTAATGCATTTTATCAATTTAATATTGAATTATTTTGGCACAATTATCAATTATGTGTTATTTAATATAAAATTGAATCCTCTTGTTTGTAAAGTTTATATAATTTCCCGCTCAGTCTATTTCTCATTGTTTTGCTGGAGTGGGGACATTAATTATGTTATGATACTGAGTATGTTAGTAAGTTATTTAGTTTGTGTGTGTATATATGTGTGTGGTTACCGTCACCGTGCTATGCTGCTGTGGTCGCTGGCTGCTCGACCGCACGGCCGTCGGGTGACCCCGTGATGGCGTCTCACTCTTCCTCCCCCCCGCCACCATCAACTTTGCAATCAGATCACTTCGCCAGTACCCTTGCCCCCTACTCCAGACTTCTTAAGACAGCCCATGTCAATACTCAATCTCTTCTTGGTCATATTGACGAATTTCGTTTAATTTTTGAATTTTCTTCTTTTGATATTGTTTTAATTTCCGAATCCTGGCTCAAGCCCAATATATCAGATAAAAGTGTTGATCTATCTGGATATACTCTTTATCGTAATGATCGTCTGTCCAAAGGTGGAGGAGTTGCAGCTTTTGTCAAATCTAATTTACCTACTACAATACTGTACTCCTCTGACACCACCAGGTTGGGGCGATCTGAGTACATGTTTCTTGATGTTTCTGTTAATAATATACATGTTTTAATTTCTGTTTGTTATAGGGCACCTAATCTTGGTTTTTCTCGTTGAATTTGAATCCATTCTTCTTGATCTTATGGCTCGTTATAGTCATGTCATTGTAACTGGTGACTTAAACTCAAACCTTTTGGGCCCTGCTACTTACGATCAGACTTACTTAACAAGAATGTTTCACTCTTGTAACATGACTATACTGCCTTTACAAGCAACCCATCACACTGCTACTACGGATACATGGCTGGACGTCATGGCTGTCTCTGACCTGTCCCATGTCGTGCACCACGGTCAGCACCCTGTCCTTGGCCTGTCAAGACATGATTTAATATTTTGTGTATATCGTCTAACCACCCCTAAATGTGAACCCAAATTCATCTTGTACAGGAGACTCAATAATATTGATTCTGATGCACTTCTAGCTGATGCACTCCTAATGTCTTGGCATGATATAATCCACGCTCCTGATGTCAATACTATGGTAAACATGTTTAATAATTTCACAATTTGTCTCCTTGATAAGCATGCTCCCTTGATCACTAAGAGGCTCACCAAGAAACCAGCCCCATGGATTAATGACTACTTACGTCAACTACAGAGGTTAAGGGACATTGCTTTTCGTAGGGCTAAAAGAACTAAGTCATCTGACGATTGGGCGGAGTATAAAAGACTGAGGAATAAGGCTCAGCAACAATTTCGCAATGCCAAGATACGATTCTATTATAGATCTTTCTCTGGTGTCATATGTACTAAAAGCTTGTGGTTTATTAATTAAGACAATGATAAGCATGAATAGGCTACGTATGCAGTATTAAATACATAAAAATTCATATCTATTTAAGGATACTCACATTTATTACGCCTGAGTAACCCTGACCTTAGGAAATTACATAGCAATAAGGTAGAATTAATAAATATAATGTATGTACAGTACACTCTTGATACTCCCGACATTTACTAGTCCGACGCCACATCAGATGACGTACTGTACACTTAATACTGTATGTAATAAACCTTACTGTGTTACTGTACAAATGTTGTATAATTTCTTTGCTTACATTTATTCAATTGTGTTGTCAGCCTCATTTTATCACGGCTGATAGCTCGGAAATTCTAAGAAGGGTGTACGTAGTGCATTCAGTTTATCTTAGAAATCATAATTCTCGTGAATTACAATGGACATTTGGTAATCCGACACACCGTCGGTCCCTTAACTGTCGGATTATCAAGATTAAACTGTACTTTAATAAGTTGGAAATGTATAATTAGATTTAAAAAACAACACTACTTAGAGAATCTATATTTTATAAACATTACTAAGTATTAAATATTGTTGAACGGTAAAACTCGAATAATGTACTTCCGACAAACTTTTCTTCTGATACTGTACTTTTAGAACGCTTTGTACGCTTATGATACTTGCACTTGCGAGGCATGTAAAAAAAAAGAGAAAACTATTCACAAATCTAATATATTGACGCTACTCATACAAGTATATCAAGTTCACTGATTAAACATAATCTGTTAGATAAAAACAATTACACATTTTTAAATAGGCTAAAATAGCATTAAGTACGTTAAATAAAATATTAATCTTGAGTACATTAGTACTAAATTGACGTAAGTATTATTAGCATATTTGGCCACCAGCTTTATAATATGCGTGGATGAATTGTATTGTAATCAGCGATAACACAATTAACTAGTTTGTGTACTTTCTCACTATCACATATGGGCAGAGCCAGACGGGCGACATAAAGGAATGGACCCACCCATGGGAGTTGTGTCTGAGAACGTGAGAGTCCAGTAAGGGATAAACCCAAGGCAGTTGGTGAGGGAGCCGAGCTGGGACAGACGGTGCGTGAGCCTGTTGCTGTGCATGCGAAGGCGCATGGTTAGTACTAGAATAAAGAAGGCTCACTGCTGTATATTGTATTATACGTTTGGGGCCAGTTCATCGTCTAAACAAATTAATATAATTAGGAATTGAATATTGCAAAATATAGAGTAAATTTTTCAACCAAATACAATGACATGATTTTCTATCTGGCAAACAAATACATTTATTTTTAACAAACAATTTCTATAAACAGATTGAATTGAAAAATAAATAATATTTTCAAGTTAAATAAAATATGTCATTTTGGTTATATTGATTTGTTGTATTTAATTTTAAAATTTGGGTTTGTAAACCCAAACCGTTTGCAAGATGAACTGGCCCCAAGGTTGGTAAAAATGACCTATTCAGTAGCCTCTAAGTACAAAAATAAGTGAAAGAAAATTTTAAAAATGCTGTTTACACGTTTGTAAGATGTAGACGAATAAATATTTGCATAACAGTTTTGAATTAAAATACAGAGAACGTTTGGCTGCAACACCTTAAGAGTGAAGTTTGATTAGAAATTCCAGCAAAAAGTAGCCAATTTGTAAGAGTTTTTCTTAAACAAGTGTAAAATCTACAAATATAGACTAATCAACATAATTTTTTCACCATTTTGTTCTTAATAAAGTGGGCTTTAAATACAATATAAATCACAAGGCCTTACTTATTGTTTTTGCATTTACAAAAAAGAACTTTTTGAGAAAAATGTTTAAGCAAAAACTGTTAAAATATTACAAAAATTACTTTTTTTACTATGAAAACTCCATAATTATTTAGAGAAACAATATTTTTATGTGGAAAATTAATTATAAAATCTGCAATATGTAAAAATATATTTTGTAGAACACAAAATAAATTGGTAAATTTTGCACAAAAGGTCCTATGAAGCATTACATGTGAAAGTAGTTCTGTAAACAACGATAATGTCTTAAGTACTGTTCTAATATAAACTTACTTATGATAACTTTCATCTCTAAACAATATAGAGTAAATAAATTGTAAATATAAATAAAGAGTAAAGTAAATTGTAAATGTTAGTACCGCGCTCGACATTCATTTTGAACACTAAACAATCCTAATACTTTATTTCTATGGCAATTAAATGATAATATTTACTTTTACAACACTATTAATAATGCACACTGTTTGTTTACAAACAAACAACAACAACAATCAATTCTGTGTATGTATCTGTTCACGCCATTCAGAGACAAATGATCTGCTGACGCAACGTAGCAGCTGACCGACTGCGTGCATATGCCACCAAAATAGACTTACCGTACACCTTTGTAACGATAATTTTCTGTGTAATATCCGCAGAAGCCTATTTAAAAGCTATCATAACTATCGATAATATATTGTTTTCTATAAATAAATACGTACATACGACAAGTTGTTTTAAATATAATAAATATTGTCATTAGCAGTAATTTTTACCCTTGGAACTGATCAATATGTTATGTGTTGTGTCTTCATTTGTGTTCTTGTGTGTTGTAGGTTTGCTGATGACATATTTATTCTATTATTCTAATTCCTGATTAGTACCCTGTAATCTAACCTAAAATCAATATGGATTAACCAATTTTTGTTTGTTTGGTGCTCTTCAAATATTATAATAAATAATAAAATATGCAACAGAGATAAGCAAGCACTGACGTTTTGCTGCACCTGTACACTGTTATGAATGTAAAGACTCAACTGTTAAAGTTGTATACACTATACATTTAATTAAATAGAGACACAAACACAATTTTGAAGGAATAAAACAAAGTAAGTTTTATTAAAATTCTTTTAATTTTACAAGATATGCTTTACAATATAAACAAATACTTTTTAACTAACATAAAGCAAAAGGCACATGGTTTTTAATAATACAAAACTATAAATAAAAATTACAATGGTACTGTGTTAAAAGATACATTGAACCGTATTTAATGAACAGATAATAAAGCTATTTGTACAAACCATTATAAATTGTCAAAATGTGAAATAGTAACGAGTGCTTTTTGCGACACTGTATAAACAAATGCTACATTAGTTAGTAGAACTTCGACAAATATTGCACAAAGTCAGTTCTCATGTACAAAATTAGACCCAAATAACCCGAGAACTCTAACGATAGCGCATATCTACAATTGAAGAGGTATAAAATCTAAGGACTAGAAAATAAAACAATTACTTTGGACCTACAGGATACACACAAATATACTTATATAATAAAATATCTATTAAATGATTGCTTGAAAACC
This sequence comes from Stictocephala bisonia, assembly GCA_035578905.1. NCBI lineage: Eukaryota > Metazoa > Arthropoda > Insecta > Hemiptera > Membracidae > Stictocephala > Stictocephala bisonia. The sequence goes on from JAQJVL010000309.1 coordinate 124,672, forward strand.
ACATTTTATAGGAATAATTTGAAATGAAGAGAAGTGAAAACAACAAATCGTAAGGAAACAGTATTTGTTGTAAGACTCCTAGACCAAAATATTATTTTATACACCAGACTTTTCACAATGCTAAATACAAATTATCTCAATTACAAATTAAGCATTATCTACATCTTCAAATCACAATTCAAAACTAATACATATAATCTAAACTGATATTTTAAAAAATAAAACTGCTTTTAAATAAATTTAAACTTATTTACCATATAAAATAATTAAATTTAAATCTTAAATCACATTAATAGACAGAATTTAGTTACCATTGCAAGAGATTCACAACATTATTTGTTAAGCAAATAATAATAATAATAAAAAAAAAAAAAACAACTTAAATTTATTACATTTTTCCTTATTTTTGGTATCTATTATGAACTCCATTTTAATCAAAACAGAACATTCAATTTCAAATAATATTTTACAAAATTCATTAATAAAAAATCATTGTCAGGTTAGTGGTAATAGGAGAGATAAGGTGCCTGTGGCATAGAAATTAGAAGATGTTAAATGTTTTACTGTTTGGAGGCGTCTTCTGTTGTAAGTTTACACATATATTTATCTCTAAAAGAATAATCTGTATCATGCTTCGAGCATTGTCAATCATGTGACCATTTTCCATTTTTCACAAATAATATGTAAAAATTAATTTAGACAGTATTTTGGTTATTTTTAGAGCTGTACCGACTTATCTAAACACCCAGCAAGATTATTTGATTATTTATTACATTAAACTACTGTAATAGACAAAACGTAAAATAAATTTAGAATAATAATTTTTAAACATATTTTATTACTTTCATCAAGAAATATAGGGCAATAGATTGATGTCTGTTCTGTTACTTAAAAAAAGCGATAAACTTAATCTTTAGGACACTTATTACTCTGTCGGTGATTTAATACTTTATTTTTTTAGGATGTTTTATCGAGTGACATTAATTTAAGTCAATTGGTTTAGATTTAACACGAGATATGAACTGGATTTATGATATAAACCTTTCTTCACTATAAACATAATCAATATAAAAAATTTGCTATTGGACATCACATATACAATAAATTAAAAATTAAATTAATTTGATAATGGCAAAGTAAATAATATTTTGAGTTTTAATTCACATTTGATCCATCATTAGGACATAATAATTTAGCACAATAATTAAACACAAGCACATAATAATTTAGAGATTTAAAAGAAATGATTATTTTTTACTCAGAAAAACAAACCTTACTATATACTACAGTATGACAAAGGTGCCAAATTGTACTACTTCGAGCTAAATAAAACAACAAAAAATGAGTTAACAAAGCAACATGTATATTTTTGTTAACTATATTTGCAATTGAAGTTAATTTATTTATATTTTACATGTGTTTAAAGAAAAGTTACAATGCTTAAGCCTTACATAGTCATAAAACACTACCTTATTGCAATTAAAGTTCATCCATGTTATAATTCTGGTTAGGACGGTAAAGAATAAAAAATAATTTAAAACAGAACATGAAACAGGTCTTAAAATTTATTAGCATCACTGACTTAATAACTATTTAATTTGATTAATAGAAGATAATTATTTGAGCGGAAAAATTCTCATTTAGAAAAAAGTATAAAAATTAGTGATCAATTAATTTGCTGAATTGAAATTACTTATTTGGGACAGTCAAGAATTGTAGTTAAAAATGAAAAAAATAGAAGATGATGGACAGATTCAAAGATGGTGTTTAAGTTTTAAGCATATTTTTATACAATAAAGGTCAATGAACTGTTACTTGAATTATAATGTAGATAATGTTAATCTCTTTGTTTTTTTTCAGTTTTCATTTTACTGAAGGCTTCTAAACAAAATAAATGATTTATTCTTTCTTTACTCTTAAACAATTACAGTCAACTACAATAATTTAAGAAAGTTGGTCGATATTCTCTAATTTGAATTTAAGGTAAAAACAATTTCAATTATAGAGCTTTTCAACTATAGAGATCATAATCAACTCTACTTACCACCACATAGTACAGAAAATACTCTAAAGAATTATTAAAAAATAAAAAGTTTTTAATAGTTTTAAGCTAGTAAAGCTGAAAAATAATTTGGATGAATTCATGTTATGTTTGCTGTACTGATAATAGGAATACAATAAAGTGTACGATCAGTTGTCACAATGTGGTGTAAACGACCTCATTCTGTTAACTACAAACTGTTCAAATTTATCCTTTTGGATTGTATATGCAGAAAATGCAATATTTTCAACTATTCAGGTTTGCTTTAAAATATACATGGTCTGGACTTTGTAAATTCAAATGATAAGATATAAGGACTAAAATTAATTGCAAATTAAAATAAAAGATTTAAGACTAAATATCTCAATCCTTTGTGGTGTCACCAGTTAATATAAATATATATGTGATGTAGTTGTGGAGAATTTAAAGAAAATATTTATATATGTTCAAAATCTAATCTAGATAGAAGTAAAAGGATATAACTTATATATATATTTTTAAATTAGCGCACATTTATCTATGGACATTATCAATGCAATAAGCTATTATTTTATCTGCCGCTAGAAATAATAATTTGTTAAAACAAAACAAAAAATAAATATATAAAAATCCAATAATCTTAGAATTTTATTCTATAAACAGAAATTTTATTCTTTAGTCAACAGATTTAAACCACATTAGAATTATTCATAATAATTGAAACAAACTTATGGAAGTTATAATTTACTTACTATCCTGATCACACATACAAACTTTATAACAGTTTTAGTCTTTAAATTAAAATTAAAATATAATTATTAAACAATATTTTAAAAATAAATACAATAACAGCATGACTGTCAGTCTGATATTTACATGATATGTTACAAATCATGATGAAGGTGATTTACAAAGAAGAAAAATATATAAAATAATAGATGAAACATCGGTTCAACATGATTAATTACAAGTGTGATGAATTTTTCTAATAATTTATGTAACCAAAATGTTAATATAAAAACTAACTATTCTTATCCAAATTATTAATTGAAAACTTTAAAACAATTAATTAAAATACTAATGTGATCATAGAAGAAAACAAAACAGAAGTACATATAAATAGTACTAGTTATATACTTCATCAATACATTAGGAGTGGGAGTCGGACAAAAATACCTAGGGTGTCTACTACATTTCCCAGATTAAAAATCTAAATTTTTTTAGCTATTTATAACAACTTCTCGAAATAATTTATGATTTTAAATTACTTACACAAATTAAACTTTAATGACGCTTTAAAAAAAGGTGTATCGCAAACTAAGAGACTATACACACTACAGTTAATGACTTGTTAGAGAAATCAGTGCATATTTTTTTCACATTCTACATTACAGCTGTTACTAATAATAGTCAAATGACTGATGATAAATCAATAAATAATTTCAAACCAATGTAATACAATGACAATACAGTGTAGTTATGCTGGCTAGCCCCCTTGGATCACTAGTGTCATGCTAGCTCCTCAGTGCTGCAAGTGTTAAATAACTGTATATTGTTAGACTGTGGTGAAATGTACTATGGTACCAATGATCTAAGGAACTTTCACATAGAGTAAAATGCTTAAGGAATTTTATTCCAGTTGTGTTTTCCTCACCTACTGTAAAAATAGTTTATCATTTAACTTTTTTTGAATTTTAGTCCAAAAAAGTTAAGCTATTGGTTTAAAAAATATAGTTTCAAATCACAACTCCTTGAATTGATAAAAGAGATAGAACTATTAGAAAATGCTAAAAAGATCTTTATAAGCCAGGATAATAGCACTTTTCTGACATTTTTGAATGTACAGTAAAACGTGTCATATCCGACTTAATGTGGTGCCAGGTAGGCCGATACTTGACTTAATGTGGTGCCAGGGTAGGCCGGATAACTTTGAAGCTGGATATGGAATTACCATAATAAAGACATGGTTTTTGTGGAGCGAATGCATTGCGAGTATTGTGGTAATGCTTTGGAGGATCTACGTAAATAATAAATTGTTTAGTACTGAGCTGTAAGGGTTTCCAAAAATATTTAATAATTTTATAAAATAGTACACTTTTTTTAACAAAAGTAAAAACTAAAATACTGTTGGCCTGCTAGTATAATATTTCTTGGTTAAGGTCCTTTCTGGTTACGTAATGGAAAGAAACAAAATCAAAAGATTATAAATGTTATTTTAAAACAATAAACAAAAACAATGAAACAGTAAGAACAATAGGCCTATACTATAAAAACTCATACTAACGCAGACGGAATGGAGAAACAATCAATAAAAAGTGATCTACCAACACGCCAGGGCAATATTTCCAAAAATAGCGTAGGCAACGTTTGTTGTGAGGAAATTCCTCAATATATTCCCACCCCTCCTTTGCCAAGGTCACATGCAAGGAACTAATTCTTTCTCTTTGTCACCAAGCTGCCGAGCTGGTTATCAGAGGTTCCAGATATCACAAGGCTGGATATTCCAAGTATTATTGTATTTTTATCCTATCATTATCTAATCAAAGAAAATCAATCTTCTAGCAGTCACAATGTAAGATACAATTCTATTTAATTATACTGTAAGTAATGACTAAATACAAATTTTGGCATGTCACATTTGACATTGTTAATATTTCAAATAAAACTTGATTAGTAAACCTGTATTATAGCGTTCACTTACCTACTTTGAATTCATTTGGCTAATTTAATACTTTTATTTGATAAGTAGCTGGAGTTGTTACAATTCAGTATAAATCTTTAATATGTAATATATCACAATGGAATATCAATTAGACATTCCACATATTAAAATGCCTCTTGAATGCATGAGTATGTTTATTCGGAGGCTTGTGATAAACAGTAAGCAGTATGACGCATACTACGATTAATTTATTTTTCTCCTGTTCCACAGTGCATTCAGAGGAATTTCCGTTGACTAAAAGTGGACATATTAGCTATCAAGAATAACGTGAGGTTAATTTTTTTCTTAAGTGCATATTTTTACAAAGTAACAAGTTTTTTTATTCTAATTTTAGTATTTATTATTACTTAAAATTCTCGTGTTCTAAATATGTGTTTGTATATGATATTATATTCGTTGTTTCAATTCACTATCAAAGCAAATCTGGATGGGCCAGACTTTGATGCATTGGTCTTTATATATTGAACATTTATTTTTCAAGTTCACCTGTTTCTAGCTTTAAAATTTATAAAATACGCCAAATTTTCTGTTTTGACTAATTTAAACATAGGTTCGTAGGCTCTCGCTCTCTCTCTATATATACATAAACAATAGCTGTAACCTTAATTGTGTACAATTCAAAATCATAGAAACTAAAATAAAATATGAAAAAAACAAACTACAATACAATAACAATGCAACCAGCTAAATAATTATCTGACAATTTATGAAAATGTGTATATTCAGAAAGCTTTGTTACAAATAAATATCACTAACATGCTTCATTATCCTTCAATTCATTTTCTGATCAACTGGCAGTGTGCAAAGGTAAAAAATGACTATTTTGTTAAAAAAGCCCTATTTCATTAATGAACGCTACGGAAAAGACTAATTTAGACTGACATGGTGCAAACTGTACTAACAAACATGCAAATAAAACTTTCAAGCAGATAAAATGATAAATATGATTAATAAAAAAAAAACACTATACCTCTCTTTATTAAGAAAAAACGTAATAGACATGATTATATTGTAACAGTCTATTTCAACATTGTTTGGTCATCTCACTTTTCTATAAAGAACTAATAATGTACATATGTAAAAACTGTGCTTATCGAATTTATTACTTTTTTAATATCATGAAATTTCTAACCAGTAGACACCCAGATATTCCTATTAAAATATTAGAAAAGATATTTAAAACTATCTGCTAAAATGTACTTTAATGGATAACAGATTTTTTAAGATAAAATAAACCAATGCAATATGAATTAACAAAGCATTTTTGAAATATATGTGGAGTTCTGATCTTTCTTAAAGTCACCTCATTAATCTAGAAATGAATAGTACTAACTGAAATGGCTAGGCAATGCCAGAAGTCTGACGAGAGCCAGACTAATACACAAGTATGCAAGATCACATAATAAGTAACCAAGGTAAATTAGCTGATAAAAATCAACATTGCTGATTAGTGCTGTTTATATATATAAGATCATGTTCATTTTAAACTTCACAGTTTAAGATTTTGATTGTTTAATTTACTTTAAATTGCTGGCCAAACACAAATATTGAATATTTTTTTAAAGACAGACAGATATGTAAAGATTCCACACTAATATTGATGAATTAAAAAAAAATTTGCCATAAATCATAAGCGATAATATCGAATGTTATAGAGAGCATAGGAATGGCATAATTAGTAATGTTTTATTAAATGCATTCAAAATGCAGCGAACAATAATTTTTTTTCAAACATCTGTATATAATTTTAATCCACCAAATTATTCTGTTTAATTTTTAAATATTACAATTATTGTATTAACAACAAATAAAATATGTGGTTTACAATGTTAAATTATGAATAAGCTGTACGATTAAAAACAAATATAAGTAATGATGATAAAACAATTCTCAACTCAGACTGGTGTTAAAAGACACTACGGTAGACACTGGCCTTTTACAAAAATTTATCGAACAAAAAATATATATAAATCGTATATCTATATAAATTTACATACTACAATCTTAGAAAAACTATATACAAGATTTGGTAACGGTTCAGGAGCTTGCACGCTATGACTGAGGCCAGCTCTGACCACTTAAACATCAATATTGATAATAATTAACACTAAATAAATAAATATGAATCCAAGAATAATTGTTTATATCACTTGGACAGTTTGCTGATCACCCTGATGAGTGCTCCATTCTCATCTCTTAACTTTTGGTTTTCACTCTTCAGTTTTTCAACTTGCTGGAAACAAAGTAAATAAATGTTCAAAACCATCTAAAATTAAATTATAATACTAAACATATAAAATAACAAATAATAACTGACCTATCTTGCAATGATAGTTGGAAACACTTGAGAACTAAGAAAATTTAGCACCACTATATTATTTTGTTGTATTATTTATATCCTGCATCACAATGCATTTGACTTTAGCATGTAAATTCCTGCTCAAACATGTGACTAGGCAATACTGAGTACAAAACAATATTCTATATTAATTGTCATTCAAGGTATCATTTTTAAATTTGTCTACTGAATGATAAAAAAGTTAGCTGTTTTTAGAAGAAAAGAGTTTTAAAACCATTTTGATGTTCAGTTTTTTCATACATGTAAAATTTAGCTTCCAAATAAAAAATGCTGTTTTTCCAAAATTGCTTGAGGGAATATGTCAGAATTAATTCTAGTTTTTGTTCTTGTATTATATGTATGTGATTTTTATCAAAATATTTTTCTTTATTTCAAAACCCAGCCGCAGAAGGGTCAAAATGTAATAAATTAAAGAAGCTGTCATTAAGTTTAGATTCTTAACCTGTTGAGGAGTGCGGACGTCTTAAGACGTCCATATTTCCATACTGTTAGTGAGTGCAGCATTTACCATTAGAGTGACCCCAGGGAGTACGAAAAAAAAAAATTCTAAAATTATTAATAAACTGTTATACTTTATTAAAAATAGTAATTTAAGATACAATATGGTAATATTTACAAATCAAAATGATGGAAACTGTGATTATAATTAGCAAAATTAAAATTTTTCTATTGTGTGAAATTGTTCGAAACATGGGTAAATGCAAAGTGCAACTTTACATTTGGAGCACTCATAGGCCGTGTCTTTGCGCTGTGAAGCCCTCCGTGTAGTATAAGTGCATACAAAACACTTCCGTTGTTTTCTTTTGGCTCCACCCTCTCTCATTGGGAGTGGTCACATGAAATGGCGGCCAGACAGACGGAGCGCCTGTTTGTCACCACTCACCGGGCGTGCAACATCATCACTTCGATCTAAATATCGCTTGTTAGAGTCCATTGTAATAAATAAGTCACTGATGAATAAAATTAACTAATTACTGTACAACACTGACAAACTTTTTAACATATTTACAATACAACACGGAAAAGAAAATATACAGGCCTATTTTACTGTACAACGCTGAAAATAACTAAATACAACTACTTTGTAACAAAATACAATAAACAAAATATCACACTGGCAAAATACCAAATGTAATTAGGCCTACTATAGATGAACGAAACGTAAATATAGCAGAACGCAATTAGGTTAGACACGAGGAGAAACAGATTTGGCACGCAACGAAAATGCGAGGGAAACACTACAGCTGGCATTGAAGCGTCATCTATCAGCTGACTAAAGTACAGCTGTAGTCCCATTGGTGGCCAATAGGATGCGGGTATCATATGGAAGTTCATACACTTACATCGATATTTAATTATAGCTGAAATTTAAAATAAATATTAGGGACGTCTAAAGACGACCATACTCATTTGGGCACAGACGTCCAAAGACGTCCGTACTCGTTTGGGATCATTTTGCTTCACTCGTCAACAGGTTAAACAGTTGTTTACATGACCTTGGTGAGGTCAAAGTCATATTCTGATTTTTTTTTTATCTTCATTATTTTTTTTATTGAAGAGGTTTCACCCCATAAACCAATGCCATAATTCACTAAAGAATGAAAAGAAAAAAACACAATTAATGAAAATATTCAATATTACATTAAATAATACAAATAAACACTAAACAAATAATTGTCAAAATATTAAAAATTGTATAGTCATTCATTTTATTTCGGAAAAGCCTAAATGGGCATACTGCCTGGGCGTAGGCTGAGTTGCAAGTATTATATTTCAAATTATTATATAAAATAGGAATGAAGAGTAAAGATGTATTTTGAAAGAAGGAACAAATAAATAAGAACAATGAACTATATGAAATATGGAAAAATGGTATTTAAATCAATTAAATAATTAACACTTATGATGGTATCATTGCAAGTCAGAAATGAGGTAATAATATCCAAAAATTAATGATTGATTTTGTGCCAAATGAGGAAGGGCGAGAGAATAAAGTGATGTAAAATGCCCTACGAATACTCTCCCTCATCCTGTTTCAACACAAGACCTTCCAAACAAAAGCCACTCATACATGTATTGCCCTGAGTCCACTGAGTGGGGAGAGGGGCAAACTTCAAATTCATTCGTTGACACTTAATGACATTCTCTGCTCCCTCCAATTTATCAGAATGATCCAATCAGTTACCTGTTTTTGTAATATTGATAGATATTGCAATACAAGACAATAAATTAATATTGAGTGCAATGTGGACTGGATCAGTAGTTGAAAATTATTTCCAATAGATTAATCATTGCCGGCGTGGTGGCTCAGTGGCTAAGGCTTCGGTCTGCGGAGGGCGAAGTCCAAGGTTCGAATCCCCACTGAGCCAACGGTCGGTACTTCACTCGTTAAGTAAAGTTCAAGCACAGGCCTGTAGGCCCATGTGAACTGGCGAGTGGTTTAAAAAAAAAAAAATCCATTTTAAACCCACTCAACCATACACGTGCAGTAGTATTGACCCACCCACCTACCTATAAACGTGCATTGGTATTAAAACTTCACGCAATTGTCTAAAAGTATACAAATTTTGAAAATATTAGTTAATGTCTTCCACCCATCTAAAACGGTGATCAATAATCACATCTAAATATTATTGAAAACCACACCTAAACATGTGAAAATTGTCACTCTCTCTCTGTAGCATCACAATTACAAGTTGAACTTAGATTAACATAACATGAATGAAGTGTTCTAATGTATAATCAGAACACTTTCAAAGAAATATGGCCATAAATTTAGTTTTAGATATAGTATATTTAAAGAGGGCATATTTTGATCAAGCCATATTTTTATATACATTAAATCATGGAGAGCTTTAATTCTTGCGTCCTGCAAATAACTACTTTTAATGAAAATAAGTGTGTCATCTGTAAACAAGGATAATTATTTAAACAAATTTAATCATGAAATATTATTTTTATATACTAAAAATAAAATAAGCCTGTGTACTTCCTTGGGCCACCCAAAGTCTACTGGCAAGGTATCACTGTTTACCCCACAAATAGATACACTTTGCAGTCTTTCAGTGAGATAGCTTCTGAACCAGAGTGTTGACCCAAGCACCAATTAAATCCAGTTTTGCGAGTAATTAACCAAGTCAAAAGCCTTTGAAAGATTGATTATTTTTTGTAGAACAGATTGATTTGTTCAATGATTTCATACAGAGCACTATTTATATTTGTCTTTGTGAAATCCAAATTGGCAATTACATAAAATATTTTTTCTATCTAAATATTTTAGTGGTGGGTCAGTTCCATTTTTTTTAGGTTCCGGTTCGGTTTCTTACTAAAAGTATCGGTTCTGAGTACTTTTTGAGTATCTCTCAGAAAACTGTCAAATTCTTTATGCCAGTGAATCAACAAATCAAGTTGATTCAGTCATTAAAAAACAACGCATTATATTTTGGGCATTTACCCAATATGGACCATAAGGTACCCTAAAAATCGATGACATATTTCCAAAATTGAAAATAGATAACATTTTATTCATTCTCAGGGTATAATTCTTTACATGTTTTCAATAAAGAACATATTTATTTTAAGTTTTAAAAACCTATACAATTTTTTAAAATGGAATAATGTAATGCTCAAATTTGTATGCAACACTGAAGAATTTAATTGAAGTTTTCCATGAGGAAATTACAAAACTTATAAGCCTAGAGAAAATTAAAAAATAACCTGCCATTTTAGGTCTGGTTTAGTAATAAAACTTATTAAAACACAAATTACAACACAGTTGATTGAAATCATCATAGCTACAATTAAGAGGTTGATGTAATTGTAGTACATCAAAGATAAATAACAACAAATAATAATTTTATTAAATTAAAAAAAGTTATTAACTATTAACAACTAGTAGTTCATATCTTAACCCTAGAACTGATATGAGTCGTAAATTACGACTCATTTACGTATCCCTTTACTGATAAAGTCGCGTTTTACGACGCATTAATTCACGGCCGCGTAGCTCCGTAACCACTTAATCTATGTTGTTGTGATTTACACTAATCGATTCTCTGTTTTGTTTTCTACATCGATAGTAATATCCGAATGATCAGTGATTTGTTTACTGGCTGAAAATAAATCTAAATGCCGCATGCGCACGCATCATTGCCAGCTGATGGCGATGCGCGGGAAACGATTTGGCGCGCGGGCGTGCTCCAGTGTCGCATTGTTACTGTTCGTGAGTGGATTATTAATTGTTATTGTTTTTATTATAACCTAAAATGGATGATCCTGTCGGATCAGAAGACATTCGGAATATTCTAGACGATGAATACATTATTTCAGATGCCGAAAGTGATATATCTGCAGAAGAATTTGCGGACAATGTTTCGTTGGCAGATTTTTCGGCAGGTAGTGAGGATGATTATGAACCAAGTGATGATGATGAATCTAGTGATTCAAGTGTTTCTGATTCTAGTGTACCCCTTGTAAATAGAGTTGCAACCCCAAAATGGATTCGTGTTCTACCTCCTGAACCAGAACTAAATATTGAAAATGAGTTCATTGTTAGAAGTCCTGGAATCAAGAACTGTCCCCCTAGAAACTCTAGGCCTATAACATACTTCTCTCTCTTCTTTACAAACTTTATATGGAACATGCTTGTGCGGGAAACGAACTCTTATGCTGAGAAGTCTATTAGAATGAAAAGAGATTCAGGTGAACTAAAACAGTTTTCTAGGCTAAAAAAGTGGATCGATGTAACTGTAACTGATATGAAAAAATTTATAGCGTTGGTGTTGAATATGGGCTTGATAAGGGAAAAGAACATTGTAGATTATTGGAGCAAAAAGAAAAATAGATATATTAGTTTTTTTTCTGAAACAATGTCAATAAACAGGTTTCAGAGTATTAGCTCAATGTTTCACGTCAGTTCAAAACAAGCTGTTCCCCGAACCCACACAGACTATGATCCGTGGTACAAAATTCGTGGTTTTTATGATTACATAAATAATCAACTAAAAGAACATTTTGTGCCTGAACAGAACTTGGCAATTGATGAATCGCTCATAGGAATGAAAAACCGTTGCGTGTTTATACAATACATGCCCAACAAAAAACATGCTAGATTTGGAATTAAAAAATTTGAACTCTGCGATAGCAAATCTAGTTATGTTATGAATGTATCTTTGTACAGTGGACGAGATTTTTTGGCTGGAGGACAAGATCCTTTCACTCAAAAAGTTGTTATGAATCAAATGACCAGTTGTAATCTTTTGAATAAAGGTTACCACATATTTACTGACAACTTTTATACAAAGTTACCACTGGCTCGTGTACTACTTGCAAATAAAACTTACCTCACTGGCACAGTAAACAAAAATACTAAAGATCTATCAAAAAATGTTATTGAGGAAAAGCTAGGTGTTGAGCAGAGTATTTATTATAGGCAAAACAAAATATTACTAGTGGGATATAAGCAAAAAGCGACCAGGAAACCGGTATATTTACTTACAACGGGGTGTCACGCAGAAGATAAGGTGGTACGAAGCAAAAGTGGTCTACAAGCTAAGAAACCAGTCGTTATAAATAAATATAACTTACAAATGGGAGGTGTAGATAATAGTGATAAAAGTATATATCATCTTTCATGCAGTAGAGCCAGTAAGAAGTATTGGAAGAAAATCTTTTTCAATTTACTTGACATTGCAGTTTTTGATGCATATGTTTTGTATTCTAAAAACACGGACAAGCCATTGGATAGGGATGACTTTGTAGATAGCATCATAATTGAATTAGCAGCAAGTAGAATTCCACAAGCAGACCCAGTGCCTCATATTGGACAAGGTGACAGCGAACATTCTCTACAACACTTACCAGGCCGTAAGGAAAGATTATGTATAGTTTGCGCTAAAATGCCCAATATAAAAAGGAAACGGAGCTACTACTGGTGTCCCAGTTGTAATTGTGGGATTCATCCTACATGCTACCCCAAATTGGTACATTTCTATAGGCCTACCCAGACTGGGAGAAAAAGGAAGGCATCTGAAGATGATTCGGACTAAGCGTCATTCATCACAGCAGCCTTGTATATAATTTAGTTTTTTGTAAATAACTTTCTTATTTTTTATATTATGATGAAAATGTACATATAACGTTTTTTATTCTATGAAATGGTGAACATTTTTTATATTTAACATTTGTGTCTTGCTCCTGTGGAACAAAAACTGTAAACAGGTAAAGTAAAAATATTATTTTGATTTTATTAATTTTTTTATTACTAATGAAAAAAAAAATATTTTGATGTAAGAAAATAATAAATATTATTGCTTTTTGTTATTCTGTAGTTCAAATGGAATAAAATGATATACAACAACATATATTTTAGGCTCACTGTATATTTATTATGATTTATTTTTAAATATATCAACAAACCAGTTAAAAGGGCCTCATCATTCTGGAAAATAAGTATCATCAGTTCTAGGGTTAAACAAATGATCAGACTGAATTAACTCTAGATGTGGCAAAGAATACCATTGTTATCGAATTTACAAGCCTACTTTTAGTGGCTATTTCGTCATAAAAATTACCTTTAAAACTTATCATATTATATATTATTAAACTCAAAATATTCTCAAGAGTAAAATATTATATTTTGATGAAAATACGCCAAATGGAATTTTCGCAAAGAAAAAGAAATAAGAGTAAGAATCAATGGATTTTTTATTTTCTGTACTGGCAAACGAATTATTTTGACTTGTCACTAAGTAACAAACAGTATTGTTTATATACTCGATTCTTATACTTTTCGATTCATTATGAAATTGTCAACAAGGAATACTTCCTAGTTTATTTCAGTTGTTGAAAAGACGAATGTTCCGTTGCGTGCCAGGCTGTCTGGCTATCCTGGTTATTTCACCAGGATATTATTCTTTTCATGATTTTTGTTTGATTTTGTGTTATTGTTGATACTTTTTACTCATATATATTTTTTATTCATTAAATTGAAATGCCAATAGCTGTACTTTAATGTTGCTGTGGGAGAGTAACTGGCCAAAATTTAAAAAATTTAATTTGTTTCAGTTTAAATAATATATTTCATACGCAAAAAGAATGTGTAAAATAATGGAAAATAACTTAATTATTGTTATTCACTATCATTGTTGGAAAATTCTGACAGCCATATATATAACTGTTTATTTTTTAACTGACAATGAGTTGACTGAAATACAAATTAATGTAACGTTACCTAAGCATTGACAAATAAAATGTACTAAATCACAGAATTTTTTAAAAGAAGCATCATTTTGTTAAAGTTTAAAAATCCATTATTGTTTAGACAATATATTAAAATTAATAAAACAGTATCAACATATGCAATAACATTTAATTTACTGAGTATATTGAGTTTTCATGTTATTTTAATTTAAAATATTTTCCAATAAAAAGGTTGGAAATAGATGTTAATTAAGTTGTTTTTAAAAATTAACATTTAATTATACTTTTTTAAATGTAAATCTTGATTAATGTATTTTAGAACACAGTGCCAACGGAATAACTGAATTGAAATCGATGAACGTGAATCATTAAAAATGCAATATGTTTGAATTTATAAAAGAAAACAAGATAAGACTTTATTTTGATTGAGAAATTCAGACAGGAAGTGATAACATAAATCACGATAACAAATGAACTGATGTTATCAACAATATTCATTCAGACTGGTATCTGCAATATTCGAAAACACAGTAGAAGACCTAATTTCATTCACGATTCCAATTATTTGTATTATTTGTTGTCAAATATGGATCCCTAAATAATTGCCGCTAACTGCAATATTTAGACTGTCTGTATGAGAATGTTCTACTGATTCATGGTACGTTACACGCGCGTAAATTACGATACTCATTCGCATTGCTTGATGGGCTTATATTGTATTTATATCAATACGAGTTCTCGCGGTTGAACTTTATTCGTTATCGCGATATAATCAGGTCCAATCGCACTCAACCCTCTCGACTCGGAACGAAAACAAATTTAAGTAATAATCATTTTACAACTATTTTATTTAAAGCATCAAAGTAATAGTTCTAAAAGACGCACCAATAAATATTATAGATTAAAAAGGCGGTTTTTCTTAATAATTCATCATTTTGGCACATCAGATTAATTCTGAGACATCAATATTGATTATGTATCGTGGCACTTTCGATGCATCAACATTTTGACTAGTCCCGAATCGAATCGCATCGATTTTTCATCGCATCGCACCGAATCGCATTGCTCACCCCTACAAACTAATAATTTAGTTTACCCTGTATTAATCTTTACGCCACTTTCAGTTCAAATAGCATTATTACTGTCAACTATTTTAATAACAATGGTTTTAACATATTACCACATTGTAATTAATTATTTGTGTATGTTAATAATAAAACAATATTTTATAAATCAATAAAATTATGAGTTTTACTAACCTTCTTCTAAAAAATAAAAAGGGGTCGATATATCAACCAGTAAACATACTGTTGGAGTTGAGGGCTCAAACATTCACTGGTTGAAATATCAACCATAGCCTGGACAAAAATTAAACAATCATACAATTTGTTGACTATTTTTCCAGAGTCACTATAGGCCTAAAGAACAGAAAGCGCTATTGATTTTTATTTTTTTTTACAATATTTTTCTGGTGCACACTGGAGTTAATTTTAAGGTGGTTGAAATATCAATTGTGACCGTTAATGCCAAAAAGTGCAAAATGGGTCTGCACTATAAGGGGTTAAAGAGATAATTAACGATAAATCTCCATTTGAGTCCATAAATATTTAAGTGGAAGGAATATTATTTAGCTTTTCTGTATTGGCTGTGATTAACTTCACACAGTTTTTTAAAGTGAAGTTTATTATTATATCTAAAAAAAACAATGAAGGTTTTTTGTTTATCTTTTTCATTTATGCATAATATTAATTTAACATATCTTTTGGCAATGTTACATCGGCTACAAAAAGTACTCGTTAGGTGAGTGGGCTGGTGGATCAATACCACTGTATATGTAAGAGTTGGGAGGTATTGACACTCCTCCTTATGAACCCATAAACACACTGTAATAATGACCCACCCACCCACTCTTAAAACGTACAGTAGAATAGACCCATACACCCACCCATATGGTGATATTGACCTACTAGCCACCCATACACGTACCATGAAATCATTCAACGAGCACACCCCACCTATAATAGTGACAGGACAATCCTGCTGGTATACAAAACTACCTATTAAGTTTTAACATGTAAATCAGACATGTACCTTGCACTTGCAGTATAGGTTTAGAAAAATGACTGTCTTAAAAAATGAATATGAAGAAAGGAATACATATTATTTTACCAAACTATTTGTCATTATCGTTTAACGCAGTTGTTTTATCATTTCTTTTGATACATTATGTGACAGTATTATATCATGCTATTTTTATAAAAATATTGAATTATGTTTGTTAATATAACATTACTAATAGTAAGATAGCACTCAAACAGGCGAGAGAAACATAAAACAAATAACTACTTTTCAAAAATTAAACTCTAAAATTATGTACACTAGGAAATAGGAATTCATAAATTATAAATAAAAAAATTGCTGCTTAGATATAAAAATGCTAATTAAAAAAAACACAGGCACTGTCAGTGCTATTTTTTACAATTATTTGTGCAAAAAAAAGAAGAAACACATATCAGTTTATTTAATAAATATTCTAAGTCATACAAGTTATGCAGAAGATAAATATTTGATTTGACATAACACAATTAATTAATAAAAAATACAACACTAAATGTTAGAACAAACAAAAAATAAAAAACTTAAAAATTGAAACACAAAGCTTTATTGATTGCGAGAGAAATCACCATGCAACCGAGGCCACACCACTGTTACCTATTTGCCAGCATTTGCAGAGGCTGTGAGTTTTGAAACTACTCGAGTGAGAGCTCGGTTTTCTGCTCGCAATCTTTCATTTTCTGCTTTGAGTTTTTGTAATTGCTGCAATGACAGGTAAGATATTAGAAGACAAAATAAGGGAGGATATTTATAATTTGTCTTTTTTAATACTTAAATATTTATAAGAGATATTAGTTAATTTCAGTATCTATTCGCAAGCATTTAGAAACAACTTCTAAAAAAAGGTGCCTGTGGTTATCTTTTTCCATTAACTTGGATTTGTGAGAAACGGGAGTGTCAATGCACTTTTCCACAGTTCTAAGGATTCAAATTAGTTCTGTGTAGATTAGGATTAAAAATGTATAAATTATCAATTTAATTCTAATCTAAAACTGTTTGATTTAGTTTGACTTTACCATACAAATTAATTGAAATCAGTTTATTTCTGAAAAGTTTTAAGTGTTCAGAAATTAACTGCCTCAACAAATTATAAAAGGTTGGTAAATTTTATCTCCTAGGTGAAGAAAATGATATTTGAAATTCTTATTATTCAGAGCTTACAGGTCATTAAACAAGTAAGGTAGTCTTTATTAAATCAGAAGAAAATCATACTGGGAATCTGAAACACTCTATACCATTTTTTGCACAAGTTGCTAAAACTGAATTTTTATAAATAATATATATTTTCTAATAATTAATCATAAACTACAGTCAAAATTCGCACTAATAATCTTTCCTAAGCAAATGAGTGGTAAGCATTTCCAAAAGGTTACTAAATGCTTGAAAACTGATACAAAGTTCTTCAGGATTGTCACTCTTGGAATAAGAAGCAGAGATGGTTCAAACTTGAAACATTTTTTAGTTCTCGCAGTTTTTACAATGTACACATTACAAACAGGATCAGAATTTGTACTGAAAGCTGCTGCAATTCTGTGTTTTAGTTAATCAATAAACTAGAATCTCCAGTTGGTTGCTTAGTTTTTCAAAACCTTAAGATCTTTATGAAATGTTGGATTTCACTATTTCAGCTCTCAATGTTCATTGGAAAATTTGTCCAAAACATCCCATTGAAGAGTGTAAAAGATTATAAAAACAGTTTATTCTTTTAGTCTTCTGTGCATTGTGAATGCTTTCTCATAATCACATTAATATGTTTAATTTTATACTTCCATAAATTCCTGCAATATATGGGCTCTGGGCGATTTTAAGGTTAAATTATCGCTTAAAGGATGTGGAAGTGTTCTGGTGGTGTCCGTAGAAATAGAGGCTATATAACAACAAATGTGTGTTGTGCTCAAGACCAATATACAAAACATGATTCAGAATACATTTTCTCAAAATATTCATTTTACTGGCTCTGCTAAGGATGAAAACACACTTGTGTTTTCATTGTCCAATGACACTTTATGTATAAATAAAAAAGAAAAAAATTATATTTTAATAACTAAGTAAAAACAACTCATCATACCAATCTATAGAGTACATATGGCTGGTGATTATTTACTAACTTGAATATAATATGCCAATAAATAGCAATAGTACACAGATATACTTGTTAACTACTTATTGACAGGCAAGTCCTTTCTATGTACGAGGGCTGTTTGGAAAGTAACCTCCGTTTGCTCACTATGTAGGAAGTAGAAGGGGTAGGGCTGCCATCTTGCGTTGGTGCGCACGGCAGGTCAGTCAGCGTCCAGTCGTATTAGAGTGAAGTTTGTCCTAGCGCTAGTTTGTTTTCAGTCGCTTGTCGAAATGAGTGCTGCAAAAGAAAATCCCGTGAAGTGTTGACGTGTGTACTGTCATTCAATTTTTCGTACGTAAACAGTATTCAGCAGCAGCAATTCATAGAGAACTTTGTGAGTGTGGGTCAAATGTAATGAGTGCAGGAGTTGTTCGGGAATGGGTTTGCACGGCAGAACAAATGTCCATGACAAAGAAAGATGTGGCAGGCTGTCTGTGGTTACTGATGATCTGGTTGAGAAAATTAACGCAAAAATTCATCACAACTGACGCTTTACCATCTCAGAACTTTTGGAAGAATTTCCATAAATTTCTAGGACTGTTTTGTGCGAGGTAGACACTGACAAATTAGATTACCGAAAGTTTTGTGCTCGGTGGGTACCGAAAATTCTTTCATAAAACCACAAAACACAATGAATGACCCCGGCAAGATTTTTCCGAAAGAAAGCTCATGGCAACTGTGTTTTGGGACTCAAAAGAGTGCTGTTGTTTGAAATTATGGAACGTAGGGCGACTATCACTGCTGATACGTACACTGCGCCAGGTGATCCAGAACAATGCTGTGACCTCATTTCATCTGCTGTTGTTTTTCTGCACGACAACGCTTGGAAGACCAAAGACCTTCTGCGTGAGTTCAAATGGGATGTTTTTAGCCATACACCACACAGCCTAGACTTGGCTCCCAGCAATTTGAGGATGATGAAGAGCTCAAAGATGCAGTCAACGGATGGCTCGAGGCAGAGGCGGGAGATTTAAAAGTCAGACGTTAATTTCCGAACAGCCCTCGTATCACACAGTATTGTCAGCTATTTTTCAGTTAACCGCAGGTAAATTAAACATCAACATATCAAATTCACAGATAAAAATATTTTAAAAATAAATTAAAAAAATTAACCATTAAGGTTTAAGAATGTGTACGTCAATGTTTTGAATGTTTATGAAATTAACAATAAAACGGTTTTGAGTTGTATAACTCGTATGACCACCGTTTAATTTTGAGGTGTTATCCAAGAGTGTTATGTTATATTGTGATATTGAGCTATTTTGTGTTTTATCTTAATTGTTATGGATTAATTATAGTTTATAATTCATAAACCTTTTTAATTAATGTTTGTCACTATATATTAATTTTTTTAGCATGGACTACCTACTTTTTGAGGTGTTGCGTTCTTTATAAAGGCTGAAGCTCCATTTTGTATCCTAGTCTGTCTGTATTGTTAGTCTCAATTTTTTTTAGCCTGTCTTAATCAAGAAAACCTGGATTCTCTTTCAAATTTATCATTTGATAAACACAACAACTGTTGTATAACAACTTCTATACACTCTTCTAAGATTAATCGAACTGCAACTTTTGTTTGGTAAAAAAAAATGTACAATCCCTATTTTTATTTGCTTGCAGTCATATCTGCTAGGTTCAATGGTGCAGTTCCTATCTCTAATACATTTTATAATACAATATATATGTGCTTGATAAAATTCCATTTTTAAATACAAGAATATTTTAATGGAATATCACATGATAGCCAAGCTCTTACCACCATGACTATGCATAACTCTTAACACTTTGAAGCCTAAGCCCGAAGATAGATCGGGCGACGCAAACTGGCGTACTCGCCGACGCCCGAGAATAGCTTGGGCGCCCATATCTAATTCATTATATCTTTATTATCGGCATATAATCGGGTTTAGGTCATCTGAATATGTCTTTTAGTTATCTGTTATTATATTTTATCGGTCTATTAATTTTTTTTATCTACATCTAGTCTTGGATAAATAATTATCGTAACAGCTGAAGTTACGATAAACAGCTGATATAACGATAAACAGCTGATATAACGATTGTTTATGTTGTTATATTTTGCTATTATATTTATTATATTTAGCTTATATTATTATACTATTTATATTTAGCTTATATTATATTTAGCTTATGTTATTATATTTTATATTATTATATGTTATTATATGTAGCTATTTTTTGTTTTACATATTTTTGTACTTATTTGTAGCTTCTGTAAAAAATAAAAAAATGTACAACACCTAAAGTTTTGTCCATCATTGAAAAGAGAATTTTCTCCCCTTTACAAAGATATATAATATAACCTTTTTATGAAATTTATAAGGCATTTACAATTTTTTTAATGTGAACATAAAACCCCCAGGATTCCATGCCAAACGGAGTATTAAGGGCCCAGGCTTCAAAGTGTTAACTAACTAATTGATCTTAAGAAGATTAACTTAATACAAAATTATTCTTAACTGTATAGCTTATGATCATTCATCATAATATTTTGTATGTGTATATACATATATGCATGTGTATATACACACATGTGTGTGTGAATATAAGTTTGATTTTCAAACCGTCCTCATTTATGTAGTACCAAACAATTAATTGTAAGTAAAATTTAATTTTATTAGAAATTGCAAGAAAATTGTAATTAGTTTCTTTATTTAAAAAGATATATGTCTGTTATATGAATTTAGATGCACATATTCTGTTCAATTATTAAAGGTAGATTTTTAATGCCCTCATTTTCATAATGCTTAAAAAAATTATAAAAGCAAGATAAGAAATTACAACAAAACTTTACACAGTCTGCTTCATTTTACATGTTTATGTGCGCCTAAATGTGTATGTGGGTATGTAAGTATGTACGCTTTTATGTGCATTCAGGCAAATTCTTGGATATTAAAAAATTCCCTTATTTTGAAAATAACTAAATAAAAAAGATACATATAATTTTACAAGAAATCACAAAAATACTATTCTTAGATCATTTTATTTTGTATGTATACGTCAATATGTACACAGGTATGAATAATAATACTTGCAAATATATTCATATTTACAAGTATACGTTTTTAAATTTTTGAAAAATATCAAACATTTAAAAAAGCATTCATTAAAAAATATATATATTATTTAAATATTAGTAACAATATACAGAAAACCTTGTTTTATCTGGATTAATGTGGCGTTATCCTGATCCGGATACCTGAAAGTCCGGATAAAAAAAGTCAAGAGTAAACTCAAATAAATGTCGGCATGGCATGAAGCAATAAGCAGAAACACATGACAGGTGCATGGAGAATGTTCCAGTTGCGGTTCTTATTATCAGCGGCATCAGTTGCCTGAGGAATTATGTTGATATTGATTTTATGCATTAGGGCAACAAAGGCTGAATTCAGACTGTGTGATCTGACAGTTAAACATTTACGTTAAGTGTACATCATTTTATTTTATTGTCCACTGCACCTGCAATGTTTGTGATAAAATGCAAAAAGCTCAGCTGTGTTGAGTTTATTGCAGATACTTTGCAGGCACTTTGTGGAGACTAAGACATGTGATTGTTATGGCGTTTCACTTAAAATTTTATTACAGTAATTTCATCGTTCAGTCAATTCACATTATGCAATAATGAGATGATTTGGGTCCAGATAAAGCGAAGTTTACTGTAGTGATATGATAAATAATCGTCAAAATAACAACAACTTTTTTATCAATAATGATGTATTTATTTTCCACCAAAATACAATAAGTGTTAAACAGCATTTTGAAACATTAGCAACATGGCTTTCAGCACTAAATGAATCGACTGGTATTATTTTGAAGGTTTGGATATAACGTAATGAGGTACTTTTTATTTACCTCATTACGTTCGTGATAATACCGTAGTCGGAATTGTAATCTTGTCTTTTGAGTGGGTGGTATACAGACTAAAGCATTGGATTTAGAGGTTTTAAGTGAAAATATATTTATTTCACTCATAGTTTATTACATGTATTACAGATAAAAAGGTTTTCATTTATAGAGACCATGATCTCCTTAGGTTTGCATTTCAATAGTGAAAACTTGTTTTTTAATTGGAGACATTAACTTAAATCTCTTGAAAGATTAAAAAATTGTTGACAAATACACGACAACCTTTCATAATTATGGTTTTGAATAAATTAATCTACTTGCAAACACTTTGTGATTCTTATGAGAATTATAGTCACACTTATTGGCCTCAACCGAACGGACTTGGGCACTTGTCATAATGATGTTTCTGTTGCTCAAAAATTGTTGCTTAATGCATGCAAAGAGGAATTCAAATATATATACAAACAAAAATAAGATCCTTCAAGCCATGGTTGAAAAATTCACTCTGTAAAAAGAGAAAAATAAATAAATAAAATTAAAAATAAAATAGATAAAAAAAGGAACACGTTATACAAAAAAGTAGTAGTCAGGAAAACTTAGTAAAATAATTCAATGAATCTTTGCTACTGTTACTGGACTCAGGAACATTGAGCGTATTACTAAGTTAAAATAGTAAATATGGTAAAAAACAATAAGGATCCAGGATATTATGGTATTAGTTCAAATTCACTAAATTTTAATTAATTGGTATTGGTGATTTTTCTGGGTTAAAAAATAAATTTTAGTTTTCAGAACGGTTTTCTTGACAAAATAATGAAAGAGGCTATGATTTTTTTAAAATCTTAAAGTCTCATAACCAGAGTTAAACTGATGGTCTTGAATTTTAAACTATATTTGCAGTGTTGCAAAAATAGTATAAATTGATGACAGTTCAATTACTAGCATTTTAATATAAACATAGCTTTCTAAGTAATTCACAAAATGAATTTCGGAAGATAGGCAGACAGATGATGACGCTCTATTATACTTGGTATCAGCTATATTGAATTGGCTTTAAAAAGGTAAAAAAGTGTCAGAGAATCTATTAGAAATAAAAAAGGCTTTTGACTGTGTAGGATAAAAGGTATTAACCCTTATCACGCCATTAGCGCATATGTTGACTTTGCTCTAAACTCTGTAAATACATGTAATAATTACAAAAATAATATTTTCGTAATAATGTTTCTAATTTAATCCCGTAGTGTGTTTGGGTTATGGGCGGTGACTGATGAGAGTCACATTGTGCGACTCATGACCTTCTGTTGGCCTGTCAATCACTACAAGACTGGTTTTTGTCTGGCAGTGTACATTACTGCTGCGTCGCCTAACGCCACAAGCGCATATACCTGCAGCTACTGTCGAGCCGAGTGGTTGTCATTGTCTGCCACCTCACCTCTTGAAACTGTGTATTTAGTTGTTTTTATCATTACTTTAGTTTAATATATGTTAGTAATTCATTAGTTTTAAGTGTCAATATAAAAAATCCGGCCGATTTTGATTTTGTGGAAGGTACTAAAATACATCACATTCAAGTACTATATGTATTTACTTATTTTTTATTATATGTGTTATGTGCAGGCCTTGTCTTGATCAGTAAAAATACTTAATTATACATATTTTATTAATAGTAATAATATTTTGTGTTGATTCGTACAAATGGTCTATACCCGAGGCTTTATTTCAAGTAAAAGTTTGCTTATTTACATATTCATATATAAAGAAACAAAGGTAAAGTAAGCTAATACAAGTTTCAAAATGTTATCATATATTTTATTTTCCTGTACATAACAAAAAAAAAAAAAAAAAAAAAAAAAAAAAAAAAAAAAATGAGCAACTGAAAAAATATAAATTTGATTTTTTACAATAAATTAGCACTTAATGGAAAATGGGCATTGTATGAATGGCGCTTTAAGGGTTAAATTCTTGCAGTTATTTCGAATTGTAAGCAAGGCGTTTAAGATTATAGAATGTTGGTTTTTCATAACGAACAGCTTTGAATCCAATATTATTTTTCATCTTAATTTGCCAATGATAGCCTTTATATATATATATATATATATATATATATATATATATATATATATATATATTTAGGGAAAAGTTCAAAAGAGAATATGACAAATATACAAAATTAAAGATATGTTTTTCAAAACATCAAATGGTACTTAGTAATGCAAAACAATGTTATGAATTTTTCATTAAAAACACACATTAATAAAAGTGCCAGAGGCCATACATACTGCATACAGGCCATATAAACTCATGCCAAAAGTGTTGAAAGATACAGTATGAATATTTTATTTCTTGAATAACATAGTACTGTTGGAAATCATTGGGAAATTACATTTTCTTCTAGGCCAATGGCTTTGTATTTTGGAGAGAGCAACACAACGCCTACAACACAATTTGGCTGTCTTGAGGGGCAAAAAGCTTATATATAAAAAAAAATATATATATATATATATATATAAAATATATCTGTGGCTTGGTGCTAAAAGGGCCAATATCAGAAAATTCCAATTCAGGGGTTATACCTGCAATGCATTCTAAATGGATGGAACTATATAGTGTAAAAACGGCCAATGTCTGAAACATAGAAAAAAAGTTAGAATGTTTTATGGCCAATGTCACAAAACATATGTTTCAACAGTCAATTAGTGCTAAAGGGGCCTTACTGGACACAGGCCTGTTGATGTATATTGTTTATTTTGTGTTAAATAGGCCTAAGTAGACATTGGCCCTTATACATTTAGTTAGCAGCCAGCAGCCACATGGCTTATTTTTATACTTTGGCCCTTTTGGTATGCAATACTAGTACTGTCCTAATAGACACCTGGTGTTGTTTTATGTGATTTTTACAATGTTTAACATGAGTGTAGTTAATAATAGTGTTATAGATAAGTTAAAAAAGGCTTAGAATTCGTAATATTGGACCACCCAGTGAAAGCCTCATGGACAATGAAGCATGTGTTAATGAAGTTAATTCCAACTTTCACCACAAAGCTTACCTGATTTATTTGACAATGAACATTCATCAGATCAATATGAGCCTTCTGAACATACAACATCTTCTTCTGAATTTAGTGACAGATGTGACAGTAAAAAGAACAAACAAACAGAAGAGAACAAGGGTTCAATCTACTAAAGCGATGTGCACTACAAATTTAAATGTTGCAAATGAAGTTTCACAAGAACGACCACTTGATCCGTTATTACCACACACTAATCATGAACCAGTTGCTGTTATCAACGCTGAGAATACCAGGAAAAGGGGCAGAAAAAAGGTGGAAGGAGAAACTACAAGGAAAAGGAAAAGAGGTGAAAAGAATTGGACAAGAAATGTCAAAAAAAGAAACCGTAATGAAGGACAAGAGTACATAACGGCTAAAGGAAAGATGATCAGGGCCAAGACTCTACAGCCCCCTTGTAATTGCAGAATGAAATGTGCAGATAAAGTTAGTGAAATTCAAAGAGCAAGTATATTTGTTTTTTGTGCTGAAGTAAAAAATCAATTTATAGCTGGTAGCTTGAAGAAGGGAAGAAACAGTGTCAAAGACTTCGCAAAAATGATGAAGCAGAAAGCAGACGCAAATTTACTCGCCACTACTTTCTACCTAATGCTTCAACTAGAGTAGAGGTGTGCCAAAAAATGTTTACCAACACTCTCGACATAACATTGAAAAAAGTAAGAGTGATTACTGAAAAAAAGAGATCTTCTGGCTCTGGTATTTGTGCAAGCGATGGCAGAGGTAAACACCAAAATCATCAGAAGTAAACAAAGATGTTATCAGAGAACACATAAGAAAATTTCCTGCATACGAAAGCCATTATTCAAGGTCCCACACAGCCAAAAAATATCTAGCGCCAGATCTATCAATCTCTCAAATGTATAGGCTTTACAAAAAGCATTGTGAAGAACAAACCATGGCTCCACAGTCAGAATTTCTTTACAGGGACATTTTTGTCAAAGAGTTCAATCTACAATTATTTAAGAAACCCAGGAATGACACGTGCGCCAAGTATGACAAGTATACAATGATTATTAAAACCAGTGAGGGTGATGAAGACCGATCGCGAGCAGAAGAATTACGCAAACAACACTTGGACAAAGCTGAAGCAGCTTATAATGAAAAAAGATCTGACAAGAATAGAGCAAAAGAATTGGATAACATTGCAACTGTATCTTTTGATCTTGAAAAATGTTTACCGACACCGTTGTTGCAAAATGGTTTGTCATTCTATAAAAGACAATTATGGACTTACAATCTCACATTTTACGAAACTAGAAAAGGGCAGCGAATATTATCATCTCGCCCATTATGCTTCATATGGAATGAAACTGACGCGAAAAGAGGAGGCCAAGAGATAGCCACATGCATTTATAAATACATAAGATATTTTGTAAAAGAGGCAAAAGAAATAAACTTTTTCAGTGATTGTTGTCCAGGACAAACAAGGAATATCTTTGTTTCAGTTATGTTTTTGAGAGTAGTCCAAGAGCTAAGCAATGAAGGTGTAGATGTTTTAATAAACCATAAGTTTTTAGAGCCTGGACTTACTCATATGGAAGCTGATACAATACATTCAGCAATTGAAAGAGCAAAAAAAAAAAAAAACAACAGCATCCATAGAGCTTCCAAGAGACTGGGCAAATTTTATCAGAATGGTTTAGTTCACCCCTCCAAAGACAGTTGTTGAAATGAATCAATGTGCCTTCCTCAACTTCAAGGATCTTCTTTCGAAAGATTATGTACACCGTACGACAAACACAGATGGTGAGCCTGAGCGTTGGGGTTTGATTAAGTGGCTGCAATATAGTCCATCAGCTACAACAATTTACTATAAACATTCCTTTTTAGAAAGTGAACCTTTTAAGGAGCTTGACTTAAGTCGTAAGGCTAAACGTAAATCAAAGGACAAAGACAACTTGGAACCTCTTGCGACAAGTCCTGTTCCACTGTCAAAGGAAAAGTTGAAAGACCTTCAAAGCCTTATGCCCTTCATTCAACCAAGAAGTCGGTTATTTTATAAAGCCTTCCTGGACACCCTAACATCAAGTCCTGAGATTGAGGATGTGTGGTCGGATGAAGAGAGTGTAGAAACTGATGATTAACAACGTTTGACACTAAAATGTTTTTAATTTAAAGTAATTTGAAGATTGATTTAAACTTTCAAAAATATCATTTATATGGTCAATATTATGTTTTTAATAAATTACTAAATTTCTTTAACTATTAACATTTATTATTAATACTACCCTATGTATCGATGCACTTTTTTGGAATTCCTCTTCAAAGTATAATATTGTAGCTCAATCAGGTTAATGGAATCGTAAAACTTACAATACCAATTGATTTCCTAAAAGATAAACCTTAAATGTTAAAATTACAATGGTCTTATACCTGTTTTAATACTTTAGAAAAGGCCAATGGCCACTAATAAACTAATAAAAAAAAGGTAAAAAAGGGCCAATGTCATTTTTTTTTTTATAAAAGTAAGTTTAAAAAATAACAAAAAATACTCCATTTTAAGAGAGATCAAAATAAAATTTTTTTGACAAATTGAAATGGATAACCTTTTGACCTTATGTAAAAATTAAGATTGAATTCTGGACCAAAACTTCCAACTGCTCTCCTGAAAAGTTAGTGTTTTTGACATTGGTCCTTTAAGCACCAAGCCACAGATATATATATATATATATATATATATGAACCTTTCTTGTTTATAAGACTGAATATATTAACTATTTGATACTTTGTTTGTGTGACAAGATATGTCTATGATTTTTTTATGAGGTGGAAACATTCCAGATTGTTAGGTGCCAAAGCCAAATATTACTATTAAAAAACCTTCGTATTAATAGCTAAAATTCTTTTTAATATTTACCAAAACAATTAAGAGAAGTAAAATAATTTTTAGTTTTTGTCAAAATTATTAGAGTAATATTTGGCTGTTTTTGCTTGATCATGTGTTTTTCTTTCATCTGAAATGCTTCAATTTCAGAAAACGCCATTATATTGTTTTATAATAAGAAGTATTACTGGTGTTTGTTTTATTGGGTACTTTGATATCTTTTTTTTATTTTAAAATTTTGATATCCAGTACAATAAGTTTAGTTTGATTTATTATTGGTTTAGTTACATGTGTGGTATATTTGGTTTATTCATTACTATACTAAAATTATATGTATCCAGGGATATATATATTTTAAAATTCTGATTATTCATAACTTTAGTTTGTAACATTGGTACGCCTAAGAAAGAAGTTATTGATTAATTAATTTATCATATAAATAAATTGTTTCCATCCAAGAAGACTGTATGGACTATGCGATGGTATTCTCAAAACCAGCAAGCATTGGAAGGATACCTGAAATTTCTTTTTGTTTGCATTATTTACATTTTATACATTTGAAAACATGGAGAGACTTATGATGTAAAAAATAAATTTATTTGTTCATTTAAATTATTTATTTTGAAACAAAAAATTACTGGAAAAATATACGCAAAACTTAAATATTATAGAGAAAAATACACACACAAAATCTTACTGAAAGACTAACCTTCAACTCCTCCTCCATCTCTGAAAGTTTCCTTTCCATTGCTCTCCTTTCTCGTTTTTCTAATTCCGATAAGGAGTTTTTACCAGGCTGTATAAACAAAATTTTGTTAATGGTTGACGATACATAAATTTCTTTCGTATGGAAAAGTGCTACATAATCAACTTTTTTTGTATTAAACTATACATTTAAATTTTGCTTTCATATTCTAATATTTACCCCTTTGTATAAGGTACAATAATGTATTTTTGAAAATGTTTCTGA
This sequence comes from Stictocephala bisonia, assembly GCA_035578905.1. Classification (NCBI taxonomy): domain Eukaryota; kingdom Metazoa; phylum Arthropoda; class Insecta; order Hemiptera; family Membracidae; genus Stictocephala; species Stictocephala bisonia. The sequence goes on from JAQJVL010000309.1 coordinate 153,936, forward strand.
TTTACCAAAGTTGATTTTTTAATGTGATCTACTAGATTGGTAACATGTAAAAACACTAATTTGCATTGTTCAAAACATACTATGCATCTTATCCAAAATTGTGATCTTAGAAGGAGGTTCAGCTTGGTTTACTACCTGTAAACGCCAGAGTAGTTAAATCATAATTTTAAGGGTTTGAAATTGAGACAAACTTATGTACTGTCCATAGCACCAAATCTAGTTCATCAAAATATGAATCTGTGTAAATGATTTAACAAAATAGGTGTGGAAAATAATATTTTTCAAATCCAATTTAAAATTAATTCCAATATTCAAATTAATAGATAAGTAATCATGCAAACATAATAATACAATGTTTGCATATTTATTAAAAGTAAACACACGCATTATTTTGAAAAATTGTCATAAAGAGTTATTCCAATTAATGATGGAAGTAATTAACTCTGCATTTATAATTTCGATTAATAGTGAACTTTGTTTCACATCACACACCTTTTTCATTTTTACTAATTTTAGGCAAATATACGTTATGTCGGCGATGAGTTATAATAAGCAAGGAATGCAATCTATATGTAGTTGATAGCAACAAAACTGAAAAAAAGAGAAAAATTGTACTTAAGATTCTTTGATTAAACAACATACTGAATTCAATTAGGACTGACACTGTCTATTTACTATTAAATTAATAATATTCCTGAGTTTCTTTTAAAAACAAAAGTGAAAATATCAAAGTGGTTGAAATCACAAAATATGAAAAACAGTTAACATTTAAGCCAAATATTGTTACTAAAAGCAACTGACAAAGGCTTTAACATATTCATTGCTGAAAACGCCTTTCGGCGTTACAGTTGTGCCACGCCATATACAGCAGATGCCCATGGGTGTTGTAAATAGATTTTGATACGCTGTCATTGCCTGTGCCTTCCTAGAACAACGAGCCACCCTATAACTTTGTCTGACCTAGTTTATTTATTAGTGAGGTCTGTAGTTTCGTTAAGAGTCAGTTCGTTTTTAGTTCTTGCGTATTTTACGTACTAAAATACAGTGGACTCCCGATTATCGGCGATAATGGGTGGCAGAACGATCGCCGATAATCAATTTCCCCGTTAATCCAAAAATAGCCTAAAATGACCTTTAATCGGTTTAAAAATAACCAGTATCTAAAAACTATGTAAATTTACGCTAATACAAACGAATTGGGACCGGATCCTGTTCGGAATCTCGGGGTTTGTGAGAGTGAGTGTGTCTGTAGTAGAAATACACACCGGATGACGCATCAAAAGGCCCTTCTAGGCCAAGAGAAGTAAAAAACTCCTTTGCTTTCATAGCACAAATACGCCGGTTTATAGGATTTCCTAGTGCTCATTGGTTGTTGAACCATTCCAATAAAGCTCTGTCCAAGTCCTCGTAAGTTGCCTTTTTCATTATTTTCCGTTGCTTCATAGCAGAAGAGGAATCAGATGAACTTGCAAACTTTAAAAACTCATTCTTTTTGTTTATTATACTTCGGACGGTTGTATCGCCTAAGTTATATTCAACTGAAAGTGCCTTTATTGTATGCCCTTTCTCAAACTTCCCAATAATTTCTAGTTTCGTCTGAATAGACAACATAACTCTTTTCCGTTTTGTATCCATGTTGTAAACACACAATGCACTAAGAAAAACACAAAATGTAGTAACGTAAACACAAAAATGCACTAAACAAAACACTGTACACCAACTCACGTATGTCAACTCGTGAACGAAAACAAACTCACAGTGAAAATAGAATAAAAACAGCGCACTGAACTGAGCAATATTGTTTACGTGTGTGACAAAGCAAGCGAACTTGACCGCAAATAACCTGGTTATGTGCCAAAGTCAGCCACTTCTACAGGGTTTCCACGCGTAAACGATCGCTATAGATAGTGTGCGCATGGATGAGCCTGCCTCGTCTTATTATTGCGTAGTATTTTACATTTTTCTAAAGCGTTTTTTAATTTAATTTTTTTATTTGGCCATCCCCGTTAATCCACAACACCGATAATCCGCTCGCCGATAATCGGGAGTCCACTGTAAATGTTGATGAAGGTTATAATTTTCGAGATCCTGCTAAATTAACAGTCAGTGAAATAGATCTGTATATTAGTTGTGATGCAGAATCAGAAGATTTCTATATTAATGGTGACAGCTGGAAGCCTGTGAGTGATAGTGAATCTGATCCTGAGTTTGACCTTGACAATGATCGTGACACACCTCAACCTTCATCAAACAATAGCCAGCTGTTTCTGTCTGACTGTACAGAAATTGGCAATAGTAGTCCTTCACAGTCGTCATCCCAACATTCATCAACAGGTAACCTATCTGAACATTCAATAGCAATATGTAATCTACAACCAGCATTGTCAAATTACCTACCTCATCCATCTAATAACGAATCACAACCATTAACATCTAATTACCAACCTCAAACATCAACAACTAATAACTCACCCCAACTATCAACCTCAATAACAGTGCCTACTCATTCAACACAGAATATCCAACCAAAACAACAACAATAAGTAATTCATCCACTACATAAGAAACAAAAAGTTCAGAAGCAACCTCGACCATTACTTCAATGGTCTGACATGCCTGAAATGAAAACATTTTTGTTTACACAAAATGTTGGATTGCGGGTGTGTTTGCCAGGTAATGAACCCATAGGCTTTAAAGTTTAATTATAGAAAATGTGTTTTTGGAATATATCATTAGGGAAACCAATTTAAATGCAGAAACTATTTTTTTAACTTGTAATACTAAAGAAAAATCTCGTATCTGTCATTGGAAATAACTTACCTTGCCAGAATTCAAAACATTTTTGAGACTTTACTTCATACAGGTATAGTAGAAAAAAAGTTCACTTGTTTGTGAGTGGTAGGATGTCAATCTAGACTTGTTTGTGGAGGGTGGGAGGGCAATCTAGACTTGTTTATTGAGGCTGTGAGAGCAATCTAGACTTGTTTGTGAAGGGTGGGAGGGCAATCTAGACTTGTTTGTGAAGAGTGGGAGGGCAATCTAAGACTTGATTGTGAAGGGTGGGAAGGCAATCTAGACTTGTTTGTAAAGGGTGGGAGGACAATATAGACTAGCTTGTTGAGGCTGGGAGGGAAATTTAGACTTGTTTGTGAAGGGTGGGAGGGCAATCTAGACTTGTTTGTGAAGGGTGAGAGGGCAATCTAGACTTGTTTGTGAAGGGTGAGAGGGCAATCTAGACTTGTTTGTGAAGAGTGGGAGGGCAATCTAGACTAGCTTGTTGAGGCTGGGAGCGAAATTTAGACTTGTTTGTGAAGAGTGGGAGGGCAATCTAGACTAGCTTGCTGAGGCTGGGAGCGAAATTTAGACTTGTTTGTGAAGGGTGGGAGGGCAATATAGACTTGTTTGTAGGGGAGGTGTGGGTAGGTGTTCCTCTAAAATGTGAAGCTAAAGAATAGGGCTAAGTTCAACCATTCAACAAACACATTAAAGAAAGAGCAAATACCATGGAACGTTTCATTTTATCTTTCTTTACTCTATTATTAAGATGTAAGTAACTTTTGTTTTACATCAATTACAGCTATTTAAATTATGTACTTTAGATAACATAGTTAGGAGGTTACAACAAGAATAATATAGATCAATTTAACTTACTGATGCATTCTTCTCTGATTGCGCTTTGGATTCTTTGAGATCTTCTTCGGATTTTTTCAGCAGTTCTCTCAGCCTTTCATTTTCCAACTGAGACTCTTCATAGAGCTGATGAAAAGCAATATTATATAACTCATAACAATAAACAATATTCTAAAACAATTACTATATTTTTTAAGTAACTAAAATAATACACATTACTTTTTCATAATCAACAGAAAATGTTTACTATCATAAACTAGTCTAAAAGTTTTGTACGCCCAAAGTACAATATCGCAAGTTAGATTGAAATATTAATAAAGTTCAATTGAAATCATACGTGCTCAACCTTATGTCAAAGTATTATTTTTATGTAATTTATTTGCTAACAAAAAAAATGTAAAAAAGTAGCATAGTATTTAAAAAGAATAAAAAATATGTGGGTTTTAAAAAGGAAAGTTGACTATTTTGAAAAGCAAGTGCAATTTTGAACTCCCATTTCATGTTTTATGGGTAATTTACTGAAAAATATATTATTTATTTTCTCTTAAAAATGCCATTAATGCTTTTAATCTGAGCTTTCCATCTAATAGTGTACTCTGCTGTACCAGGGTTTTTCAACTTTCTGGCATATTCCTCAACTATGTATGTATGTTAATAAGCAATTTAAAATAATTAAATTTATTATTTTCCATGTTAGACCTAGTGATATTTTCAATGGAATATAATGAGTGCTACCTAAGTCTGAATATTATGTATTATCAATGTAGCAATGTTACTCATCAAATCAATGCTTAAAACCAATGTCAAAAACAAAACAGTTATCTCAAGAAAATATTTGAAACAAACCATAGACTATCATAATTTCAATAGAAATGAGCATGGTTGTTTTTCTGAGTGTAGCCTTGTTACTAAAAGGAATAGGGACAGAGGCAAGATGTCACATTCAATCTAGTTTTAGCCATCATCCATAGGAATAAGTTCACTAAAATTATAAGAATAATCACTTTTGTCACTGGTATTTTGTAGTAAAAACGAGCCTTCTTCGTACTTTTCCTCAATATATTAAAATAAATCGATGAAACAAACTGCACAGAGAAAATACTTAAATTATTTTTCGCATAATACACACGATCGCTCTACCATTTCATCTTTACAAATTACAGATGAATAAATAAACAATGTCAGAAATGCATCTGTCCCGAATATAGCATGAAATCAAATGCAACAAAACAAATGATAACACAATGCCGAACTGTCTCAAAGATTGTCTATGTTGTTTCATGACATTCTGTTGATAAATATTAGTAAGAAGGGCGTGAACTCAACACGATGCGTCATCGCTGCAACACTGAAGCAGCAGGATTCAAAAGGTTAAGAAACTTCATTTCATATATTCATTAGGAGATAGGACATCAGCAAACTTACCTGACAGTCCACTGACACCACAGTAGTAGTAAAGAAATACAAAAGAATCACATGTGTACACATTTTCAATACCACTGTGCGTGTATGGGTGGGCGGGTGGGTCAATAACACTGTTCATGTATGGGTGGGCGGGTAGGTCAATACCACTGTTTGTGTATGGGTGGGCGGGTGGGTCAATAACACTGTTCATGTATGGGTGGCTGGGTGGGTCAATACCACTGTTTGTGTATGGGTGGGCGGGTGGGTCAATAACACTGTTCATGTATGGGTGGCTGGGTGGGTCAATACCACTGTTTGTGTATGGGTGGGCGGGTGGGTCAATAACACTGTTCATGTATGGGTGGCTGGGTGGGTCCACTGTGCGTGTATGGGTGGGCGGGTGGGTCAATAACACTGTTCATGTATGGGTGGCTGGGTGGGTCAATACCACTGTTTGTGTATGGATGGGCGGGTGGGTCAATAACACTGTTCATGTATGGGTGGCTGGGTGGGTCAATACCACTGTGCGTGTATGGGTGGGCGGGTGGGTCAATAACACTGTTCGTGTATGGGTGGGCGGGTGGGTCAATACCACTGTTTGTGTATGGGTGGTGGGTGGGTCAATACCACTGTTCGTGTATGGGTGGCTGGGTGGGTCAATACCACTGTTCTTGTATGTGTGGGTGGGTGGGTCAATACCAATGGATGTGTATGGATGGGCTGGTGGGTTAATGATGTATAATGGGTGGGGTACACAGCCTACAATCCTGGTTGTCATGAGAATTTTTAAATGGAATTACACAGTGGGGAAAAGTAGTTCTTTGTCTCACTTCCACCACTCGTTACATCTCACTCACACCAGTCTGTTCAGAAGGTTGTTTTCTAAGCGGGTAGTTTATAGCACAAGCTCTGTCTCATGTACTGCTACGTTAAATCTTTTCTCCATTCTGCTCTATCTCTAGTAATTTACACTAGAATTACTCTTCAGGCTCAGTAGAGAGAGTGTAATTATTTATGTAAAAAAAATATTAATGTATTGTAACTAGAGTGCTTTTAATGCATTTCTAAAATAACTAACCAAACAAGTATTAATAACTATAATGGCATATTTCTTGCAAAAAGCACAAAACACTAAAGCAAATTTTTGGTTGTGATATGCATGAATACATGGCACTAGCAAATTGACAAAGTTGTCATTATTGATAAAATCATTTCAAGCAAAGTATTTCAGTCGATTGATTGTGATACTAACATCTCAAGATTTCAATAAAAAGAATGTTTTCTGATTCAGTTTTGTATTGATCACTGAATGTAAAACAGTAAATTTATCTGAATATGGAATCAAGCATCAGTTCTAGCCGATATCAGTCATTTTATTAGTCTAAGGAATAAGCATGGTTAAATAATTTTAGGTCTAAATAATAAAATCAAGTAACTAAGGCTCATACTTCATCAGTAGATGTGCTGATGTTCAAATATAAATATATGTTTTTATTACAACGATGTTCGATTTCATGTAAAATGCTATTCCAAAACTTCATTCTTTCTCTTTGTTGTTCTGTGCATTTTAATGAAAACAGACGACGCTTGGCCAGGAAAGGCCCTAAATTTCCTTTTCCATTTTCTTTGTCATTGGCTACCTATCGCATTTTGTCAACGACAGATGACACTTGATGATATTATTATTGTTACCGCACTTTCAAAATTAGTTCATCAATAGTTAATGTTTTAAAGAGAAAATATAAAGCAAAATGTATCTAGGCTGAATAACTTGTATTTAAAGTTGAGAATTTGTTTATAACTCGTTCCTCTCTGAAAAACGACCGCTGGTGAAATAACAAACACCATGTGAAATAACATATTTGGATCGTCTTCCATGATTGATACTTGATTCTGATTCTAGTGCCGAGAATCAACACCTCCCTAATATAGTGTAACAGCAATGGCTGTAAAGTCATTTTTTTTCAGAGCTTAGGATCGTTATGTTCAAAAATTGACCATATGTGAATTTTCCTAGTTATTTTTTAGCCAGATTTTGTTTATGTATTTTATGTACCTTCTTGTAGTCTATTTCCCCATTGGCCGTAGCATCCTTCTCTGAGGAGGAACTTAATCTGGAAGTACGACCTGACTTATCTCCACCACTCTAAAACAAAAGAAAATTTATTGAGATATTTACTAGTTTCTACAACAAAAATTGAATGAACAACATATCTATTTTATATACTCTGTTACAAAATATATCACTTTGATAATGAACAGTTTTTTAATCAATTTAGCTTTTGGTTACACCTTTAATTAGTGTTTTTCTTCCCATACATAATCTTAAGTTTTTTTTATATTTGTAACTCTGACATTTTTAAAAATTAAAAAAATAATAATAAATAAATAAAATACTGTAATGAACTAGTTGACTTTGTAATATAACATGATCTATGATGTCAAATGCCAACTGATCTTAGCAATACTGCAAAGTTTGAACGACCACAAATAGGTTGCTTGATGTGAATGCCAGACCATTAAGGCAATAAATAGATCTAACTGAATAGTATGCTCAGGTGACAATAATCATCTCTTTGGGTCAGTAGGTAGTCTACATAGCTTATGCAGCATAACTAATTAAAGGATTAGAGTATTAAAGATTAATTTGTTACGATACATTTTTGTTGCTTATTGGCCATCGTTTTTACTGCGAGAAAAAATGTATTTCCTTTGAGACCTAGGAATCCTTTGTCCACCTAGTATATCCTTTGAGAACTAGGTGGTGGTATTGCCACTTAGAAATGAAATATTTTATTTTTCGTACATATTGTACAAAACTTTTTAATTGTAGTTTGTATAATGAATAATGTTTTGTTTAATTATGTTATTTGTTTCAAAGGTTGATAGCAAAAAGTATTAAAGTTGTTAATAATTAATATTTTGAATACTTTTTTGTAGTAGTATTGAAAACACAATGGCATGATGAGAAATGAATATCAGAGTAAAGCTTAATGGATGAAAAGAAGCATATTGTTGTTTAACCACAACATGATAAAATAAAGGCACTGCTTGACGTTAAAAAACATCATCCCAGAGTAAAACTTAATGGATGAAAAGAAGAAGCTCATTGTTAATTAATTACAACCTAATAAAATAAAGGCACCGCTTGACGTTAAAAAACATCATCCCACTGTAAAGCTTAATGGATGAAAAGAAGAAGCTCATTGTTAATTAATTACAACCTAATAAAATAAAGGCACCGCTAGATGTTAAAAACATCATCCCAGAGTAAAACTTAATGGATGAAAAGAAGAAGCTCATTGTTAATTAATTACAACCTAATAAAATAAAGGCACTGCTTGATGTTAAAAAACATCATCCTAGAGTAAAACTTAATGGATGAAAAGAAGAAGCTCATTGTTAATTAATTACAACCTAATAAAATAAAGGCACCGCTAGATGTTAAAAACATCATCCCAGAGTAAAACTTAATGGATGAAAAGAAGAAGCTCATTGTTAATTAATTACAACCTAATAAAATAAAGGCACCGCTTGACGTTAAAAAACATCATCCCAGAGTAAAACTTAATGGATAAAAAGAAGAAGCTCATTGTTAATTAATTACAACCTAATAAAATAAAGGCACCGCTAGATGTTAAAAAACATCATCCCAGAGTAAAACTTAATGGATGAAAAGAAGAAGCTCATTGTTAATTAATTACAACCTAATAAAATAAAGGCACCGCTAGATGTTAAAAAACATCATCCCAGGGTAAAACTTAATGGATGAAAAGAAGAAGCTCATTGTTAATTAATTACAACCTAATAAAATAAAGGCACCGCTAGATGTTAAAAAACATCATCCCACTGTAAAGCATAATAGATGAAAAGAAGAAGTTCATTGTTGTTTAATCACAACATGATAAAATAAAGGCACTGCTTGACGTTAAAAAACATCAACCCAGAGTAAAACTTAATGGATGAAAAGAAGAAGCTCATTGTTAATTAATTACAACCTAATAAAATAAAGGCACCGCTAGATGTTAAAAAACATCATCCCAGAGTAAAACTTAATGGATGAAAAGAAGAAGCTCATTGTTAATTAATTACAACCTAATAAAATAAAGGCATCGCTAGATGTTAAAAAACATCATCCCACTGTAAAGCATAATGGATGAAAAGAAGAAGTCCATTGTTGTTTAATCACAACATGATAAAATAAAGGCACTGCTTGACGTTAAAAAACATCATCCCACTGTAAAGCTTAATTGATGAAAAGAAGAAGCTCATTGTAGTTTAATCACAACCTGATAAAATAAAGGTACCGCTTGACGTTAGAAAACATAATTCCGTTCCTGACAAACCAAATAACACTGGCATGCATCAATGAGGGATCAAAACATAAACTTGGTAATGTTAATATTGAGATATTTCCCGGTAGTTATATATTAGCTGAGTATTGCTTAGGTCCTAGTGTGCAAAGTCCTCTGGTGATTTATGAACATTCAAATAGTCTGTAGCCCCGGATCTGTGGGATTGGACATAATAGGTACAATACCTGTTAGACTTTGGATGTATTGTACCAATTTATAACTAATAGTACTTTAAATCGTTAATATTTTCACGTAAAACACGAATAATACAAGTGTTTAAAGACAGAAACAAACATAAGGCTCACTTAAGATTTTCTGGTATGTGACGTAAAAAATTAACCTAATGATATACAGACAAAACTTTTGTTCTTTCCACAAATTCTATACTGGTTTCATGTACACATTATGCCAAAAGAAAATTATATGTTATAGAATATTAAATTTCATAAAAAACCTAGATCTTGTAATATTTATTTGTTGTATAATTAATGAAAAACCTATTGAATACAAAATATCACTAATTTTTAGTACAGAAGTACAGTTTGGAAATGTAACTAAATTGATTTTGAGTGAAAACAAGTATAAATAAAACCATTTGTCCATAAAAACAACAAAATTTTCAATGCAGTCATGTAGCTAACTTTTTCCAAATGAAATTTACTCTCTCAAAACAAATCGACAACACTGCATATTTTTCAAGTAGCACTGAGTTAGCATGCAAATGAGACAATGCATTTTACTTAGGCTGCTTTATAAATTCAACGAGTCACTGTTTTGATGAAAATAATATTTTCCATAGGCCTACCATATTAATCATCAAACCTTGGTGAGTAAAATCATATACATTCTGATTTAATTTAATAATATTTACATCATAAAATTAGCTCAACAAAAATTGCACGATCGACTACATTGTAGTCAATTACCAGTTGCAGATTAAATATATGACTACAATGTAGTCCATAGAAAGATTTAGAGTACAAGATGATCTTACAAAAAAATTAAACAACATATATGTTTTTAACACAGTATAATGTTTTATAGTTTTATATTTTGCCGCAAAATATAAAAAAATATTAAAAACAAAAATAATAGTTATTATTTTTTTTTTACTTTATTTATATAATATTTTATCACACACTTAAATTTTAAATAATCTTTTAATTATTTATTTACTATTTTCAAAACGTAAATGATAATGCCATAACTGGCTAAAAGAGCTTTAATTAAACATTTTTTAGAATTACAAGAATGTATTGAATTAAAATCTTACTAATTTAAATAAATAAATCTATTCGAAACAACTCAACCATTTGCTTACTGCATATCCTTCAGAGGTATCACTTTTTAGAGAAAGAGCTGATGAAGATCTGGAGCTAAGGGTAGACAGAGGAGAAGGGTTGTGACGATTAAAACTGTTGGAACGATTGGTAGTAGATGGTCGATGGCTGTAGTTAGAGGAGTATGTAGGTGATCCTGTCCTAATCCCAAGCTGTTTAGCAGACTGCAGTAGGTTGCTGAGGTAAGATGAAGTTGGAGATGAAGACTTTGGAGAAGATGACAGATTGTAATTAGACGATGGTAACATAAGACCACCATAGCCTGAGCTTGTTCCACCGTATGTGCTGAATGAAGATGGGGAAGAATAAGGAGAAGAGTATGGGGATGAAGAATAGGTTGAACTGAGATGTGGTGAAGAAGAAGACCCCAAAGAGGAGAGAAAACCTGAAGAAGCACCTGATGTGTACAAGCTACGAGGTCGGGAGGAGGGTCGACGAGCCGAACGGTCGGTGTGATGATGATAGCCTGCCATCTCTGACACTACTGAGCACAACACCTCTCACTCACATGGCAAATCTATAAATACATCTGGCACACTGCCTCAGTCACCACAACACTAAACCATTCACACAAACTCCCACTTAAGACAACAAATCATAAACATTTATATTTTTTACAAAAATTAGTTTTGAAGATTAGAAGACACAACAACAATTATTCTAAACTATCTTAATCGTTTTGCCTAGAGAATAATGATAGTTTGATTCTTTTCAATCAGTTTCCCTTTGCAAAAAATAATGATGCCAAATTGGTAAATGAAAAATGTTACTAAATATTTCATTAATTTATCTAACACAAATAGTTTGTTGAGCTAATGTACACTACATGGTACTCAATTAGCACTGTATAACTACATTAATTATACAACAGTAGAGTTACTTTCTTAGCATAAATTTAATGATAGATACAATTAATATCTCATTAGTACGAGTCCACTGGTAGTTAAATTTTATTTGTAAGTAATGTTTATTTAATTCATGTTATTAGTTTAATTTTGAAATCATACATATACTAGGCACAGTAATATAATGGTGATTGGTTTTAGTGAGTTCACTTTGATTAGCAATTAATGCTATATTTGGTTTTGATAATTAAGCCTTATTATATAGATAAAAAAAATAAGTAAAGTAAATCTTTATTAAGCATGAACTCAAGATGTTTTCAAATCTTATTTTTATTGGGTTCCGATAAGAGCAAAGGCTGAACAAACATTATTTTTACACGTATTTCCCTTTTTTTGTATACAGGGTGTTCAGTAAAACTGTTTCAATAATTTGGGATGTTATTGTACACATAATTTTAGGTTAATGAACAGCCTATTCTACTCCAGTTTTATATCCTACCCAAAATCCATAAAGGCACCATCCCTCCCCCTGGTAGGCCTATTGTGACCAGCTATAATTCTGTTACCGAACGCATCTCTGCCTTTGCGATGACAAACTCCAACCTCTAGTACGACAACTTCCTTCCCACGTCCAGGTACCAATCATTTCCTAAGTCTCCTCTCCAATCTTCCCCAACCTCTACCCCTGAACATCAAACTGGTTACCATTGATGCCACTTCACTGTACACCAATATACGCCATGCTCATGGCTTAGCTGCTATTGAGTATTTCCTCAATACACGCCCTCCAAACACCAAACCTAGTACTTTCTTCCTAGTTCAGCTGACTCAATTCATCCTTGAAAAAACCACTTCTAAAGTTCTGGCATTAACTACCTTCAGATCAAGGGTATCGCTATGGGTACCCGCATGGCCTCTTCCTATGCCAACCTGTACATGGGGAAATTTGAGAAGACTTTCCTTCAAAAACAACCCGTCCAACCCCTCTGCTGGCTCTGTTTCATCGATGATATTTTCATGATCTGGACTGACTTCGAAACCAATCTTGAAACCTTTCTTCAAAGCCTACAAAACTTTTCATCCCTGAATTTCACTTGGCAATCCTCTTCTGAACGCATAGTCTTCCTTGATGTTGAAATTGGATTAGAGGACGGTGTCCTTCAAACTGATATTCACATCAAACCTACCAATAAACAACAATACCTTCACTATACCAGCTGTCACCCCAACAACTTAACGCTCCCTACCCTATAGTCTAGCCACCCGTGCCAAACGTATCATTTCCTCTCCCAGAAACCTAAAAATATACAGGAACCAACTTGTCAGTGCTTTCCAAAAGAGGTTACTCTACCAACCTTATTAAAAACCAAATCCATTTAGCCCAGTCCCAAAACCAAACCCAAACCAGAAGCAGTTCCCAATGCTTACCCCTTATCACTAATTACCACCATGGCCTACAGAAACTCAACCAAATCCTGAAAGATGGCTTACATCTTAAAAGCTTCCCCTCACACCAAAGATCTCCTTGAAAAACCTCCTACTGTGACTTTCAGACAAAACAAAAACCTACGCCAAATCCTGGTCCATCCTAAGTTACCTGATCCCAACATCCTGACCCGTCCTAAAGACCAGCAACCACCCGGTTCTAATCCTTGTAACAAGAAATCTTGCAAAACCTGCCCTATTCATCTCCCAGCCACATCTTTTACCAGCTCCACTACCTCCTTAACCTACAAGATACCTGAAAACCACTCCTGTGATTCCACCAATCTAATTTATCAACTCCAGTGCCAGCACTGTCCTGCCCAATATATTGGCCTTACCAGTGAAACCCTTCGAAAACGCAAATCAAATCAAAATAAGTTTATTCCTCCAATATATACATAAAAAAAAAAAATAATTTACAGTGCACTTCTATTTACAAACAATAAATTCTAAAATTAACAAATATATTTAACAATGGAGAACAAAAATAATGTCCACATAGATAAATATCTGTGCTTAATCTTCTAAAAAAATCTCTAATCTCTAAAAAAACTTCTCCATAATCAATTTTGATCAGTGTTACACCACTAAAGTAATCAGATCCATTCCCTCCCATGCCAATAGTTCCCAACTCCGAAGGATGGAATTAGCACACCAATGGATAACAAAATCCCGTGACCCACCTAATCTGAACATAAGATAGACCACTTCCCTTCAACCCCTTCCCCATCAGCAAACTTCATATATATACTCACTGAAATACTGCATCTATGGATGTACAACCCCCCCCCCCACAGCCACCTACCCAGCAATAGTGGTAGCCATTTCAGTCAGTCTCTCTCTCCCTCTCCCCCTCCACCTCTCCCTCCCCCACTCTCCCCCCTCCCTCCCACTCTCCCCCCCTCTCTCTCTCTCTTCTCACCTGAAGAAAATACCAGTGCTGTTGAAAATTTGTGAGATTGTGTTTATTTTGTGTTTGTCACTATTACTCTGATGTTAGTGAACTTGTCTTTTCAAGGTAAGTTTGCTGATGTCCTATCTCCCTAATATACTATTGTACACATAAAAATTAGCAAAATAACTTCATATGAAGGTATGTCCTAAAACCTTTAGTTTTCCATCTATCTGTCTTTATGCGTTTTTTTATATAACAAATTCATAACATTCAATCCACTGAAGGTACAATTGTGAAACTTTATAATTGTACTACCCTATAGTAGTTCTATTTAAAAAAAATAAAAAAACATTAATCGTGACTTGTTTCAAAATGGCAGACGTTTAATTTTTTCTAACTGAAATATCTAAAAACTGACTAATTTTATAAATAAAATGCTAGAATAGTATTTTTTAGTAAATCTTATTGTAATATTCACAGTGTTTGAACAAAAACGGATAAAAAACAGCTGAGTTATGCTGCAAAACGTAAAACAATGTTTTATAGCATTAACCAAAGACTAGTGTGGTTTTAAATATGTGTGTACTTTAAACAGCTGATTTCATATCAATCTGCTATTTAATATGAACAGCTGTTTATTTATGCTATTAATATTAAATTATTAGTGCTAATTAAAAAAAAACTATTAATATTATGTTTGGTTTCCATTCCAATTCAGGAGTTTTTACTGAAGCCAGTTGGCCTATGTTACATTTTTCTTGGTGATTAAAGCTTCCTGTCTCTGCAAGTCGTTGATGTACCTTAGTAAAGGTTGTATGACAAGGTATAACACGATTTGTAAAACGTTCCTGATACAGTCTTCTCGCTTGAGTACTACTGCAATGAGCCATGCTATACATCAAATGCATGGCTGCCATTTCTGAATTGGTAAAGTTGTACATTACATTATCTGCCATTAGTTGTTGATAAAAGAAAACTATAAAAATAATAAAAAATAACTATGTCATAAGAAAATAAAATACAAACACTAACTAATTATGACTGACAATACAGTAAAAAAACATTACAGAAACACAAAAAACGTGTACATGACAGTTTTCTTTTGGTTACTAGTCAATAATGCCAACAATGGAAACCAAACCTAATATTAATAACATAAATAAACAGCTGTTCATATGAAATAGCAGATTGACATGAAATCAGCTGTTCAAAGTACACACATATTTAAAACTGCACTAACCTTTGGTTAATGCTGTAAAACATTGTTTTACGTTTTGTAGCATAACTCAGCTGCTTTTGTCCGTTTTTGTTGAAACAAATACTGTGAATATTATAATAAGATTTACTAAAATACATTATTCTAGCATTTTGTTTGTTAAATTAGTCAGTTTTTAGATATTTCAGTTAGAAAAAATTAAACTTCCGCCATTTTGAAGCAGGTGAGGATTTATTTTTTATATTTTATTTTTAAATAGAACTACTATAGGATAGTACAATTATAAAGTTTCACAATTGTACCTTCAGTGGATTGAATGTTATGAATTTGTTATATAAAAAACACATAAAGACAGATAGACGGAAAACTAAAGGTTTTAGGACATACCTTCATATGAATTTTTTGCTCATTTCTATGTGTACAATAACATCCCAAATTATTGAAACACCCTATATATATATTGATATATATATATTTATATATTTATTGAACACCCTATATATATATATATATATATATTGCTGCTCATTTACTGTCGTTTTCTTATGAAAAATTTCTAAGATAAACATATTTTTTCTCATCAATAGTTAGTTTGAGGACTGAAAACTTGTGTTCTGGAAACTATCTCAGGTAAACCAGGAATAGAGTAGAGGCACAATTGGGCTATTTTTGATTAAAACAACAAATATGGTACAAAAATAACTACCACAGATGTTCTGTTGTTATTTAGGGGATTGAGTTGACCAGCTGAGTAAAGTGATGTTATATTGTACAGGTTCATGTCAAAGTCAACTAAATGGAATGCTGCTGGCACATAGACAAATGTCTTACAATTCACTTGAACTAATGGTCTCTTATGTATTTATCTCAGTGTTCGCACAAGTTATTTAGGTGAAAAGCAATTTTCAGATTTTTGGTTCCATCTAAGGAATTACATTTAGTACAAAACTAAAATTTAATTCATTAGAGATGTTTGGGAAATAACAATAATGTAGTTTAGTAGTTAAGTTCTAAAGTGTCCTTATACCTAAATTTTATAATATAAATAGCATTTGTTTGTCTTGGTAGATAAAACAAAGCTTCCAGAGTTGAAATGAAATGAAAAATGCCTTTATTTATGTGGTGAAGTTAGGACTATTATTTAGTCCTCTCTACCACTTAACCACATAAGTTGAATATTTAACTAAAAAGCAAGGGTGAAGTTAGGGTTCAATAATAATAAAGGTACGACTCGGGATCCTGGATCTAAACGTGACATCCTTATACATAACTAAATGTGATACACTTTTCAGTCTAACAATAATAATCTGTGATTGGGGCTACAGAAAATATAATACAAATAAATTAACTAAAATGATTCTAAAATATATTATTTTAGTGTTACTTTTAGCCAGTTAGAATGTTATAATTGAACCTATTAGGTGTCGAATCTATTGATTAGTTAAAAATGTAAATAAAGTTATGTCTATCCAATCCAAAATGGATGTGATTGGATTGGGCTAAATAGCCTAAAAATTGACACTCAAAATTGTTATTGGCTATCATTTGATACATTAGTACATTCATTAGGAGAGGAGATAGGACATCAGCAAACTTACCTTACAAGACAAGTCCACTAAAACCACAGTAGTAGTAGTAAACAAATACAAAAGAATCACATGTGCACAAATTTTCTGTGCCACTGGCACTTTCATATTTTTTTACTACTACTACTGTGGTGTTAATGGAATTGTCTTCTAAGGTAAGTTTACTGATGTCCTATCTCTCCAATATACTAATTCCTGGCCTAGTGCCCTTTAACCTAACCTAACGTTTGATACATTATAAATTGTTTTTAACAAAGACCCAATTTAAAAACAGGAAATTTGAATTTATACGCAAAATCATTTAAAAAAATAATAGTACATAACTCACAGCTTATAAAATGAGAAGGATGTGAGAAAAAAGAAAACAATACATTAATTGAAGAAATTGAAGGCTTATGAACACTAATGCTCATGTTTAGTTTTAGATCACAACAGAACTGTTGGGATATACAAGGTAGTAACAAAATTCCCAGAATCAATGTCCAGAGACACACAGCATCGTTGCCAGTGGGAATTTTGTTGTGTAACAATTGGTACTACTCCTAGAGAAGGGTAGTGCCAGTATCGCTCAGCTACCATTGTTTTTCTGTGGAGAGTGCTTTTCGTGTGTTTGCTTGTTTACATTGTTACTTTTCGAAAAAATCATTAAATAAATAAGCAAACACAAAATTTTGTGTTTTTTTTTTCAAAAATCACCCTCTGAAACAATAAAAAATGTTAATATAAGTGTATGGAGATGAGGAGATGAAGAAAAGCCACGCTTAAGAATGGCAAAAACGTTTTCGTAAAGTTTGCATAAACATTGAAGATGACCCTTGTTGTGGTCGCCCTTCGACTGCAACCACAGATGACAAAATTGAGCGAGTACAGAAAATTGTCTGTGCAAACAAAAGAATGATGAAATCGCATCTGAGGTACATTTATCACATAGCAGTGTCCACGCCATTGTTCATCATGACAATTAATTTTAACTCTGACATAAATTTGTTTACGAGTGATTCCAAAAATGATGATTTCAGACCATAAAGAACGACGGATAACAAAGGCTGGTGAGTATATTAATATGGATGACGCAGATCCTCATTAAAAAAAAAAAATGTTAACTGATGGCGAAACATGGTGTTTTCTGTATGATCCTCTTAACAAAACGCCTGTCCTCTGAATGAAAAAAACAAATTCAACAAGGATGGAAAAATTTCATTTGAATAAAAGCAAGGAAGCGTTTTTTTTTTTTTTTTTTTAATTACAGAGATTCAATTCACTATGAGTTCAAACTTGAAGGTCAAACAGGGAACAAGGAACTTTATAAAGGAATTCTTAGGTGCTTACGAAATGCCATTGGGAGGAAATGGCCTAAAAAATAGGCAGAAAACAATTGGATTTTGCTGCATGACAATCCCCCTTCACATCGATACCTGTACATAACTACCTAGCCATAACCAGGGTTAGTAAGCAAGAATATCCTCTCTACTTGCCTGACCTTGTTCCAACTGATTTGTTCCTGTTTACAAAGCTAAAATTATCAATGAAAGGAGAACAATTTACAGATGCTGAAATTGTCGAGTAAAATGTGACAAAAGCATTGAACGACATTTTAGAAAATTAGTTTCAAAAGTGCTTTGAACGATTATTGTGTTATTTTTAGGGCAAGTGTGTTGTTGCAATAGGAGAGCATTTTGAAGGAAAATAGGTTTTTATGTTTTCATCTTTTTCCAATAAACGTGTCTACTAATATACCCTGTACAACAATCCAAGTGCCTCATCTTTTAAATATTAATAAGCTCATTAAATGTACTGCCCAAGTGTCATATATTACATTCTAGCACATTTTAAATAATTTGACAAAAACAACTATTGGTTATAACAGTCAGGCGTCATAAAATTTTCCATGCATAAAAAAAGGTTTTATAAGATTTTCTTTTCCAATAATTATTACATTTGCTACTGAACATGTTTGATGTCAGTTGATAGTATTATGCAGTTTGTTTACATTTTGTTTGGATATTCTTATATATAACATTTGTACTGTGAAAAAATAAAATATTCATTAAGATTCAAAATATTTTTTAACTGGTCAAAATATTATTGGAACTTTTTAACAAATTCAATGACCCTTGAAGGACTACAGGCTAAATAACCAACATGGAATGTTTTCACAGTGACAACTGAAAAGCTGATCGGTCAGCACTTGTAGTAATACTTAATTAATTCATCAAAAGTATTGTTTAGGTGGCATATAATAAATTGCTCCAAAAAAGTCAATGTATACTTAAAAAAAAAAAAAAAAAAAAAACTGAGAACATTGCTATTCTGCACTGTTAATAGACACAACATGAACAAAGTTCTACTTTCTAAGAAAAAAATAACTTTGTATCACTTTTTTAAAATTCAAATAAAAAGTAAACTTGAAATAATGCATACCGCACTTTTGAAATAAATTGAATTTATTTTCTTAAAAAAATGGTAACAAAATAAGTGGTATCATATGCTTAAATTTAAATAATTTCAAAAGATTATTAAAAGACAACATTTGTATACATTAACACATTCGCTGCGTCTGCCCCCACCGGTGGGGGCAGGGCCTGTATCCGAATCATGGCGCCCCCACCGGTGGGGGCGGAGTACCCTGTTTACTAGAAAGCCCAGACTGGCCCAGCCATTCGTTGTATTTGTTTTGTTCCACCTCGCTTCGTTGCCTAGTAACCTAACCTTACTTGCCGCGTTGTTAGTTTCGAGTTCTACAACCTCTACCATATAGCTGAGCCCCCACGGGAGGGTGCGTACCGTTTCATGCTGTTCTTATAGACTAATACTTATAGTTATATTCCTGGTGCTTTGTGTTGAGCGTGTATATATTGTATTACTATCTGTACATATATTTCAATATTTTAATTATTGTGACTAAATTATTTGTGTGTATTTTGAAGATTATTTTACTGCCAAACTCTGGAAATTGTGTCGGGCTATATTTTGACTACTGAGGTATTTTACTGAGGTATTTTGACCACTGAGGTACTGAACTATAAGTATTTTACATAAAAAAGGAGGTTTTGTACAATAAAATGACATTCCAAGTGATTTTGTGTGGGTCAAACAACTGTGATCGAGCGCTAGGTGCTGCGCCCCCACCGTTGGGTGCCAAACTTATGATGTCATTTCATTTTACTGAGGTATTTTGACCACTGAGGTACTGAACTACCAAGTATTTTACATAAAAAAAGGAGGTTTTGTACAATAAAACGACATTCCAAGTGATTTTGTGTGGGTCAAACAACGGTGATCGAGCGCTAAGTGCAGCGCCCCCACCGGTGGGTGCCAAACTTATAACGTCATTTCTACAAGGAAAACGTCAAAGAATCAGGCTATTACCAACTTCAATCAACTTCATACACCTAAAGGTAAGTTTTCATGTAATATAAATTTTCCGCACCCCCGACATCCAATTGGTGAATTTTACGCAGCGAATGTGTTAATATTGATTGTTATTTAAATAAATTAACAGTAATTATAACTATCTTATGTAAAACAAAACAATAACTATCATTTAACAATTCATAATGTAACACCAAACAAGAAAAAAAACTGTTCACAAGAGATTTTAATGGAACAAAGAAGTCATAAAAAGATACAAGGCAGTACGCATTAACTGCTAGGGACATGTGTTTGGAATCGTGTCATATTTTAAGCAGTATTTAAAATAGAAGTGAACCATATCTGAAAAATGTCCAAGTTGGCAGAGAAATACAGTGATAGTGGGAGGGTGAACACCTGGGAGGTGGGCAAATGAAC
Organism: Stictocephala bisonia; assembly: GCA_035578905.1. NCBI lineage: Eukaryota > Metazoa > Arthropoda > Insecta > Hemiptera > Membracidae > Stictocephala > Stictocephala bisonia. The sequence goes on from JAQJVL010000309.1 coordinate 174,481, forward strand.
AACTCTGAGTGAAATTTTACACATGTACACATTGCATTTACCTTACATAAATTCATTCAACAACAATAATGTTAACACCTGTTTACTGGCACACTAAAATATAAGTTTAGTACATTTTAGGAATATAAATTAACGTTTTATAGCTGTTTATTTTTCAGGGGTTTTAATCACAGCAATAAATATAGTTAAAATGTTATCACAGCTTGACTTAGACATTTTATGACAAACATTTAACAGCAAAGGATCGAGATGTTATGAAGCATGTTATAAATACAAGTAAGAAAAGAAAGCAGCATACCTGGTAAACTGTAGACGCACAAAAAACTAAACTCAAACTGTTTCTGTATGTTCTGTGTATGCGCTGAGTATGTTTCAACAGTTTTACCAGTTAGGCCATTTTCTTTTCCTTTTGATTTTTCTGAAATCTTAGGCCTAGTGCCCTAAATATATAATGAAATTGTAGGAAGTTGGTAGTTCAACAGAGTAGCCTTCGATTTACTATAGTACCTTATAATACTGAAACTTGATACACACTTTTTATTATTATTTTGTACATATCATATTTTCTAACTTTCATTTCATCATAAAAAGTCAAGGCCACAAGGATCACATTAATTAATATTATGTTGGAAGTGTACTTTTCATTGTAATCCAAATCCCTTTTGTATTGCCATCCTTAGTCCTCTACAGCCTTCTGAAGTAAACAAGCTGACTCATTCATTTTAATCACATTTACAATTTCATCTATTGTAACAAGTTTCAAAAACTGATTAGTCATAAATAAAGTAATTAAAAGTTTAAACGTTACGCTTATTATTCCTATCATTCAGTGAATATTATTGGAGAATAAAAAAGCTAATCCCAAACATTTGTTTCATGATGGACAAGGAAGATTTTTTATATTTTTAAGTAAGAAATTTAGAATAACCGACAATTTGACAAGTTTAACTATATATGAACTTACAAAAAGTTATATTCATGAAAAAAAAAATAAATAAATAAAGAAAAATTATTTAATGCTTGTTAAGACAATTTATAGACCTTTAAAACTGAGTAACGTAATAACAGAAATGAGGCAGTTGATGGCTGGGCCAAGCTGGCTGGCGTTCTGTTCCCAGAATAGAGAGGCACTGCTGACTGATTTGAGAGCAAAACCCAAATAGAGTAGTTAACTACTTTAGTAACTGTGTTCTTGGAACAATTTTTATTTAAGCATTTCCAACAATTTGAAGGTTTAATTTTAACAGCTAATACAATAAAAAAATTAAATGAGTTTTTTTAAACACATATACTCAACAAACCAATTAAATTTAAACCAATATATCACTAATGCAAAAAATGAAATTAATCTATTTATGTACTTTATGTTTCAGGTATATAATAGTATTATAGTTAATTACTGAATAATAAAACTTAAAAAAATGCTAATAATGATAATTTACTATCATTAGATTGGCATTGATCATCAAATGTAAAATTAGACTTGAGTATTTAAAACAAACAATTTATAATGTTTTTTAGCTGTTCCTTAGTCCTTATTACTGGTCCACTGACAAATGAACCTTGTTAGAGCCATTAAAATATTTCTCTATCTACAATTAGTACCAAAACAAGTACTTCTTATATATATTGGTTTTCAATAAAGAGCATCACTAATCAATTTATTGAACACGAAACTCACAGAATAATTGAGTTTTTTCTTTTTAAATGTAGGCGTATTAAAGAAAAACCTAAATTTAATTTTAAGAATCCTTACCAACATATTCATTGTTACAATCTAAGGTATAAATTTAATAACAGATTTTTAAGGAATTGCAAATTTATTTTATTGAGATTATTATTACATGTTAGTCCTTTCAAAGTTCATACTAACTGAATGTTGGCATTTGATACTTCCCAAAATAATAATAGAAAAAAAAAAAAAAAACCTATTATCAAAAACACTGCTTTATAGTAGAAAATTAAAAGAGGGTTAATTAAAGAGTGCAAAGTAAAACATTTTAATTAAAATAATTATTATCAGTCTATTAACATTAATTCATAACTATAACACTTCAGTTTCTAACTGAACTGAAGGTAATCAAACTTTAATTTCTGAATCAAATTATATTCCATAAAACTGTTTTAAATAGTAGTCTACACAGGCACGCAATTTGTAACAAAGACAAGTGAACCTATATATTTAAAGGAAATAAATTTCAATATTTCAACTTAAGGAAGTTTAAAATTCAATTGATTAATTTATCAATAAGTAAATTTATTATAGTATATAAATTGTTCAAAAACCTAGAGCTAAAATCAAGAAAACAACAAACCAAACGCCCTCAGCTGGTATCCGCTATTTGTGGCAATGACACACTAACACCATTACGGCTACTTACATACATCCAAGTTTTCTGTGTTGCTTACCTCAGTGTTGTTGAAATAAGGCTCTTCTGAGTCTCCGCCACCACTGTTGTCCTGCCGTTCAGGGTCTATCTCCTGCAACAATAACAAGTGACAATACAACAATGTAAACTGTGTCCTGTCCAAGTACCATGTTTCGATTAAAAAGATAGGTACAACCAGCTTAAATAATTTATAAATGGATCTAGCACAGTGTGCAAAACTATACCTATTTAAAATAAAATAATTATGATATCGTAATTTTAATTTCATATTACATATTTCAACTTAAGTTTTGAAAATATTCGTTACAACTTATTTTGGCTTTGTGCACTTAAAAATTAAATATTATTTATATTTATTATTTTGACAATTTTTAATCATATTGAAATATTAAATTGAAGATGGCATTAACGTTTGTAGGCCAAATATAATGCATTATTTCTTATATTTTAAACAAAACTACACTAATTCTAAAGAAACCTATGATTTAATAGGCTATAAGAATTTATGTTACGTTCATATTTACAGACCTAAATATGAATCTCATCTTCAATGAGGGAATAAATATCCTGAGCCTTGTTTCCCAACAATCATATTTAATAACTATAATTTTAATATGGTTTTCAATATTAACGGGTCAAATTCTTTTTTCTCTGTAACATATTAATTTTAACAGTGATATGTTACTATAATTGTATAAGTTTTAACCTGTGCTGTTCTAAACTCCTGACTACTAATTATTGGGATTTTAATTCAACACAACTAATAAATTATTGAAATTGCTTTTACATGTAGTGTCATACCAGTGTTTCCAAATAGTTGCTATTTATGTTGTATGTGTATGGATGGGTGAGAGGGTCAACAATGTAAAATTATAATGAATAAAATTATAGTCGGCTATTTTAGCTTTCAAAGTTTAATATCTTAAAAATTATAAATATCTCTAAAAAAAAGAAAACACAAAAATTGCTAAATTTGATTTTCTAAATTATGCTACTATACAAATATTGCTAAGAACGAATAATTAATTAGTGGTTAGTTGTAATTTTTCTAATAATGTATATGCTAATTCGAAAATTGTCAAAACATTAGTATGTACTGTATTACAAAAATTACATGCTTATTAATGATTCAATCTTAACAATATTTGTACCATCTTTCCACCTTTTAGAAAATAAAATTTTACAATTTTTGTGTATTTGTAGTTTTTTTTTTAACATTTTGACTTTTAACACATTAAGATTTGAATACTAAAAACAGCCGCAATTTTAAAATGGTAGAAAGTTGGAACTTGACACTATAAAGTGAATTAGGTTTTATTATTCCTTATACATATACTGGGTTTGATGAGCATATCTTCAGGGATTATTAAGGTACGATAAATTATGTACAAAACACAATCAGACACACGGACACCTAAGTGTTTTAGGACATTTGTTAGTCGTAAAAGGTTTTTTAAAATACTCTGTATATTGCTTGACAGGTCTCTGGAATTATTTTCCCTAAAGCTTGACATGTTATTGGAGTTGATAATTTGGTAATTATATAGAACAGGGGTCTTGTCGATTTTTTTGGTTGAATTTCTTTTACTTGGTATCTAAGAAACAAGAATAGAAGTTTTTTTTCAGTGGAAAATAAGGAAAAATTGCACCCCTGTTCTATAAATAAATTTGAACGTTTCAGTATTTTTCACCAAAACATTGAGCATCTGGAGTCTAGAGTTGATCCCTTGCTAATTACTTTAGAGAAAATTAGCCCCAAAGTATTAGTTTTGACAGAACATAAATGTCTAAAAAATACAATTAGCAATCCTAAGTTAAATAACTATAAATTAGTAACCTACTATGCAAGAGAAAAAATTGCAGGAGGTGGAGTAGCAATATTTACACAAGAGGGTGTAGAGGGTAAAGAGATTATTCATCCAGACATAACTAAACTATGTGAAGAGAAGGTTTTTGAATTTTGTGCTTCAGAATTTGTGATAAAAAATGATAAAATACTACTTTGTGGGTTCTACAGATCACCTAAAAAGCAAAATCACAACATATTTTTAGACAAATTTGAGCAATTGATAAGTATTCTATACAAGATAAACAAAAACTATAAAATTGTAATAGCCGGAGACTTTAATACAAATATCTTAGATAATAATCAACAAAAAAAGCAATTTAAAAATACATTAAAGAGTCAAGGAATGAGATATTTAATAAATGAGCCTACCAGGGTTACACCCAAGTCTGCAACAGCTATTGACAACTTTGTCACCAACTTGCCAATTAATTTATGTCAGGCAAGTACAATTGTAACTGCCCTATCTGACCATGATGGCATATTACTAAACGTAGATTTAAGAATCAAGAAAGTAAAAGCAAAACCTTTATTCAAGTATCAACGTAAATTTTGTAAAGACAACATAAATATCTTTAAAAGACAACTTGCCAAAGAATCATGGACTGAACTGTTTTATGCTCCATGCTGTGACAAATTTAAAATTTTTTATGATACATTTTTGCATTATTTCAATATTTGCTTCCCAATATTAAAAAGAAAAATTAAGACAGGTCAAAATAATAAATGGATGAATGATGAATTAAAAAGAAAGAAACAGAATTTGACGTATCTCTGTAGAGAGCTAAGAGTAAAATCTGATAGGCTGGTAAAGAAGGCACTGAAAACTGAGAGAAAGTCATACAGGAAAAGCATACATTCTGCTAAGAAAAGTTATTACTCAAATCTTATAAAACAATCTAACAATAAATGTTAAACGACATGGAACTGTATTAATGATGATTTAGGTAATCCAAAAAATAATGGCACAAAACCAATTAAACTTAAAGAGAAAGGCAAAATTGAATCAAAACCAGAGATTGTTTGTGATATTTTTAACGATTTCTTTATAAATATCGTTGATTACATTCCTATTGAAACCCAGTTGGGAACTGATGAGGAAGATACTGTGCCAGCTGTTCAACCCATGCCTAAATTTAGATGTGAACCAGTAAGTGACGAAGAAGTCCTTAAAATAATAAAAAGCTTTAAAAATAAAAATACCAGCGGTTATGACGAAATTCCAATCTCACTTATAAAAAAAGTTGCACTAACCATAATAAAACCACTAGTACATGTTATAAATGCATCATTCATTTCAGGTCATTTTCCAGATGAACTTAAAATCTCAAAAAGTTATACCAGTTTTTAAGAAAGGTGATTCTAAAAACAAAACAAACTATAGGCCTATATCAATTCAACCATCATTTTCAAAAGTTTTTGAGAAATGCATGTACAACAGATTATCTACTTTCCTTGAAAAGCACAACATATTTGAAGATGAGCAACATGGGTTTAGGCAGGGAAGATCAGTTGTCACAGCTGCAATAAGTTTTTTGGAAGGTGTAATTAAAGACATCAACAAAAAGAAAAAGGTACTGGCAATATTGATGGACCTTTCAAAAGCATTCGATAGGGTTTGTCATAAAAAACTGATTAAAGCATTAAAAAATTGTGATATACAAGGAACAATCTTAAATTGGTTTATAACATTTTTAAAAGACAGGCAGCAATTTGTAGAGTTAAAAAAGCAAGCAAGTAATATCATTTTTAAAGTGGCATCTAGAATAAGAAAACTAAAGAAATTCTCAGTACCCCAGGGATCTGTTTTGGGGCCGCTTTTATTTATCTGCTACTTTAGAGGATTAGCTTCAACTTTGCAACTGACAGAAACAGAGAATCAAGTATGCTTATATGCAGATGACGCAAACCTCAAAATTTCACATAATAATTTCATAGAATTACAATTAATATCTGAACAATTCTTAATTATTACTGATCAATTTTTAAAAGATAAAAACCTCCTCCTCAATGCTACAAAAACAAATTACCTTATATTTGATTTGAAAAAACAATATGATAAACAACTTGACGACATCAATTTTAATCTAGAAATAGATGGTCAACAGCTAGAGAGGAAACAAAATGTTAAGTTCTTAGGATTGATAATAGATGATCAACTACATGGACTCAACATGTAGATCATATAAGTAATAAGTTAAGCGCTGGATTGTTTGCTCTTAGAAAAATGTCGTTTTATTGTGAAATAGATACTTTGAAGCTTTTATATTATGCACATAGCACTCACACATACAATTTGGTTTGCAAGTATATGGTGGCACGTCTCACTCAAACTTGGAACGTATTTTAGTAGCTCAGAAAAAAAGCAATTAGAATCATGTTAAAACTTAAATACAATGAATCTTGCCGAGAAAAATTTAAAGAATTAAAAATTTTTACAGTATTTAGTTTATATGTTTTCCAAGTAATAAAATATGCTAAAGCTAACAGCTCTGTATTAAAGAAGCACAATGATGTCCATAGCCACAATACGAGAAATAAAGATAAATTTACAATTGATAGCCACAGGACAGAACTTTTTGCAAAATTACCAGAACAGATTGGGAAAAAACTTTTAAATTTGTTACCAGAACAGATTTGAAAGGAACACAATATAAATGTTTTCAGTAATAAGTTAAAAGCTTTATTAATTAACCATCCACTTTATTCAGTTCAAGAATTTTTCAGTATTACTTGAATATACTTAGGTGCATCATAGGATAGTTGGATAAAGTATTAGGTATTGGAATTTTATTTAGGTTAAGGCAAGCCATATAAGGTTAAGATTATCTGCAGAAAACTATGTTAGAGCAGATGTCGTTGACTGTATTCATGTACAATGTTGTATGTATGAATAAACATGTTTTGACTATGACTATGACTATGACTATATAATTACCAATAATTTTCAATAGTTATGGCAAGCCTCTCTGTGGTAGTAATCTTAGTTTTCATGTTAGTTTCTTTTTTTTTTAATTAATAGCAATAGTTTTTAAAGAATAAATTAAATTTCTTTTTTGGAATTTTCAAATAATTCTTGAATGCAACTGGCTCGTTGTATTTTAAGTAATTCAAAACACTTGTATATGAATATACGACATTCGTTAGTCTGTTGTTTACCAAAATCAAAAATAAATACTGTGCGACACAAGTGAATAGGCAGGAAGTGATTCACTGACTCGATGAAAGCTATGCAGAGGCTTGATCATGTAGAACCTGTAGGCCAAGATTTTCTTGGCCTATTCTCGACGAGACCGACTCGCTGAGATGGAAGCGATCGTGTATGGAGGCTTAATAGTTTTCTGTTCATAAGAATGGAATTAGCATACCAATGTATAACAAAATTGTGTAACCCTCCCAATCTCAAGATCACTACCACTTGCTTACCACCCCTTAATTATTTAAAAACTTACATATACAAACTGCATTAAAATCTGGGTATTCCCTTATGATATATACCTCCCTCCCCCAAGTACTGCCATATAACCAGGAACAGTTGAAGCCAAGCCAGTCTACTTACCTGAGGGAAGTGCCAGTGGCACTGAACATTTATGTTATGTCTATATTTATTTTCTCCTGCATTTGTCTTCTCAGGTAAGTTTGCTGATGCCCTATTTCTCTCCTATTGTTCTAATTCTGGGCCTAGTGCCGAGTGACCTAACCTAAAATAATGAAGATGATGTAACTTACATCCATGTCTACATGCACGACTCCAGTTGACCTCCTCTTTGGCCGTCTTCTTCGCTGAATAACGGCTTGTGTTGCTTGCGCATTTCTGACGTCATTCTCCTTGTCTTGTTCTGATATAACAAAAACCAGAATTTTACATATGTTTCCATAATATGAATTATTTTATTATTATATTGTATTTCACTGTGAGAAAAATGTAATCAGGTCCATTAACTAACAATAGAGAAATAACTTAATTTAGTTATGATCTATAACTATAATTAGTTAAGTGACAATTTTCATGAATTTCACCCCCAATCAATTTAAACAGAAACTTAAATTCTTTAGTGAAGGATAAAAAATAACTTTCTAAAATACAAATATGATTTTAAGCCTACTTGGCATTAATTTTTTTGTAAAAAATTATAAGAGCAAAAATAAAAAAACCAGACAAAACAAAATCAAAGATGCAGAAATAAGGCTTTAGGTACACATGCTTTTAGACACTTTTATGTTTACTATTATGATCAAGAACTCATTTTTCTGAAGTGTTAGACATGATCTTCGGCAAATCAGTACACACATTTGAATAAATAGAAACAGGACCTGACACTTAGAATTCACAATAAATCATATCACTTTTTTAATGGTTGTAAACATCTTCAAATAATATTGCTCAAGGTGGCTACTAAAAATAAATGTTCAAATTATGGGTTAATCCCCCCGATGGAAGGACCCCCCTCATTTAATAATGATAGTCTGACTACCTCCCTCATCATTATTTTCTACCAACGTAAAATATCCTCAACCATTCATTTCGGTTTTATAATATTCAAAATTACTAACATGTAGAACATCTAGGAAACACAAGCGGTGAGAGAAAAATGGCCTTCAATTAGACAAAATAGATGTAATATAAGCCATTGGTACTGAGCAATACCAAAGTAGACATTAATGAAAGGTTGTAATGAACGAGAAAAATTGTCGTGGTAGCAACAAAGCTAGGGTTACTAGGTTAAATCAACTTGGGTAGCACCTATTATCCAACTTGGGTTGCATCTGTGGTCAGATAGATTGGTATCCAACCATGATTTGTTGGAGTAACCCCTGTGATCAACCTGAGTAGTCCCCTGTTTAACTTGAGTGGCCACCAGTGATCAACTTAGGTAGCTACCCGTTATCAATTTGGGTAGCCCCGTGATCAACTTGGGTAACCCGCATGATCAAATCGGATAGCCAGTGATCTAATTAGGTAGCCTGTGATTATGAGTAAAAGGAATTACTCATAAAATGATTAAATAGTGTTTCATCGAACACTGAAAAATGATAACAACTTTTTTTACAACGTTTTTGTATTAACGGGTATTTTTTTTTAATGAAGAAAATACGCTGAACAGTAAACACATTATCAAGAAATGCTACTCTCTTCCTTTCTTCCAATCCTCTTTGCATCCCCTATCATGACCTTATCCAGAACAAAAATAAATAGAGGAGGTGCCAGTGCACTTACTTGTCTCAACCCAAATCTTTTGCTTAGTCTAATTTGATTTCCCCACTTATACTTGTGAGTAGAGATGAACTTGACCTCTACTCACCTGAAGAAAGTGCCAGTGGCACTGAAAATTTGTCAAAAATATGTTATTACTGTATTTGTTTACTACTCTGTTAGTGGACTTGTCTTCTTAGGTGAGTTTGCTGATGCCCTATCTCTCCTAATATACTAAAAGTAGTTTCAAGAGATAGGTAAGAAACAAGGAGATTAGAAGAACTGTAGAAGAATTGAAAGAAGTAGATTAATGTGGTATGGACATGTAAAGAAGATGGAAGAAACAGACTGCCAAAATGAGTGCATTAGGATGGAAGGAGATTTAAGGGCAGTCTTAGGGACAGCTAAATTGACAGGGTTATGCAGAGAAAAGTGAAAAGAGGGGGTGAGTGGTCTGATGTACTAGAGGAGAGAAGATGGGATGATAGGGAGTAGAGAGGACTTTGTTGGCAAAATCTAGGCACCAGATTCACTAAGATAGAAACTGCGTTGCATGTGTATATGTGTACATGATGAAGTGGAAGCATGTACTTTATTATGTTCTTTTAACTATTCCACATGTTTGACGCATTCATGTCAGTCAAGGCATACTCCATGAATGTAACAACATTTTAATATAATGCATAACACCTGATCATATTATGTAAAAACTAGTGAACACTCCTGCATGCTTCATGTGCCAACTCCCTCACTCACCTGACAACACTTGCCTTTGGCCTCGGTGTGTAAATGTTGACTATAAATACTTGTAGGTAAACTGTTAATTATAATATTTAAATTGTAATATGTAAATAAATTTACAGTATCTTAGTACACTTGCGTCCTAATTATTTATATAAACTCAATGTTATTAATTAGCTTATTTTAGAAGCTTTCATTTCATTTATTTAACAGCTGACGATATTATACATAACTTCCCAAAGTATCATAATGACTGGGTTATAGTGCAGTAATGTATTAAGGATACTCAGACAGACAGACAAAATTACATTAGCTTTCTTATATTTATAGATAGAACAAAATTTAGACTGAATCAGATTTACTCTCTCAAACTAGGGGTGTGCGGGTAGCAATTTTAGGATTCAAGTAGAGTTTTTAGACATAATTTCGAGTTTTTTTTTTTTTGAGTCCAGTATTTAACCCTCAAATTTCAAAAATGAAAACACAATAATATGTTCTTTTCAGCTAACCTTAATTTCACCATTGACTATAATGTTTTATTTCCACTAACAGAAACAAAATAATTAATGTCAATACAATACTAACTAGCGATAACAACTGCCGTGCCGACTGATCAAGGCTAACCTTGTTTTGGTTTTCATCGTACTATTTGTACTTCCATCGTTCCAAGTGTGCCAAGTTGAGTCGTCGAGAGATGGGCGTTATTAAATGAAACATTATCTATAAGAGGTTATTTAACGACACCTGTTATAGATTTAACAGATTACACAAAATACTCTGTTATTTTGTAACTCCCAGTCATGACACATGATAAGGTTATAACGAACTTTATATAACTGTAATGCATGGTGGTAATGGAGAGTAAATATAGTGCGCTGAGAAGTAAGCGGAATTGTAACTGAACAACGAATGAATCTTAAGACTTGCGCAGTTTACAGTTAAATTATCGATAACAGAACGAACTTTGAGCGGTAACTCTGTAATGGGTAAGCAAAGCTGCAACAACTGTAACTCATTATCGACATAGTAACGTAACATAAGGCATAACCTCAACCACATACCAAACATAATAAACTTACTTGATCTCTGCTTCAACTTCATAACCTTTGGTAACTTGGAACGTTATCTAGACCAGCCGTAACGAGGCTTCGAGCTGTTAAGTAGCGTCAGGCCATAACAGAAACAGAATAACTGTCTGGAATGTCAACGGGTCGAGAGTAACAGGTTACAAAAATAACAGATTATTATAACACGTTATCAGAACATAACATAATTACGTAACAGGTTATCGAAAAAGTAACTGTAATTCCCATCTCTAGTGTAAACGTCAACAAAAACTCAAAACAAAATGGATACAAATCGAATCCAAGGCTAGCAGTACATTTTATATTGGGACTCGTCGAGTCGGCGATGAACTGGTAGTAGCTTCATTAATCATTATTTTATTAGTTACAGTGCTGGAACGAAACTGTTTCAGGCATTCTTTCTCAAATTATTATAGCGTTTCAATTTCAATAGTTTACGTTCCCTGCGTAGTTTATGTTACAGATTGAACACGATTTAATTAAATCTGTCCAAAATTGTCAGTCTTAGAATAGTTTTAGTCATGAACTTTTAAAGTATGTGGACCTGAAATAAATGCAACTGTTAATTTCAAACGTTGGTAAAAATAGTTATGTAAAAAAGTTGTGAAACGGTTCAATAACTGATTCTTTGTGATCAGTTATCATGTTTTGTATGAATAACTAGTTACGGCTATTTGGAACAGCTTATTTGGTTGTGCCTTCTTTATAAATAAAGAGAATACTTTTCATTGTAATCGCCATAACCGTACGATCGAGACTTGGGTGCATGAATCACGAATCTGAATACATTGCAAGAACATATCAGGTTATGAATACTATATTATGGTCATATTTTAAATACAGGTGCCTACATAAAATAATTATCTTAATAATCTATAATATAAATGGGATTTTTGTCTTGATTATAGTTTTTTACGCTCAAAGATATGGCAAAACTTGACTCGATTTTTTTTAGAATATCTAGTCGAGTTTTTAGTCAAGCAAACCTAAAAAAATACTTGAATTTCGAGCTGCTCGCACACCCCTATCTCAAACATTAAAAAAGATCTATAATCTTGTAAATATTATTAACATTACTATTTACATTCCAACAGTTGTTAAAATGTCATAAATATAATTGTTTACATTTGAACAGCTATTACTCTTATAATTATTTAAATCTCTCCATATTTCTTATTGCCGAGAAACGTACACCTTATTGCACAACTAAAATAGGGGCTAATTTTTAACATCCCAATCGTTAAAATTGATCAAGAAATAAGGGAGGAGTTGAGTTAACAGAAAATGGCTTCAACATTACTATTCTATACTGAAAATATATTGTTAGGCATGAAACTATCAATTTTTAACCAAACGTCAATAGTAAATTGCAAAATTGTTTTGATTATTAAAAAGATATCATTTTGCATTCTTTGTTTTGTACTTTAATAGTCTTATTTTCTACTACAAAAAGTGTAATTGCTTTATTATTTCTAATGTTAATTTTTTTACTATACTGGTATCTCTATCTTTGTTGATTTTGGGAACTTTTATAGATGATATATTTGAAATGGTATTTTTTCACTAATTAAAAGTGTTCATGGACAGAGTGACAGGTTTTTGATCAATTTTTGTTTTATCTTATTCTATAAAAAACAAGTACGTTCTTAGTAAAACAAGAGATAGTGATATTGGTTGGCTTAGAATTCTGACTGTAATGACTTAGATGATTATGGCAATGAATATAAAGAAGGTAACGAAAGATTTAAGGTTGGCTATAAAACCACTAAAGAAGTTGAAGTAAATCTGAATTAGACAAAAAAATCAATATTTTACCTTTATCCTCAATGTGCTTGGCTAGTTTACGAAGAGGAATTGTAACAGAGGTGTCCACGGGGTCAGGAGCTGAGGCTGGGCGGGGTGTGGCAATTACAGTGGCAGGCCGCCTTAAAGCAGCTTCCATTGCAGGTGCTGACTGGCGATTTGTATCTGCACGGGCGTCCTCCAGCATAAACTGTAACACCACTCCACAAGTCAGCTATGATACTAACATACATGTACGCAGCAATGTAACCATTGTTTGGTGGAACATCAAGAGGTTATGTTAGGATAAGTGAGACAACCACTATGCAAACTTGTAACACCACTCAACAAGTCAGCTATGATACTAACATACATGTACGCAGCAATGTAACCATTGTTTGGTGGAACATCAAGAGGTTATGTTAGGATAAGTGAGACAACCACTATGCAAACTTGTAACACCACTCAACAAGTCAGCTATGATACTAACATACATGTACGCAGCAATGTTTGGTAGAACATCAAGAGGTTATGTTAGGATAAGTGAGACAACCACTATGCAAACTTGTAACACCACTCAACAAGTCAGCTATGATACTAACATACATATACGCAGCAATGTAACCATTGTTTGGTGGAACATCAAGAGGTTATGTTAGGATAAGTGAGAGAACCATTATGCAAACTTGTAACACCACTCAACAAATCAGCTATGATACTAACATACATGTATGCAGCAATGTAACCATTGTTTGGTGGAACATCTAGAGGTTATGTTAGGATAAGTGAGAGAACCATTATGCAAACTTGTAACACCACTCAACAAGTCAGCTATGATACTAACATACATGTACGCAGCAATGTAACCATTGTTTGGTGGAACATCAAGAGGTTATGTTAGGATAAGTGAGAGAACCATTATGCAAACTTGTAACACCACTCAACAAGTCAGCTATGATACAAACATACATGTACGCAGCAATGTAACCATTGTTTGGTGGAACATCAAGAGGTTATGTTAGGATAAGTGAGACAACCACTATGCAAACTTGTAACACCACTCAACCAGTCAGCTATGATACTAACATAAATGTACGCAGCAATGTAACCATTGTTTGGTGGAACATCAAGAGGTTATGATAGGATAAGTGAGAGAACCACTATGCAAACTTGTAACACCACTCAACAAGTCAGCTATGATACTAACATACATGTACGCAGCAATGTAACCATTGTTTGGTGGAACATCAAGAGGTTATGTTAGGATAAATGAGACAACCACTATGCAAACTTGTAACACCACTCAACAAGTCAGCTATGATACTAACATACATGTACACAGCAATGTAACCATTGTTTGGTGGAACATCAAGAGGTTATGTTAGGATAAGTGAGACAACCATTATGCAAACTTGTAACCCAATCAATGAGACATTATAGGTTCCAACTTCACAAGACAGAACTATTTTCCATCTGAATTAAAGGATATAATATATACAGGGTGGCTTTTAAGTCTGCCCCCTGCCTTTATTTTTTCTTTGCTATATATTAAATGGAATTTTTAACCCACCGATCATTATGCAAGTATAAATATTATCTTTTGTGACATTCAACTCTTTTGAGAGTAATTTGATGTCCAAGACGTGAAGGTCAACTTCAAAATTTGTAATGAGAAGCTGGTCATACAATATTTAATTTAATATTGTCTTTTTGTCAAAACAGACAATAACTAAACAAGGTTGAAACTTGCAGGTTAAGATGTAAGAGGCTGCTTGAAAATTGTAGAAAGAAGCTGATCATGCGACACAATTTACATTTGTCTTTAATCTTAAAACAAAAGTGCAAACAAAACATAAAAAAGCTACCAATATTCATTGTATCACTTAAAACAGTATTTGGACCTGTTGATAAAAAATCTAATTGCCTTAAAAAATCGTATAACTGAGCAACCTTTGTTATTTTTCACTGCACCATTCTTTAGACCATATTAAATGATATGTCAAGATGACCAGTTACTTTTTACAACTTTTAGTCTGCCTCTTACATCTTATACCGGCCAGTATCTAAAAATGGTGCAATCTTTTTTAGTCTTGATTACACCACTGTGTATAGGAAAAATGACAATATTAACTATGTCCCATGAACGGGGACATTTAAACCACATTTAAAGAACATTTTTTAATGTGATTTAAATAATAATTAATAGTAAATGATAAATAAATAAATAAAAATAGATAATAAATAGATATAAATGAATAATAATAAATAAATGATAAATAGATAATAAATTGATATAAATGAATAATAATAAATAATGATTAATAAAAAATACTTTAGTAGTTCCAATTGTCAAAGCACCAACTTTAAGCTATTCAATATTTAAGTTAGCAAAATTTACTGAAATAAAGATTAGGTAAACTTAATGATGTTCTGTAAAACCAAAAAAGGGCCTTTTTATGTAATCCCTGTTTTAAAATTCTATTGCTACAGTGATCTGTGTATCTAAATTGGTGAGGTAGCCAGTGTCCACAATGGAGAAATATGTGAAATACCAACCCTAACAGTTGTCAATAAAATATTAGGTTGTATATAATGAAATTATATCTCCTTTTTTGCTTGAATAAAAATAAAATAAATTATATTGTCTTATTGATATAATCTATCACAATAATTGCAATATTTGTTATGGTTCTTCTAAAGTTAATATGAAATTAGTCATAAGCTTTTCTATATTATTTTTTATTAGGTAAATAGTCCATGGATAAACATATATATTTCCTCTTCTACCTCTTCGAATGGTCCTCATGCTTCAATTCAACTCAATAAATCTTTATTTATACGAGGGCGTGTTTGTAAAGTAAGTAACGTTTGGAAATCCATCTGTTATAGAGCTGCGGTCGGCATTCAGCTCATGTGCGCTGGGTACTACTATCTATTGGATAGTACTACCACAGCCTTTGTTACAGATACATTTGACTGTATGTAAGGCCACTTATTACTGTTTAAAATCCTCCTTCGATTAAAAATGCCGCCAAAAGTGAATTATGCGCTGTGTAAGATTTTATAATGCTAAGGGTGTGAAAGCAGCTGACATTCATCGTGAGTCTGTCACCGTGACAATTGTTTTAAAAATTATAACCATCACGATTCTAATGCTCTAGGAATATGAGAGAACTGGTTCAACATTTGTTTTTGTGATTCTCGCCAAACATTTGTGTTGTGATTCTCCTTCACTATTTTGGGAACCTAGCGTAAGCAAAACTCTCGGTACTTCAAACGCTCTGTCACAATTTCATAAATTGCACTTCTTGACACTTGAAGACACACTACTACATACTGATGCAGTTGTAAAGTGTCTGTTTTCTCTGACTTTTTTTCATGAACGTTTTGCACCAAGTTATCAATAATGAGTGAAGGATTCCCACTTCGTTCCTCATCATGCACATTCGTACAGCTACCTTAAAAGCTCTCAACCATTTTAATACCGTCCCATAACTCAATCTGTTTTCTCATTAAATTTCACAGATCTCTCAACAAATTTCAGCTACTTTCATGCTTTTAGTGTTACGAAAACTTATCACAACATTTACTTTACAGTCGGTGTCACTTTTAATCGGAGGATGAATTTTTACAATTATTAAATTCAATTCCTTTAGATTGAAAGAAAACCTCTAAATTGCATGTAGTTAGTTCTACTAATAAACAGTCATAAGCAACCTTAAATACAGTCGAATTGATCAGTAACAGCAGTTGTGGCTTGCCAACAGATAGCAGTACCTGGCGCACATGCGCTGAACGCCGACAGCAGCGCTACTGCGGCGGGATTCCAAAACGGTATTTACTTTAAAAATACACCTCGTACAACGCACAGTAAGTACAATAAATAATGTCAAAGCAAAATTTATACAGTCTCATATATAATTTATATATTTAAAATAAATACTATCAACATATTAAAATTATTCATATTCTAAAGTAACAAACTGCGAACCAAACTATGTGACAACTAATTAATAAATCTCTAACAATCAATCATTATTAAAAACTTCATGAAATGAATAAAGTGATAGGCCAATTAAATATTCTTTAAACTTTTTGAAAACATTTGAATTGTCTTGAATACGTTTTATGTCTTCCGGAATTTGACTGAAAAACTTTACAGCCATGTAGGATATTTTCTTTAAAAAAAACTCAAGTCTGTGTAACTCCACAATGATTTGATTTCTAGTGTTATAGTGAATTTTAGATTCATTATTCAGAGGTAGAAGACAATTCTTTACATATTTAACAGACTCAAATATGCACAAACTGTATACTGTTAGAATTTTTGATTCTTTGAAGACCTCTTTTACGGAGTTTCTTCTACTAAAGTTCATAATGACTCTAACTGCCCTCTTTTGCATTGATAATACTCTTTGTAAGTTTTATTTCATAGTACTTCCATAAATACTAATGCCATGGGATATTTATGAACAAATAAAAGCAAAATATATCATTTTTAAGGTTTTCAAGGTAAACAGACTTTTCATTCTTTTAAGAGCATAAATACCAGATGATATCTTTTTTAAAACATATTCAATGTGTCAGTCCCAACTTAAATTCATATCATTAAATATACCTAAGAATTTATACTGTTCACCTGTTCCAGAATTTCCTTGTAAATTTTAACTGTTATGTGATTATTTTTTCTCAATTGTTTGTTTAGTTGAAAAAGCTATAAAATATATCTTTCTTAAATTCAAAAAGAGGTACAAAATTTCAAAAAACTGTTTAACCATGGAGACTAATAAAAGATAACACTTCAATTTCTTCATTGGTTTTCCTGATATTGCTATATTTGTGTCATGCAGAATTTGCATTCTACTGTACTACATTAGCTTAGATAACAGAGAAAAAGGAGGGGGTCCTAATATGGATCCTTGTGGAACACCATATCAAATTGACTCTAGAGCAGATGCAATGTTTCTTTTATATTGATATTTGCCATATTCTGTATATTTTAGTTCAACATATTGCTTCCTATCTTAAAGGTATGATTGCTCTTCAAAGACTAATAATGATCTCTCACAATCAGTTTCTATTTCATTCAAACCACTTGTGTTCATGCTATCTGCATCAGACATTTCAGTGTTTTAGAACTAAAATTGTATTTTTATGATGGGATGGACACTGATAACTTTATTTTTCAATTAAAGGTTTAATATTACCTTGGTACTGTCAAGTGATCTGTTAATGGTTGAAACTATCAATGGTTTGGAAACTCAAGTTTTCATTGTCAAGTTATTAATCATTATTAAAGAACTTTCATCACAAAAGTAATGAAGAGGAATATGAGCTTTATGTTTAATAACTTGAAAATGAAACCACGAGTTTCGAAACCATTGGTAGTTTCAATTATTAACAGATCAATTGGCAGTACCCAAGTAATACTAAACCTTTTATTGGTAAAATTGTATACAACCAGTTAGAACAACAAATGTAGAGTTACACATACTATAACTAAATAAAATAATTGATAACGCGAACACTGAAACCGCTGGTCATGTGGGGGTAATAAACTACTCCAAGTCCAGTTGGGGTTTCTTCAAATGGGCAGACCAACAAATAGCTGGTCAGGAGAGCTGAAACTGCACTGATTTTGAATTAGTCAAATAGAACGTACTGATGTACTCAAGGGCAATAGTATGTCTATTGTTCACAAAAATCAAATCGTCTGGGGTAACAAATTATTCCATACGAGATCACTGGAGTGATATGTAGATAATATTTGGAGATTTCCAATGCTTTGAGTGTTTTTATATTGATCACTGGAGTGTCAATATAAAAAGATTAATCCTAAATCTTAGGCTTAAACTGCCAGTGTTTACAACTTTATCTAGATAGTAACAACAGTGTCAATGTACTATTTACAATACCACCAGACATTTCGCCCATACTGTAATGTGGCATCCTCAGAGATACCAATGAGGATAATACATCAAAGCATTGGTGAAAAGACTGTAATATTGTAAATAGCACCTTTACACAATAGTATACAACAAATCTAAACTCGAGCTACAAATATTAATGTTGAAAGTAAATGGATTGCTTATAAACTATATCAGAATCTTTATTTTCGTTAAACACTGTATAGTGCAAAAAACATAGTCAATTAAATAAACAATACATAAGCAAACTCCTCAATAGAATAATAGGCTTTACTTTTTTAGTCTGAATTGAACATTTTCAAATAGAGTTCAACAAGTAAAAAAAATATATACGAGGGCCGTTCAGAAAGTAACCTCCGATTGGTCACACTGCGGGTTGTGGGGGGAGTAGCGACGCCATCTTGCATTCACGCACTCAACAGGTCAGTCGGCATCAAGCCGTGGTCGAGTGAACGTCGTACCTGCGCTAGTGTAGTTTTTGTGGCAGTTTGAAATGTGCGCTGCAATAGAAAACCCCGCCAAATGCGAAGTGCGTGCTGTCATAAGGTTTTTTACAGCCAAAGGATATTCTGCAGCAGCTATTCATCGTGAGATTTGTGCCGTGTACGGACCAAGAGTTATGAGTGAAGGAGTTGTCCGTGAATGGGTACGTTTATTTAAAAGTGGACAAGAAAACGTTCATGATGAAGAGAGGAGTGGTAGACCATCATTGGTGACTGACGAACTTGTTCAGGCAGTTGATGCAAAAGTTCGTGAAAATCGACGTTTCACAATGTCGGAGTTATCTACTGTTTTTCCACAGATTTCTAAGACTCTCTTGTACGAGATAGTGACAGCAAGATTGGGTTACCATAAGTTCTGTGCACGATGGGTGCCCAAAATTCTTACCGACCACCACAAAACTCAAAGAATGGCCTCTGCATTAGACTTTCTGTCACGTTATGAGGACGAAGGAGAACCATTGTTAAACAGAATCGTGACCGGTGACGAAACCTGGATTAAGTACGTGAACCCTGAGACAAAAGAACAATCAAAGATGTGGGCACATTCAAAGTCGCCTACCAAACCAAGAAAAGCCTTGCAAGATTTTTCTGCCAGAAAACTTATGGCAACGGTGTTTTGGGATGCCAAAGGGGTGTTGTTGGTTGAATTCATGGAACGTGGGACGACCATTAATCAAGACGTGTACTGTGAAACACTAAAAAACTTACGACGGGCTATACAGAATAAACGCCGTGGTATGCTGACTTCCGGTATCGTTTTTTTGCACGATAACGCCCGTCCTCACTCTGCTCGCAGAACAACGGCCCTTCTTGAGTCCTTCAAGTGGGATGTTTTCAACCACCCACCTTATAGCCCAGATCTGGCGCCAAGCGATTATCACCTCTTCATGCATATGAAGAAATGGCTCGGGTCCCAGCGGTTTGATGACGACGAAGAGCTCAAAGATGCAGTCACAGGCTGGCTCCAGGCACAAGCGGGTGATTTTTATGCAGAAGGAATTTCAAAGCTTGTGAAGAGATACGATAAGTGCCTCAATCGCTATGGAGACTATGTAGAAAAATAGTGCAAAGATGTAGTTGTAAGATGTATATATTAAAATATTTTTATTTAACTTGGTGTATTTTTTTAAATCAACCGGAGGTTACTTTCTGAACGGCCCTCGTACATTATAACCAGCATTAAAATTTAAAAACTCAAAATAATCAAGGTAACACCAACTAATATGTTCACTATACATGGGAGTTTTTCAATAAAAAAAGATTAAAAAATGTTCTAATGCATGCAAATAAGTTTTTCTCATTATGAAGCAATTTTTTAACATTGCAAGCAATTACTTATGAAGCAGTACAACACAACAGAATTTTACGATACACAGACATTACCATTCAACACTAAGTGTTATATTTACTTATACAAGGTGATTCATGACGTTCTCCCCCACTTCAACAGCACGTTCTACTACTAGATATAAAGAAAAAATGTTATTTAAACATAGGCCCTAAAACACTTCGTTAGCGAATTACAGCCAGTTAAATATTTTTATAATATTTATGGATAGAGTGAAATGGAAAGATAAATTATGATAGAACTGTCATTAGTTCTTATGTAATTTGACATGAGAATGCTAAAAATATAGGTTTCAGAACTGTATCTTTAGAAGTTTTACAGTACTTTGGGGTTAAATGTACAAAATTGGGGCAAGAAACTCGTTTTTTATGTTTAATTTACAATAACTTTGTTAAGTGGATATTAAAGTTATAACATTTCATACATAATTTGTAAAGAATTTTATTCTGAGAATATTGATGTAAGCAAAGTAAAAAACAACACACAAATAAGCACAACAGTTCAACTTTATTTAGTATAGTACATTAGCTAGCTATTGGAAGGTAAGAATTAGATGATGAAAATAAAATCATCTTGTTTATGTCTAATAAATAAACTAATTTTTAATTATTAATTATTATTAAAGTAAAAATAGTGTAAAGAAATAAATAACGTTTAAAAAATATAAATAATACATTTTCCTTTACTGTCCACTATTCAACATAATGTTTCGTATATTCTTTTTTGTTTACTTGTCAAGTTGGTAACACTTAAACAACAAATGATCAACAATACTTTTCTAATAGTCATGTCTGACTTGTGTTTTGGTAGTAATTTAAACCTACAAAATGCTAGTGTAAATACGCAACACCTCTCCAGATTAATAGTAGTTTTGCAGTCAACTGCAATTTAATCAAAAGTGGATAATGATATTTTTTTAAATTCAAAAATAAATTTCAAGAACAATGTTTGTAAACATGTCAAATAAGTTTAATCTGTTAATTTCTTTTATTCATTATCTTTTGTATTATTTCTTAAACAATTTATATCAAACTTATTATGGTGTTTAAATAATATAGGGATACTGTTATTGATATTTATTTTTGTTATATTTATTATATTGTTATCTGTTTTACTCTGTATATATTTTGCAGTAATTAAGTTGTTGTTGCATTGTTATTATTGCTTGTTAAAAATATATTTTTTTAAAGTTTTGTTAGATTAATGATATTGGTATGGGCGGCGATATGTAGACTTTGACACTTGTTTCTTGGTATTTGTAAATCCTTTTGTTTTTAGTGCTACTTTGTAATTGGGATTTCCTGTTATATAGTATTATGTTTATAAACAAATAAACTGTGTGGAGGTAACTGAATCGAAATGAATTTTACCCATTTCATAACTAAAGTTTCAACCAAGGGAAGGTTTGCTTTGTTTGGAGCTTTGTAACTTTTGTAATACTAATTAACAATTATATAACAATATTTTATTTATGAATGAGGTGTAATTTACTAGAGATGGTATCAACAACTTGCTTAATGAGCACTTATGGGTAAAATAAAATCCTCATGAGGTAGTGGAACGTAACTTTCAACACCGATTCAGCGCCAATGTTTGATGTAGGTTTTACACAATCAGCTAATTGGTCCGTTCATATAACCTGGCCGCCTAAATGCTGAATTTTATTTTCCCTTCCTTCAAGAAGAGTTGCTACAGCTGCTCGAGGGTGTTCCTTTGCATATCAGAAGAAACTTGTACTTCCAGCATGATGGAGCACCACCTTACTTTTCTCGTGCCCTTACATCACACTTACTTACTTGATACTTGAAGTAATCCCACTTGAATCGCATCATGCGACGTGGTTGTCAGGTTAGTGGGACATTGATCAACCACAGAGAACATTTCCTCCAAACTGTAGTAGGCCGCTCCACATAACTACTCTTTAAGTCTTTTAAAATTGTCTAGTTTTAGTTCCATGGTAATAGCTTTTGGAACCTTATTATAAATTTTAGCACTATTGTAGTAAGGGCTTCTCCCAGCCAGGGTTGAAGAAATCTGGGGTAGGTGGAGATTGGTTGCTCTTCAAGTATTATAATGGTGAACCATATTGTTGGTTATAAAAACTTCTGGATTTTTTCCCCTATAAGTAGAGCTGATTCTACAATGAAAAGTAAAGACAGGGTAAGGATTCCCAATTCCTTAAAGAGTGGTTTACAGTGGGCAAGACGTGTAGCACCACATATCCTCCTTATAATACGCTTTTGTAAGAGGAAAACTATTTGCAGCTGGACTGTCACCCCAGAAGACAACTCCATAAGATATTACGAAAACATCCACAGTACACTTTCAGTAGAATTTCAACATCAACAAGTTTCTGAAGTCTGTAAATTAAATAAATAACAGGAGTCAGCCTCGCACTTTATGATTCGACATGGTTGTCCCAGGACAGGTTTTCAGTGATATGAAGTTCAAGATATTTTGCATCCTTACAGGTTCTGGTAGGAGTTCCATTTAAGGTCAACTGTGGAGGTGGTCCAGGTCTTTTTTCTATTATAAAAGTCAACAAGCTTGGTTTATTCTGTGTTTAAAGTAAGGCATTTGTTGTTGCACCAATTGGACATTTCATTGAGACTAATTGGTGTATTATCGATCAAGACGTTGCAATTTAAGTTGCCAATCAAGTGACAAATATCGTCAGCGAAAAACCATTTCCCAGCAGAAAGAGTACGAGGGAGGTTGTTTACGTACAACAGGAACAAAATCGGCCCAAGGTTTGTGCCCTGAGGAACTCCAATATTTATGGGAGGAGAGCGCATCAGTATCCAAGTTCTTCAAGAAACAACAAAGCGGCGATCTCTCTAAGTTATATATCGCCACCATCTTAATTTTCTTCAAAAACCAAGGCGTCATCACCAGTGCTGCCACTCGTTTGCAGAAGTACAGAATTATTTTCGGTAAGCACACATGAATACAACATATAATTGTTGCTTACATCACTAGTCAATTAAGAACTTAAATGATTACTGTCAAGGTTAACTTCCGGTGTTAATGTAGTCAAATTTTTATTTAATTTCTTAACATCATGAGATATAGTTCCTAGCTTGTTTTTAGTAAGAGCATTGTCAGTAATAATGTTTTTAACAAGGTTAAACATTTTACCGATGTTTTCAAGTAAGTTACAGTTGTCGTTGAAGATTTTGGTATAATCCTTGAGTGAGTTTAACATGTTATCACAATTCACACAAAACCATTTGAATAGATTGCCTAACTCAGATATGGCTTGATATTTATTCTCTTCCATGTGCACATATTCAATATGAAACAACTTATCACAAAATCTACCACATGAAATACCGAGATTACTATTATTAACAATTTTTTCGCACACGCCATAAGGATACCGAACTGGTTGATTCGACACTTGACTGGAAGCCTCAAATAATCAATTTCCTAAAAGATTGTTTGGTTGTGGAGGGCTACAATCCTGACTACCAAGATCGCCAGATCTAATCTCCATTGGATTATTGTGTCTGGGGTTGGATGAAATAAAAGAGTTAATTCTTGGGAATAATTAATTGCTCGCATTATGAATTCGGCTACACAGAAAAAGGAAAGTCCTGGAATATTAAAGAAAGGGAAACAAGCATTGCATAAACATGCTTAAAAATGCATTAATAATAATGGGCTCATTTTCGAACGTTGTTATACAAAGGTGCATAAAGTTAGGCCAAACAAATTATTTTTCCATTAAACTACTTATGTATTATACTAAATAAAGTTGAACTTTTATAATTGTTTATGTGTTTTACTTAGCTTACATCAATATTCTCAAAATAAAATTCTCTACAAACATTTTTATGACTTTATTACCCATTTAACAAAGCTATTGTACACTAAATGCAAGTTTCTTGCCTCAATTGCGTGTATTTGACCCTAAATTATTTAAAAACTACTAAAAATAATAGTTCTGAAACCTTATTTTTTAGCTTTCTCATGTTAAATTACTTAGGAAATTATGACATTTTCGTCCTAAATTTTCTTTCCTTAAGTTGTGTACAATGTTATTTCACTCTTTATTCATGAATCTTTGAATCACCCTATATAATTCATGACTTGCACACTAATTCATAAATTGCATATAATAATTAATTAGTTAATTGAATGTTCACCTTCAATATGCAAATGAGATGGTTAAACAATAAAACCAAATAACTGAAAATTAGTGTAGATATTTGTCCTTATAAGTAAAGATGAGAAAACTGATCCAAATTTTATGCTATCTAGACTACATATCACCTTCATAGGTCTTGGATAAGATTGAAAACTACACAACATTAAATAACCATAATATATGCTTGGCGAACTATCCACCCTCCACCATTGAGACATGATCTGCTAAGTCAAGATCAAAATAATTAGAACAATAAACCAATAAAAGAAAGGTTAACATTGCAGAATTTAGGATTTGTGAACTGATTTTCTAATGAGACGAAAGTGTTGACTAACTGGAACAATGTTACAACCTCTACAAATTATGCTGTTGCCAACAAATAAAACAGTTCACTCGGGTGAAAAACTTATGACATTGATAAAGATACTATTTTTAATAACAAAACAACTAAAATAAGTAATAAGTTTAAAATAATTTTTTCTTTCTATAACTAATGTTGAAAAGCTCACTTATATTTTTGAAAAGAAAATATACTAATGACCATCAAAATAATATTATCTTTTAAATCCAATTTATCAAAAACAAGTGTCAACAGTTTTCTAAAGCCACTTTACAGGAATAATGTTACAAAACAGAAATAATTTGAACACACTTGTGCATTGAACAAGTAGGCATAATCACAGAGAAAAATGGGCAGAAGTCACTTTCTTATGGCCGCAACGAATGCCTCAGTGGCAGTTATATAGAAATTACAACTAGTGTGCATCTTTATACATAAGAAGTAGTTATTTTTACGTTTATCCTTGAGGATTTGGGAGGAATAAAGAAGGGACTGACAAGCTGCTGGATCTATCATTGTATGACATACTAAATAACTTCTCAACACACCAATTCGACCAATATTTGGTGCACTATTGGATGTAACCTCTGTTTCTATCTTATCTGTGACATAATGAAGAAGAGTATGTATAATTTACTCTTCTTCATTATTTAAATAGGTAATAATAATATTGGTAATAATGAAACGTATTCTTTCAATATTTAACAAAAACTACTAACAACAAATATTCAAAAGGGGACATACAAAAACAGTAAACTTATTAAGGACGATAAATCAACTAAAATATAAATACCAACATAAGACTATGTAAATGTTTGTACCACTATACCCGATAAGATTGTATTGACGAGACCTGAGTTGTGATGTTTTCGTGTTTATGTTTAGAGGACTTATTTTCCACGTAAATTTGCTGTTACTATACCTTCATCCACAATGAAAACTGAACACGCTGTAGCTCTTATTACAGAGACTGCAAATAATAGAAAGCTAATTCTGTGATTTAAATATAACAGCACAAGTGTTAAATTATCACAAGGAATTCAACAAAGAAGAAATAATAAATTCTAATAACAAAGTGAGAAGCATTTAAGTAAAAGAGTGCTGAAGAAGAAGTTCTAATGAACACACAGACATGCAAGATGAACCTTGCTTCCGTTGTCAACTTTGAGTCGCCAAGATGGACGGCGCTCACCCGTTCCTGTTGTGGTCTCAGCTGTAGTAATTGTTGCCGTCACATGGGGAGGATCTTCACTGTCAGGAGACTGAGAAACCACCAATGAGTCACAGCTGATGTTACAGCTTAGTTAAGTGTGCAAACACTTTGTTGTATATGACATTTAATGACATGAATAATTGTTAAAACTCATAAAATATCTTAAGCAGGACATAACAAAATTAAAGACGAATAAAAAACAACACTTCAAATCTTTGTAAGATTGGTAATAAATCTTAAACAAAATAATTTTATGAATGAATTATATGACCGTAATGAGATATTTACAAAATGAAAGCTTAATTATAAGGTATTATTTTCAAAACAAACTAACCAGTAACCACAGATCTTCAGAAGTCACACACACAAATTATTAGCACATGATTCATGTAAAAATTGACCAGTACCAACAAAATTTTCATATTTATCTTATTACTTCACTGAAACATATTGTTACCTACAAAATATGGAGGAAATAATGGATCAAACGATTCAGAAATCTTTCTCCTTTATCTGTCAATTTTTTACCCGAAATAATATCTCATTCTTATAAGAAATAAAATAAAAATAGATTGCTTATGCAAATTAAAGATAGTACAGTACTCCATTTTCATAAAATTTGTAATTTTCAAAAGAATTGCTAGAAAAACTAATAGACAGACCAACTTACACAATCTGTTTAAAAAGCACGAAAATAATAGCATTTTCTAGCCAAATTGAGTATATTAAATAAAAGAAGCCAATGTTTTATACAATGATTGTTTTTATGATTTATTTTTGTACTTTCATCAATTGAGCCAACAGACTATGTTTGTTGGAAAATCCTTTTACTTAGCTGTATTGGAATGAAATAAGAAGACATACGTCCGCGAAGACAACAATCTTACTCATATTATATTAAAGATATTACTTTAAAGAGGAATTTGTCTCTTTAGATTGGCCTCGCTACAGAAAAGAAACTTGTTCTAGTTTTCTTCCATTAGCAGATGTGTTTATGTTTTTAACTTTAGTCATTTATTTAACATTCATTGTGAACATTTATTCAGCAAATAAGGTAATATTATAATGTTATTATCTTTTATTGAAATATATGTTCTACTGAAATATATTATGCAAACAAATCCTTAAATTTTTACACAACATATTATTATCTGTACAACATCCAATTCATCTGTTTTTGAGGTTGTGTTTATTCAATGAAAACACATTTTTTTTAGTTTATTTTGTACAGTATTTGGATGTATTTTCTTTGCTATTTTATCAGAAATTGTAATTTTGGGATATCAATTTTAAAAAAATATAAAAGAGCAGCACAATCCTGAAATTATTTTACTAACATTTTTCCTCATGGTAATAAAGATATTTATTTACTTTGAAAATATGTAATTTGACTGCATAGTAACAAAGTCGTGAAAGCGTAGAAAATATGGAAACACTTTCACAACAACTTTATTTTTTCCATGGATAATTTGATAATTTAATTTTTTTGAGTTACTATGTTCCATAAAGTATAATTTTTGATCAGAATAATTTACTTAAAATTGTTAAATAGCGGAAAAATAATACTGTTCAAATTAGTAACTTAAAATTCAAATGAATGCTACTCTGGAAAGGACAGACTTTTCAAAGTCTGGTTTGTGGCAATTAATTTCTATTGAATAGACCTTTAATTTGATACCAAACTCGACCTAGGCTTACATTAAAGATTTTTGTTCAACTCCACATGGCCGGCCCCCTGAAAAGATGAAATGTCGCTAACGGCATAAAAAATTGTGTTCTTTGTAACCATGACGATGTACAAGATTTCACTTTACCAGTGAAGTCATAAAAAAGTTGTGAAAGCATTTCCAAATTTTTGTTTTAATCTGTATAAGAACTCAATAGCAATAAAAAAAAATGGTATTTTATTGATTGATGTAAAAAAATTAAAATCCTTCAAATTAATGATAGCATTTTTATTTATTTATTTTTTTTTTTTGTGAACTGGGTCATTCAGTATTAACAAAAAACGTCGAAAATAAAAATAAAAAATTACTAAAATACAAAACAACATAATTCTTTTGTAATCAAATGTGGCCTGTTTTGGTTAACTTTGGTTAAATTTACAAACATATTTTATCACCATTAACAAGGGTTCAAAGCTAGAACTTTTGAAATTTTGTTCATTCTTTTTACAGAACAATATACTTCATTCTATAATCCTAATAATTCTCTAGACACTACAACTTTTGACAAGAAAAAGAGTGTCTTATACTAAATGAAATAATATTAATATATATTTAATTTAATTTTATTATTTGAATGTTATTATTTTAATGTTAATATTTAATGTTATTAAAAAGCTTTAAATAACAAAAAACTGGACTAACAATTTCGGAACTTATCAATACACAGCCTATGATTTTAAACATGAATTTAATGTAACACTTGCATTAAATGTATGCCCCAATTTACAAAGAATGCACTAACATTGATTGCAGATATAGAGTTCACAGTTTATGTTTGTTAAAATTTTCTTTAGAGTTATGTTCTTTTAAATTATCTTCGATCTCAGATTTACATAATACCTATAATATTAAAGGTCTTACAGATATGTAAAACCACAATAATAAAGGTTGATAACTCATAATCTATAAATTTATTTGTTTTATTTTAGTATTTAAACATTTAGAGATAAGAACTAAACAGCATTCTTCTAACTTTTAAATTGCATAATATAATGTCTTCATGTAATTTTTTAATATTTATTATTTTCCTGAAAATATATGTTAATTTATAAAATACACACATCTGCCATAAAAATTTACTGGTAAACTTGATGGTTAATCCATGTCTTTTTATTTAAGGAGCACAATTAAAATACAAATTATTTTGATAAAAAAATGAATATAAATAATGATAATAGATAAATAAATTATGAATAGTTTTAATGATTGGGTTTACTGATAGATAATATCGATTTAGTTTGTAATCGGTGATATAAAACAAATTCTACTATAGCATTCCTGGAAAATGCAAGCACACTGTATAATAACAACAACTGACGACTTGAATAGTCACCTGGTCGCTGCTGCTAAGCTGCTGTGTTGCTTGTTGTAATTGTTGCTGCTGCTTTTTTTTAACCAGTTGCTCGGCAGATTTAATCTCTTCTAACGTCACACCTTGAGTAGATCTCCTAGTTTCTCTCACTCGCTTGGCGTGTGCCTTCCTCTGCGTCTCCGACTCTTCATCTCGCACAGGCGGTACAAATGACCTGCATCACCATAACAACCATTAAATTCTAAAGAAAATAATGCAATTCAATGATACGCATATTAGTATATGATAAGTTAATTTTATAATGTACTAGAGGAACCAGGATCTAATTAAGGCTGAAAATGTCAGTCATATTTGTCTTGAAAATTTGATTTTAATATACATTAGTTTACTAAAAATAAAATTCGCATAAATAATATGATTAAATTTGAAATCATAAATATCAATTATGGTAAAATGGCCTTGAGAAGAGGGGAAAATAGTTCAGATTACAACATTCTCTTGAAGTCAAGAAAAGTAACAGTTTATCAATACAAAATAGTTCTTTCAGTGTTGAATGTTCACAAGAGAGTGAAGTCCCAAAATCTCCATAACTATTAACAAAGAAAACTTATTTCTGCAGTCTAGCAAACAAAGAGTTAACACAATACAAAGTTTTTAGGTAACTAAGAAGAGTAGTTTTGGAAATAAATTTGCAATTGTAACAATTCAACGCATTTTAGTAATGTTCTAGTAAGCTTAACTTCCCTTTATAAATAACTGTGCAAGTTGTTGGTCATTCAACAGTGGATAAAATGAACCTAGTAATTTCTTAATTACACCTTTCCCATCCTATAATCCAGGCGCCTATCTCTGTTGCACTCTGATCTATTTGCAGCCACAACATGCAATGTATCAAAACTAATACTATAACTTCAGTCCTGTTAAACCTAAACATAAATATTGTTTTATCTTTTAGTAAAGGAACTTCTGAGTCTATTATGATCTATGAACAAAAATATTTCAGAATAGATCTTTTTATTCATAAAATATTTATTGAAAAACTGAAAAGAAAAATAGGAATGTAGTTAAAATGTTGCATCTGGAACCACTGAGAGAATAATATACAGTCTGAGACTACTAAAAACATATACAAAAACTAGTTTTCATTTGACGAAATGCCACTAGTAAAATTATTCTAACAATATCAGTATAATGTTTTACTTTACTGTTTTTTAAGTACCAAAATTGTTTTCTTTACATTACATTAACCCTAAATATTTTCAAAGCCTATATTGGAATGTTGCAAACTTTTTCACTTTTCGAAACTGTGTACACACATTTTAAAATCCCTAAATACTAATAAAACTCATTGGTAGTCTAAAATTTAATAATATGGAAATTACACTAAACTAACATTATAAACAGTAATAAAAGTAACAGCTCATAACAGCTGGTAGGATGAACATAAGCAAAGTACCGATCAGCTGTGAAATACACAGTTAAAAATATGTTATTTGTATTAACTCTTATTGCTATCCAATAAAACTGCTTTATCGACAACAAATCGCAGCACACTGAGAAAGTGCTTGTGAACCAAATATCGATATTTTTACGACTTAAGCTGTCCGTACCTTCAGTCTATGTGAAAAAGTCCCGCATATGATAAGAAAAAGTTATTGACCTTAAAAATTAGTTAAATTTTAAATATTTTCTACTATATTCTGATTTAGATCAAATAACCAAATTATTTTAACCCCTAAAATACTAAATAAATTACATGTTTTGTATTTTTTAACATATTTTACTAGGCATTTTTGAAAAGGTTTGTACATATATTTTAAATCTACAAAATCATAAAAAATATATATTGGTGAATTTTATAAATAAAAGTTTAATGCTTTTTTAAAACGTAGGCACAAATATGCTACAGTGTAGAGAGCTTGTTTAACTTTTCTTGTTTAATTTTTAATAAGGCTGTAACATGACACAAAAGTGTATAATTTGTAATAATTTACACGATTTTATCAAAATATGAAAAATTAACTGAATATATAAATAGTTATTACTTCAAAAAATAACATATGAGCAACTGAATATGACATATTAATTAAACCCTATTATCTTTTAACATTTGTTCTTTAAAACTATACAAGTTTTTCTTCTAACAAAAGATTTGATTAAATTTTGTACAAATTATGAAAAACTCGTTTTTAGTGAACATTTTGTTTGAATACACAATAGCAATTAATTAGAAACTGTACCATAAAATAAACTCAATTAAATGTACATTAAAGATAAAATTAATTAAAGAAATAAATTAATCAGACCTAAACTAATAAAATTAAAAAATAACTAATAATAACTATAATGATTAAAAAAATGAAAATATATATAAAAAAAACATTAAAATCTACAGTAAAACGTTAACATACAAATGCATGCTACTAGCTGGAGTGCAGATATCTGCTCACACATAAACACCAAACTGGTCTCGGTTTCAAAGCTCTGAACTGTATATGTTAGTCACTAGTCATTAGCATCATATCAGTTAGTTGAGTTATAATCACACCAGTGTAAACATTGTATACACACATGTACCGGTCATTATAGGAGCTTTTGGCATAAATGGCCTAGTATGGCAAAAAGGATATCTTTTATAAGATGTGACAATACTTATTATATAATTTAAACATAGGCCAGGATTTGGCGAATTACTGCAGATTAGTGTTAAATATTGGGCTATTAATTAATGACACTTTCTAAGGAATAGTCAGCCTTAGTTTGTAACAATGACTACATTCGCTCATCTACACTCATCACACTCATTCGAAACCCATATTCGCCCATATCTTGACGATCGGCGTCTTATGAATAAATAAATAAATTAAATAACATGCCAAAAACATTTTTAGTGCTTAGATGCCATACTAGGTATAACTGGTCACAGTGCTTAAGCAGCCAAGATATCATTTCTAT
Organism: Stictocephala bisonia; assembly: GCA_035578905.1. Lineage (NCBI taxonomy): Eukaryota > Metazoa > Arthropoda > Insecta > Hemiptera > Membracidae > Stictocephala > Stictocephala bisonia. Next base: position 206,994 of record JAQJVL010000309.1, read on the forward strand.
AAGGGGCATAAGCCAGTCTAGAATTAACCAACACTTCAAATGGATATGAAGTTTTTAAAAAAATGCTATTAGACTCAATTCACAATCGGATTCGTTGGAGTATTATAAGCCACTTTTTGTCAACTTTAGTATTTAGACAATCATCAATTTATATATGACCTGGAACAATAAATTTTAAATCATCAGTTGATAAATTAAAAACAAAATACCTAGTACCCACCAAAAGAATGAAGCCACAATACCGTAACATGGATTAAGTAAAAGCTTAACCAGCCACTCTGTATTATGTCTAAAAGTTTACAATAAGGTAGTGCGCATTGTAATTAAATATCAACAAACAAAAATCTCAAACCTTCTCAATATCCTTTGTAGTCTATTAAGACTTTTTTTAGCATAAGTATACCAATTTTTAAGGCTTGTCCATTGTAATATGCTTGTTGATTGTTCGGGTAGAATAGCAACCATTACGGAGCAACCAACATGCCAAAGGCAGCTTAGTATAGAAGTTGTCAGTGAACAAATAATACCTTTTACCCAACATTCCACACCGTTGCAACAATCTTTCACTACTTTATGGGTGAAGACTTTATTACCTCCAACCAAAAGTCCTTGTCAGAGTACAAAAGACTTTGCAATATGAATCCAGTTTTTAGTCTCACAACTCAAATTTTTTTATTCCAAATCGAGGATGGCGTTTGTTTGGCATGTATTGGATGAAAGTACCCCTGTTTTTCATACCAATCATGCTTTCATCAATGCATATTTATATCATGGAATAAAATAATTCATGAAGGAAGCGTTCATGTTGTCAATGAATGTGCGTACCTTTACCCAAGAGTCATAGGCAGTTTTTCCCCTGCGTACTGATACGAGACTTGAGATATGAAACACGGACAGTATTGCTTCAAACCTCCTCAAGGGCATGTGTTTAGAATAAAAAAGGATATGTTCATATTCATCTTTCAACCAATATGATAATAATGATTTTTATGCCATAATATGAACGTATAGTCTTTTTTTGTACTAAACCCATGTTCAACAGAAGACCCCAAAAACACTCAATTTCTTTGATGGTAACATCAACCCATTTGCGCAGGCGACACTCAGGTGAGAAGCTACCATCAGCAATCTGGACAAAATACCGCCACATAGCATGAGTGAACAAATCAAAAACAACAATCAGAGTTGTTTTCCAGGAAGAAGTTGGTAGGTCCTGTATGATGTACCATAAACTCACCCAGACCACCCACTGGCTCCTCAGGAGGGTATACTCAAACCAATTTCTGGCATATCGCAACTGTGGTAACGCTGGATCCACAGGTATCGACTCATCATCAACTATGTCAATGCTACGGCACTGAAAGGGTTAATAGACATTCACCGTGGATATATATATACATTTATCTATTTTTTTCAATGGAAAATAAATCAATAATGTTATTACACGCTACTACCCATTACCATATTTTATATCATATGATACAGTATTTTCTTATGTCAAATCATTGGACGATTCCCTGCTCAGATTAAAAAACAAAATTGACAAGAAATATACAATGATTTCAGTTCCAAGAAGGAGCTGAACAGTTCCTTGCATGTACAACACAATCGAGATGGACTTTCGCCTAGAAAAGATGGGAAGTTCGGTTAATCGGTTCTTAGGATTTAAAGTGACCCGTTCTTGGGACTCTTTTGATTGAATGATATTATTGATATCAATGAAAATAGGCATATTTTCCATGGCGTGTAGACCATTAGATTTGTGTTGGTAGCAGGTCTTTTTGAGCATCTTGATCCGGATTTCTCGTCCCCTTTCTTGGGTCATAAAGACACTAACCAGCACTTCTGTATTGTTCAAGCTCTATTTTAGGTTAAGTTACAAGTGATAAATGACTAGTAAACTCAGTCAACCTAAATGTGTGATCGCTACCTTTCCATCTTTGTTGTTCACTTTGAGTTCTTTGGATTGAACAAGTTCAAATCATTATGAATGAACTCGTTCACTACATTGACTAGTTCATTTGACTTCGTCGTGTACTACCTATTCTTAGGAATATTGTTCAGTTCATAATTACGCATATCAAACTGATAACGTTTGATTAAGGGTAAAATATAACACAGGAGGCGTACAATTTTCATTCATAACTTATAAAACTGTTTACTCTTAAAACTAATATTTTGATGTAAATCTAATATTTTGTGAAATACAACTACTCGATTGAATTTCAAGTAGTTTTGGAAGCTTCTAGCTGAGTTTCAGTAGTAAAATACTTGAAGTTACAAGTAATTGCACACCCCTAATATAATATTGCTGTTAGCTTCAGTTATAGACTGCATTAGCAAGCAAAAGCATGTAAATGAAACTTTTTTAAATTTAACTTTAAACAATTAAAGTACATGTATTAAATAAATGTAGAAAAAGCCAATGTAATGTTAAACATAAAAATAAATGTAGAATACATTTACAATTTAAAAATATTAAAAAGGGATTTTGGAAAAGTTAATAATAAGGAATAATTATAATAAGGAAAGTTAAAAATGAGGAAAAGTGATATGAATGTATTCATAATGAGTAGTTGCATTACAACAAAATAAAATGTTACATCCTTTAGTTAATGAATAAGAGCTAGTTAATGAATAAGAGCAACAGCTTTTAGTGTTTTAAATAAAATAAATGATACATTTTATTTTTAAACTTTTCCTTAGATTTTAGGAAATATTTTAAATTTTGGTTCATTGTCTTATAACATTAAAATTATAAATACAAACCAAGAGATTTGTTAGCATTTAGCCTTGACTACAACCAACTCATGTCCATATAAACACATTACTTGTCTATAGCTATGTTATCAAAACAATAACAGTGTGTCAGTGCGCATCAGGCAACAAAAATAATAATAGGCAGAAACACATAAGTTTGATTGATTTGTTCCACTAGATGACAGCTGATGTTAGTGATAATGCAAGTATTCTCTAAATTACAAACGTGACTATTTATCATATTTTATTTAAACTAAAAGGAGTTCCAGATTTAGACAAATTATCATATAATGAAATATCTGGTAAACTAACTGCTTTCCTTTCCTTTAATTTTTTATTGAAATCTTAGACCTAGTGCCCTACAATTAACCTGGATATAATTAAATAGTGATATTATACGGCAACACAAACAGAACCACAAGTTAACAGTGTTACACTTGTTGGTCTTGTAGGGTTATTAATCAAACAAAAGTCCTTATACTACAATATGATAAACTTAATGGTTCACCTCGAGCTGTAGGACAGGCTTACTGGTGACTAAGGCAAGATGGTGTTTGCAGCTGATTGGGAGCTGACCTATAACCCTTCTACATTACACAACATGTTGCTGTTTGTGTCTAGACACATTAGCCTATCTCTCGTTGTCTCCACTGATGTAATTGATATGTTGTATTGTGTGATATACCCAATTGTTTATTGTATGTCAATAAATAATAATGATAAAGAAACAAATAATGTTTATCTCTATACACATTATCAGAGAAACTATCTAGAGCCAAGCCAAAATAGATCAGCTTGCATACTAGGCTTTAGAATATTTATAAATGCAAGATGCTTAGATGATATAAAATATCTATTTATATAAAAAATAAATAAATAAAAGTGTTCATATTTAAAAGACATATTTCTTTTGGAATTTATTTTAGATACACAATTTGATAAACATTCAGTTCTCTAGATAGGTTTAATTTATTATTATCTATTAAGAAATATTAATAAAAATAACACATTTATATTAATAATAGAGTAATTGAAAAAAGTAATTTGTTCCAAGTCTCAAAAATTGCATTTTAAAACTGAACTAACAATATAAATTCATACCAAATTACAGGTACATATTTTTGTTTCATGAAAATAATTAGTATTTACTAATTAGTACTAAAGTGATGAAAAAAAACAACACAATGTTAACAGTGAAATAAAATAATAAAAGTTTGAAATTTTAAATACTAATGAGCGTGCTGGGACCACAATGACAATTTAACAGTTTGGATTTCGATAAATGTTATTGACGAAAAATTGTTAGTTTCTAATTTGAATGATACTGTCAAAGACTACTAATTATTAATTTTTTATTAGATTAACTCTTTCAAAGACTAGTGAATCTTTAATTTATTTGTTATTGTTATTTCTTTATCAAATAACTAATGAGCACTAAATGGCCTCTGGGACGTTTATTTCAAACATCTAGTTACTATTAGTTGTTATTGACTACGTTTTCTAATAACTAGTGACTATTCATTTGCCATTGGGATAATTAAGCCAAGAATTAACAGATTAGAAGAAATACCGTCAATAAATTACCTAAAAGGCCACTAAAATGTTGCAGTAGTAAACAAATCCAGGAACAAAACATTCTTTAGAAATTTTTATTGCAAATGGATATAAGTGGACATAGTAGCACTAAAAATTTGTAAGGAATGTGTTGTTCCTATATTTGTTTACTACTGTAAGGTGTTAGAGACCTTATCTTCTTTAGAAATAGTGATACTAAATGGCATTAGGATGTTTCATTCAAATAACTAAGAAATATTTGTTTGTCATTACGATGTCTTTATCCAATATATTGGAATTTATAGTGACTAGTGTTTGTGGATGGTGATTTAACACATTCAGTGCTAAAGCCGTGTTTTCCTAGCGACGCACTTTCTACACCGCGTACAACGTACAACGCCGGCGTGGACGTATAATATAATACGCGGCATAAAAGTTTTTCCTACAAAGCGGCTATATATTCAGTTCAGCTCAGCGTTTTACTCTAGAAAGACGTGTGGACAATGAGTTTAAAAAGAAAACAAATATGCGCTTTTATTTTAATGGACGATTTAGATGAGTGTGATTTTGAAGCTAGTATTTTAACCAAAAAGTACTGTAGTACTGTAGTGTTAGAAGTAGGCCTAAGTCCAGCGACCTACACAATCATGTAGATCTTTTAATTATGATATTTATAAACGATTGAACATGATATTATAATAGCCTACTAAAGTTTAATAGGTGCAGAAAAATCTGACTTTTGTAAAAAAATTAAGAATTAATTATTATGTATTTCAAATAAACCTAAGAACGGTTACATAATAAATTAATTTCAAACACACTGTACCGGTTTCATTGACCATTCCAGCAATCTCTTTTCAGATTAAATCTTTTTTCAAAATATGTTTGAAATATTCCTCAGTCATGTCCTGCAACCAACTCAACAAGCTGTTGGTCATCTGCTGCAGAAAATTTCATTTTCCCCGAATCGTCGTCCATTCTAATCACACACCACAAACTACAACAACTAACTCAGAACGTTTTTGCTACAAGAATGACGATTGTTCACGTACAACCGAATTGACTGCTCTGAAGTCAGTCGCCCAATTACGTCGATCAAGACACGCCGGCGCACAACCGAAAAACGCTTATAGGAAAACAGTCTAGTGGCTTCCCTGTGTATGACTGGGCAGCGCACATTATGCGTTGGGCACTGTATACAAAGTGCGTCGCTAGGAAAACACGGCTTAAGGATGTATTTTCATTTTCACCTTGTGTAGCTGCATATACAAATAATATAATAAATATAAAACTTACCCCAATGGGTGAAATTTTTTTTTCAAAAACTTATTTTTGTGATTGTGTAGTGTCAATTTATGACAGTCTGAAGTAGTCTGTAATGTGGAAAGCTCACAATAATTAATTTTTATGTATGGCTGTCTAGTCAACCATCAGCCCCTAGCAAACGACTTTGCCAAAAAATTAAATGTTCAAGATTTTTTTTCCACTTTATTTTACAATAAACTAGTTAGTAATATAAGGAATGAAGTAAAACAAATGATTAAGGACTAACAAATTAAAAAGGACTATTATCAGGTCATTTTTAACATTTTTTCACAATTAGTCTAATCTGATAAACATTTTTCAAAGCATGCTAAAGAACACAATTCATGTTGGTCAGGGCGTTAGTAGAACATAAATACAGTATTTTTAATTTTTCCCTATTTGCAGTACATTATACATATTTTTGCTTAATTTTATTTCTCAAAAAACAGTAATAGAAACTCCAAAAATAACCTTAATTGGAAGCTGAAAACCACGTCCTACTCGTAGGATACCGTATAAGTGCAGGACCTACTAGCAAGCGAACCTGGCAAAGGCTGGGCAAAGACTGGTTTAATAATGTGAGCGAGGTAGTATGGCCGACCTGACAGCCATCAGCCACCACTGGTGACAACTGCTTGGTCGACTAGACAGCCACGCAACCACAAGCGATCGGACACATGGCCGACTTTACGGCACTGAATGTGTTAGTAAAAAAAAAGAATAAATCTGATGCCTGTGAAACAAGTATTACTTTGTTTTGAATCATATTACATGACTGAAAACAGCTTCACTTTGACTAACTGTTTTTCTTTAGTAAGTATTCCAAAATTTAAAGCGTTTTCCTAAATAAATGTAACGTTCATTACCAGTTGAAAAAACATTTTACAGTATCTTGGTGAAGGGTTAATCCCAATACGAATCCTTCATTTGAAGTTTCTAAAATACTAAAATAAATAATTTTTTAAAATTTACAGTCAATATTTTGGAATATCCATACTTCACAACATGATAGTAATAAATTAAAAATATGTTCGATGAATCCCGTGAACTGTTCAGAATGTGTAAAAAAAACTCTTATTAGTCTAAAAAAAAAAAAAAAACATTAGAGCCAATCAACATGATATAGCAATAACTAGTAACTGAGGAGTGTGGGAGTGGAACAATCTGTTTAGCCTAAAACATTCTCAAGCTTGAATAGAATTATGATACAAACCAGTTAAAATGGCGACTGTTAAACTTTTAAAACATGGATAATGAGCCTAAAAATATATTTTAAAATCAAATCTCTATAGTTTATCATATCAGGAGGATGGTCCCTGTGGAGTCAGAAACATATCTTTAGATAGAAGGTCGTTGTACATCAAATTAAAGATCTTTACAAGGTGAACACAATGCTACAAATCTGACCAAGCAGGTCTATCCTACATAAAATGGCACACTTCAACTATAAGTTGCTAAACTTAGTTGGACAAAATTAACCTAATTGAAAATTTCCTTAGGATTCCTTTCTTTCTGTAGGTTACAATAGCAAAATATTGAGGACTCATTCAGGATATAAATAAAGGTTTCACATTTAGGGTGTGCCTTTTACATCTTTTGGGAACATTTTATGAGAACTAAAATAGAATTTAAAAAAAAGTTTGTTTTTTACATTTCAACCACTGCCATTTTATGTAGGATGGGTCTTTTATGGGCGGATTTGTAGTATTGTGTTCTTCTTGTAGAGATCTTTAATATGATTTACAACTTGACCTATTCCCTCATTAAATAGTTTTCTGACTCTACAGGAAACATCCCCCTGATGTGATAAAATATAGAGATTTCATTATTCATTATTAAGACGCCGATCATCAAGATATGGGTGAATATGAGGGGTGAATGAGTGTGATGAGTGTAGATGAACAAGTGTAGTCATTGTTACTCTTTGAGTTCGACTTTGCTCAGAAAGGACTATTTATTAATATCCCAATAGCCAGGGTAACAGGGTGTCTACCAGTGGGCTGATAAAAAAATCGGGGACTTTTTGGTGACTTTTGGTGACCAATTTTCTGAAATTCGGTGACTTAACAAATTTTAGGTGGTTTCAACGTTCAGACATTTGATACGGACATATGATATATTTTGCTTTCTCTGCATGTAATTAAGTAAAATATTTACAAATATTTATTGAATAATAATAACATTAAGAAACAAAACACTTAAAAATGCATAGTATAAACAGTAAAATAAACCATGTATTGGAATTTTGTCTTAAAAATATGAGTTTTCAACTTTTTTTTCCAAAATAAAAAAGTTTGGTAAATTCCCAAAATAATTTTTTTACAATCAAGCTTGAAAGTCTGGACATGAACTTCTTCAATATTTCTAAGAGCAGATCTTGCACCAAAGCCAATATCAATGTTATCCAGAGTTTGAAAATTTTCAAACTTGTCTAGATCTATTTGTTTTAATTTATAAGCTGTGGTGGCCGTTGCAATAACTTTATTTTTGATTATTTTACTGGCCAGGCCTCTCATTAGAGAAATCATTCCTTTGAAAATATGTCAAAAATACTTCTAACTCCTTTGCAATCATGGCTGAGAAATGAAGTTTAGCCTCCAGAGTTTTGTCATCATGCAAGAAGACTTAACTATGTTAAAGTTTTTTGTTGCAGGGGGTTCAACAATGGTGTTACAATATTGCTTTAAAGAAGGAAGAATGTCTAAGCACCTTCTTATAACACTGGAGTTTTCTGTCCATCTCACTGCACAGAATTTTTTTGGAAAAACCTTAGGCCCAGGCACCTTCTGGAAGTGTAGTTTTTAAAAAGCCTATACAAAGCCCTCAAAAACTGGTTTAATTTCCAGCCAACTTTACTATGTGCAGTTTTGTAAGCATTGTTAACGATGTGCAGTGAACAAGTGCCAACATCTATAATCTCCATATTATTAACAAGGGACTCTTTCATGTGGGTTTTCAGGTCAAAAATAAGCTTAAGATTGACATTAGGTCCGTCAGTAGACAACAAGGGACTCTTTCATGTGAGTTTTCACGTCAAAAATAAGCTTAAGATTGACGTTAGGTCCGTCAGTAGACAGCTGAGTTAACTTATTCAGTGGCAAGTTGAATTCCCCTAAAGTAGTAGTCAATTTATATCAACAGCAGAAGACCTTTCTAAAAATGTTGAAGTCAGGTACCTTGTGCTAACCATGTTTTTTTTTTCTGAACACCAATAATTTATCATAATGTCCATCTGCTGCTTTTGGCAAATGTCATTTTTAAAAGCTTTCATCAATAGAAAGTGCAAAAAACTGACTCCTTTTGGCTTCTGTTGCTACGATATTATAAAAATAGGGACCTAGCCCATAAGTGACACTATAGGCTATCTTATCTTTGTGCATCTGAAATTTTTGAGCTATTGCACTGTCAGGGAACATGATAGGAAATAATACACTTGCCGCTTCACCAGAATGTGAAGAAGTGTTTGTCAAAGTACACTGACATGCCCATAAAATTTCAGCTTTAGTGACACTGTCAGACATAAGAAAACTAGTCAGGACTGGAGTAGGGCTATTTTTTTTTTTTTTTTTTTTTCAGCCAAAGACGAAAAATCTGATTGTTGGCTAACCTCAATTAATGAAGTTTTTGAAGTAGAAGGCAGTGTTAAAATTGCTTCATTACTTCCTTGCTGGCTTAAGGAACTATCTACAGTACTACTGGCTGCAGTACTGGAACTACAAATGTTAGGCCTAAAGGTAATTATGCACTTTCTTGCCACCTCTGAAAATACGGTTTCATGTTAAAAAAGTGGTGAAAAATGAGTTTATATCTCTTGAGGAGTTTGATTTCATCCGCGGAAAACTCGTTTTTTACCGAAAAATCGAAAAACAAGTTTTTTATCTAATTCAAAAACTGTTTGTTTAGCCCCTGAACTGTTTTAAGATTATATAAAAATAAAAATAAATTACCTCTGTCAACAGTTCAAATATATTATAATGAGTATGACGATCGTTTCAACATTAAAATGTCATCTTCAGATATACAGTAAATAAAGGTTATAAACAAAAATTTTATAAATATAGAAAGATGTGTTTGTCTTGATAATTAAGTTATTCCAGGTGTAGTGGTGTTATCAGCTGGCCTTTGTTTTCTTGGTGTTGTTTTTTGACTTAAAATACTATTGAAAATAAAATGGGATTTAAACTGTAATTTATCATTTAAAATATTTTCATTGTTGTTTTTTTTGAGTATGTGCTTTATATATTTCGTATTCTTGGAGATTATCTAGTTTATTTAATAATAATAAATAAATAAATAAATAATAATAAATAAATAAATAAACTAGATACTCTTGAAGAATACGAAATATATAAAGCACATACTAAAAAAAACCACAATGAAAATATTTTAAATGATAAATTACAGTTTAAATCCCATTTTATTTTTAATAGTATTTTAAGTCAAAAAACAACACCAAGAAAACAAAGGCCAGCTGATAACACCACTACACCTGGAATAACTTAATTATCAAGACAAACACATCTTTCTATATTTATAAAATTTTTGTTTATAACCTTTATTTACTGTATATCTGAAGATGACATTTTAATGTTGAAACGATCGTCATACTCATTATAATATATTTGAACTGTTGACAGAGGTAATTTATTTTTATTTTTATATAATTTTATCTAATAATGGAAAAACAAATTTTTTAAAAAATCGTTATTTTTCGATATTTTTTTTCCATTTCTCATATTTTTTATGCTGAACACAAATATATAACTGGTTTTGTAGTAAAATTATTTTTTTCAGCTCAAAAAATGCACTTTTTACGACATAACCAAACATAACCTAACTTATCCTAATTGTCTATTTCTCAACAAAAATTCGTAATTTGCGTTAAATTCGAGCGTTTGGCCTCCATGACGGCCTGCCGGCCGTCACTCTGGCGGGAATATAGGTGAATTTGGTTTTTGTGATAAATAGTTGTTGTATATAATGATCGCGTAATGGCCGCTAATCGCGATCTGCCGCGATAGTAGTTTTTCCGTTATTTCTCGAGAAATATTTGTAATAGACCAAAATAGTTTTCAAATTTGTATTCAGCGCAATAAAACACATCAAACTAAAAAAAAGATGATTAAAATACCATTTAAATTAACGGAAATATGACAAAAATACTAAGTTCTGACATTGGTTTTTTCGAATTTTTCGGTAAAATACGTTATTTTCGCGGAATGAAAAGCATATCTCGTGAAAATACAGCCAATTCTAGACCCATTTCAAGACACTTGCTTTATTCAAGCTATAGTCGGTCACGATTCACTAGTTGAATACCGGTATGGTCTGAGAGGTTGGACCTCTCACGAAACGAACCAACTTGGAACAAGGAAAAGAATGGCAAACAAAACAAACTCACGAAAACAGGTGTTTGAAAGTACGGCGCATAGCGAATAGTAGAACACATTTCCGAGTCTCTGCGCATGCGCTCGTGACGAAATTACGTTGCCAAGACAACAGCCAATCGCGTCGAACTTTCTTATGCATTTCTCCATTCCATCTAAAAACATTCTTATTTCTTCCATGTGCACTGCCTTCCTTATGTTTTCTGTGTTCTACTCTACACAATATTACGCTCAACGTATACACGCATCGATGTATCACTGTTGACGTTGACGAACGATCAACTGAATCAAAACGTTTGAAAAACCATCATTGAGCGAAAAAAAATCAAAATAATAATAGAAAAAGTTGTCCATAATTCGGTGACCTACGAATAAAAATTCGTGACTTTTGGTGACTTCCGTGACCCTTCATACAAATACGGGACTTTTCGGGGACTTCCGTGACTTCCGTGACCGGTAGACACCCTGGGTAACTATGGGACCTACAGCTTTATGTGGAATCTGAACCATGTAGTGTTGGTCTGATTTTCAGCTAACTGACAAGTCTGACAAACAGTTCTCTCCCCTACACAACATCCGAACCTTGACTACCATCCAACATGGACACCCCAGACTTATCTAGTAGTGTCCACGTCGATGGCGATCATTGATCAAACGCCGTGTTGGTATTAATAGGACCGAGCATGGAACCTATCGCCTACAATCTCCCAAAGACTTTGTCCCCAAGTAGCTGGTTTACAGCACTGCGCCACCAGTGCCGACATTTGATTTTAAAGCAGATTTTTAGGTTCATTATCCATGTTTTACAAGGTATTGTTTTAATCGTCAATGGTTCAACAAACTAATTAATTGTTTATCAAGCTCAAGATCATAAATTTAAACAGCCATCATTTTGGCTAGAGTGATCCTTATGATACGTTGTTGGGTTTGCAACACGGTGTTGTACTAAAAGAGACCTTTAATATGATATACATCTCAACATATGCTCTAAATTTAGATTTTGTTTTGACTCCTGGTGGACATTTGCAGTATGATAACAAAATTGATAGTTGCATCAAAAAGTAGATTATTAAGTATAGTATACATGTGGTGTAAAGCGTTATTGCTTTATCTACAATGGTTTAAAAATATATAATGGCTTTTGGTACACCCTGCATATACAAATAGCAACATTTTCATTACTACTTAATGGTAGGCATCCCTCATTTTTAAGTATCTGATAATGAATATTTCTTAGCTATTTTTAAAATACTCACACAGTATTAGTCACAAAAGTTAAAAGATAAAGAAAACTAAAAGTTAAAATTGAAGTATATTTGCATATAGTAAAATTGAAAACTGTATAAAAAAATCATTGCATATTGAAATGCTTATAAAGCCATGCAAAATAAAAAAAAGTAAATTAAAAAGCACAGAAAGGGGATGTTACGCACTTGAAGAAATTCTTAAAGATGTTTCCAGGACTTAATTTACTTCCACCGGGGGTAGTGGGAGTGGAAGGGGTCTGCACTGGACTACCACTTATCATGGCCATCACACCACTGAAATATACCCAGATAAGCACCAAGCACCAACACTTACATTCTATCAGTACAGAATGACCACCAAACTTACAATTGACTAACTTAAAGAAATATCACTTGACTTATCAACTAACTTTCTTCAAAGTGAGGAAAAAATTAATTTTACTCTTAAACTCCTCATCTTATAAATGTTGCAAAGTTTCAAATCATTTAACATCTGTCTCTGTTCACATCCCCTATCTTCATAGTCAGACTTTGGTCAATTGTGAAAGTAAATAATTTTAAGTTACTTCAATTTAATATCAAGTTGCAACCAAGAGATGGAATCAATCAACTAATCTAAACCTGCGGCCACATACTCTAATGGGAGCTCATCAAATATCAGACTATCTCCAGAATACAAGTCTGAAGTAAATGTACAGTAAAGGTCTGGTTCTCTGTAATTTACACATTCAATAGTGATATCTTGGTGATACCCTTTTAGTCAACATTTGTTGACAAGTAAAATTTAATTTAAATATATTTTTTTTTATTTTTACAAAACCAAATTTATAAAGTAGCTGGATATTAAATGTACAGTAAATTAGTATTCAATTGCACCTAAATAGTATATTTTTTTACTATGTGTTTTTTTTTGTTACTGTCACCAGATTTGTTTTCTTTACATAAAAGAAATTAAATTGTTATTAAAATTGAACTAATGCTTTATCTTTGTAATGATTTGTTTACTGATGTATTGATTTATTTTTGTGATATAACAGTAATATTGCAACATTTACTATTTGCATAAAAATATAGCAAGTATGCTAATAAAGAATGATAATCTGCTTCATCACACACACTTCATCAATTTATTTTATAGCCAAAAGAAGAAATTGTTACTGTTAGGATTCTAACTCCCACTCTTCCAGTCAGCCTAGATGGTATCAGTATTCAGTATTGTAGACCAGGTGACCCCCAGGGCTATATTTCCAAATAATGTGTTCCAGCGCCTAATACACACGACTGACTCCTTCGTGCCTTCAGGCTAGCTTCAAAATGCAGCGTCCCACCGCCCAATTCCCATCAGACAAACAACATGGCTTTACTAGGCAATGTATTTTGAAGCACATTACTTGATTATTTCCAAAACTGCGCAGATGCAGACTCAGCCAG
>JAQJVL010000309.1:221177-447476 GCA_035578905.1 Stictocephala bisonia
TTTATAAATTTCAAGTTCTTCTTGAGAATCTAGTTTTTTGCTTTTAGAACCAAATTTTAGAATTTTCATGTTGGTTTTCATATTTGTGTAGTTGTGATTATTGTTTAGTAAGTGTTCTGCAAAGGAAGATTTCATTGAAGTTCTGTTGTTTGATTTTAGAGCTTGTATGTGTTCATTAAATCTTCGTTTAAATGATCGTCCTGTTTGTCCAATGTAATAGTTTGAGCAGTCTGAACATTCAATTTTGTAAATTCCTGATTTGTCAAATATATCTTGGGTTTTATGTAATTTGGAAGTGGATTTCTTTTGTATTATGTTAAATGCGTTGTTATTTGTTTTAAAACCTATTTATTTTTTTATTATAACATTATTATAAATAGCAGCCCTAGGAATTACAACTTTTCTATAAATATATTTTATATTATTTTACAAACAAATGTCTGGAAATCAAGCTCCGCCCAACATTTTCAGGATACATAGTGAACACTAGGAGGGTTAAATATCAGTAAATGAGAATTGGAAAATCTTCAAATACTATACAAGGCACTAGTGATAGGTGTGTGATGTGAGTGATGGTGTTAAGGTCACAATTATAGGGCATGAATATTCACAACTCCATTTGTGTGTCTGAGTATGGAACAAGATTGTTGTATGAGTGATGGTGATAAGGTTACAACTATAGAGCATAGATACGCACAAATCCATTTGTGTGTCTGAGTATGGAATAAGTGTGTTGTATGAATGATGGTGATAAGGTTACAACTACAGGGCACATATACTCATTACTCCATTTTTGTGTCTGAGCACGGAACAAGTGTGTTGTATGAGTGATGGTGGTAAGGTTATAACTATAGGTCACAGATACATTTATGTGTCTGAGCACGGAACAAGTGTGTTGTATGAGTGATGGTGATAAGGTTACAACTACAGGAGCATAGATACGCACTACTCCATTTGTGTTGTGTAAGTGTTGTACAGCGCGGTCGGCAGATGGCTACTCCAGGGGCTACTCCTGCATAAACTGTCAATCACAGTATCATCTTTGTCGATTCTCATTGCTATCAATGATGTAATTTAAATTAGAGATTTAGATATGAAACGCCGACACAACTTTGTGCGTATTTTAAGGCGAATATGAATGATTACATGAGTGTAGGTTGAGTGTGGATAACCTGTGTAGTCTGTGTAATTACTGTTTGACTGTTCCTCAGAAAGGACCATTTATTAATAGACCAATAGCAACTAAGGGAACTACAGCTTTATATGAATCCGAACCACTTAGTGTTGGTCTGATTTTTTAAACACACATTGAAAAATAAACTAAGTGTTTCAAAATTTAATATTATAAGTAAGACAGAAATTGGAGTAGTGTGAGAACAAAATCAACAAACATCAAATGTTTGAAGAGTGAAATTATGATATCATTTTCAGTCAAAAACACATAACATAGAAAAAGCTGAAATGTTTATAGAAAATTCTATGAAACGTGTTCCTCCCTCTTTTTCAACTTCTCAAGTCATTATTTACATTGTTAATGAATTCTTCATTCTATGAGAGGTCATTTTTGTATTTGCAACAGTTTAATATATTTACAAAAAACATGATTGAATGGTAGATGCTGCTAGCTTTTTGGCTATATAGAAAAAATTATATCTAACAGTAAAGTTTATCATAACTACTAGATCATAGTCCCTGTTGAACCAATGTTGGCCATGAAGCACTTTATAAAAAAATAAAAAGTCAATCACAGTATAACACTTTTGAGCAATTAAGTTTTGTGCAACCTTCCACAAACTCAGCACTTCCACAAACCATACCATAAATGATAGGAATTTCCTCTGGACAGCTAAATTGTTGTGTGTAACCCGGTTCCTATTCCAAATAACAATAGCATACTCAGACTGACTGAACTAATGACTTGTAAAGTATTAACCCTTTGACCACCAAGGGCCAATCTCAACGCCACTCACTGTCGGATCAAAAGCACCGCGAACCGATCTAATCGGCTTTTAGTAATTTTGTCACAGTTTTGTTATTTATAGGAATAAATAAATAAATGGTATATCTCAAAGGAGGGGAATGGACACTCTTTAACCCTCCAACTGATGACCAACGGCATAGCCGTTCATTAAACTGTTTGTAAACTGATAAAGACGGCACAGCCGTCGGTCATTTTTCCACTGTTATTTTACGCAAACGGCTTAAAATAGATAAAAGTAACTTAAACCAGTGTGATTCCCTGTTCATAAAGAACAGTTTCATATCATATAGTCTATATTTGCAAAATATTCTAACAGCTGATTTCAATTTTCAAAGGCCATGCACCTGTCTTGGCTGTCGGCGTGCGCAACTCTCGGCTGTCGGCGAGCGCATCCGAGCGTGACAGCTGTTGCACACAAAGGCTTGTTATTACGCAGCTTACAGTTGTGTTTTGTGTTGTGTTTACTTTTTATTTAGTGTGCTAATGTAGCAAGCAAGTCAAGAAGATGTACCACATGTACCAAATGAAAAGGGAAATGGTGGCCATTTACTTGAACATTTACCTGGGAAAAACGAACGGATTTGTGTTGTTTGTGCCAAAGACCCAATTGTAAAAAGAAAGAAAAGTGTATTCTGGTGTCCTAGCTGTAACTGTGGTATACATCCCACAAGTTATCACAAGTTGGAGCACTATCCTAGGACTACACATTCTGGGAGAAGGAAAAGGGCCGAATCCAGTGATTCGGACTAAAAAAAAGTTGTACATAGTTTTAGTTTTTATGAAAAAACAAGGAATCTGTTGTAAATAAGTGTATATATGTAATAACATTTTTTATTCATCGTAAAATTGTGCATATTTAGTGTATTTGAAGTTTCTTTTTTGCTCAAGTGGTAAAAAAGTTAAAAACATAGAAACTTGTAAAAAAAAGTTATTTTACAAACTTTCTTTTTCAACTTGATGTGAAAAATTTCTGAACAGAGGAAAGTTCAATTTTTATATATTTATGTATATCTACGGTTTATAACAAAGAAAATGATATGTATAACATAATACTTAGCTTGTAGGATGTATTTTTAAATAATTTTTGAAAATAATGATGCGCGTGGCTATAAAATGGCTTATCATTCTGGAAGTTTACTACTATCAGTTGGAGGGTTAAGGCAATAGCCTCAACAATGTTTATTTTAATTTAGTAAACTAACATACTATAACATAAACTGTTGAAATTGATGTAGATGTCTGAGGATTATCAGCTGGTTTGTGCAAAATATAAACACACAGTCAATATGTTGTGCATAGTGTAAATAAAATTGTGTTGAATAAACTTGTTACTTAACTTTAAAACTTAGAGTTTCAGTTAATTTTTTAATATTTTTATGGTGAAAATTATCTTTTTTCACTTACTCCTGGGGATATTTGAATTTACATATATTTTGAGATAAATAACTTAATTATGAGTGATGTTATGATTAATTGGTGTTACATTAGTTTTTTTTATTATATTTCAGGCACTTCTGAAATAATACATTACAATATGTTGAAAAATAATGCAAGTAGGCTACATAAGTAAGCATTATATCAATTTTTGCATAATATACGAACTTCCTTAAAATTAAAAAAAATCTTTGTTATTTATGAGTATTTCCAGCTCAAATTCACAGGAAACGTTCTTCATTAGTTGCTTTACAATGAAAAGGAAGTGTTTTGTATTTATTTTTAAGCATTAATAATGTTATTGAAATTTAAAAATAAAACATTATAAAATTTAACTTAATTTTGTTAGTTATTCTTCATTTTCGTCTCTAAATTAAATTAAAAACATAACATCACCTTCATATATCTGTAGAGAATATCTTTACAAAAATAATGACACCAACTACATTATTCTATCTTTAAAATCATCGAATTTGCAAATATTGATTTGTACTTATGCAAAATCGGCTGAAAATGGATGAATGGATGAATCGGCTAGAAATAGAAAATGAATGGCTTGACGGTTTTGTGAACACACCGCCGAGTCAGCTCGGCGCCTGGAGGTAGCACTACCGCAACTGGGCCTGGCGGTTCTGGGACACAACGTAAGTAATTCCTCGGCGATCAAAGGGTTAAACAAGCGTGCTTGTCAATCAAATACTTGGGAATCCACATAACAATATGCAAGTATATCCAATTAGTGCTGTCTTTATCATTCTTATAATTAAATATTATACTCTCTTTTTATTCACAAAACAGCCTTCCTTTTTACCATCTCTGTGTTCTTCAGTATATCCATCTTTTTAGTGATTTCAAAATCTGTGAACAAAAAACTATCAACATCTTGGTTGAACAAAAAGTGTTAATATATTATACCTTACAACAATGTTTAAACATTATTTCAAACTAACAGTAAAAGCTAATATAACTTACTTGATTAAATAAAATTAATAAAAATTAGTAAGTTTTCAATTGTTAAGCCTTATATTAATTTTTTTCTTTATGTTATGACATCTTGGAATGATGTATTTTGATGGTGTTGAGGTGTTGGCATGGCAAACGTCATGGTGGTGCGAGACTGAGCACAACATAGAGCCGCAGGGAGATGTGGACAAGCAACTCTCAGTTATGTTCTCTCAGTTGGAGGATACTTTGGGCAAGGAGCAGGTATAAATAATTATTGTATCTATGATGTTTTAATGTCTTGATGAAGAATTATATTGCTATTGGCTTTTAACTGACTGGAATGTCTGCTTAATAGGTAAAATGGAAAAAATTTTATTTAATTATACTGTATAGTGGACTTATACCTATCCGGATCAGTGTAGTGGTAAACCAATATATATATATATTTTATTACTTATTTATTTATATACATTACATACACTATTTACATGAAATGATATCAATGTGGTAGGTAAATTGTCAACAAATCAAGACAAGACTAAACTAAAACTATGCTACATTGGTTTCAAACTCATTATCCTAAAAAAAAAGACAAAAATATATATGTCATATAAAGTTGTGCAATCATTATAAAGTTAAAATCACTATACCGCATCCAAGTAGTCTTGTTCATAATAAAAACAGTGCTCAATCAGATAATTAAAAGTTAAAGTTTTAAATTTTTCTGGTGACAGTTCAGAGCGTATGACTATAGGAAGTTTGTTATAAAGATGAATAGATGAGTAAAATGGCCTTTTTTCAAAAATTACTTTACAATGGATAGGATATTGTAATAGGTCTGAATGACGTGTATTATATTTGTGCATATGATTATAAGAGAAAAATATGATAGATTATTTTTTTCAAAAATTAGGGACTGTAGAATAAATAAACAAGGAATGGGGAGAATATATAACATTTTAAAAACAGGTCTACACGAAACTCTATTTGTCACTTTCATAATAATTAATCTTAAAATCTGTTTTTGTTTTCTAAATACTTTTACACTTAATTTAGAATTACCCCAAAAAAGAATACCATAATTCAAATGGGAATTAACATAAGCGAAATATACCTGAAGCAGAGTCTTTAAGTCAACAGAATTGGACAAGGTCAACAATACGTAATATGCCTTGTTCAATTTAGATAACAGATTATTAATATGGTCCGTCCAGGTAAAACTACCATCAAGCCTTACTCCCAAGAACCCACAAGACTCAACACACTTCAATGTGTCTGGCAAGTAAGAGTTATCAGAGAAAGGGGACTTTTTGTAGTTGCAATGGAAGTTGATAATTTTGGTTTTTTCTGGGTTTAATTTTAAGCCATTGTCATCAAACCATTTTATAATTTTGAGCATACTTTCATCCAAATTAGATAGTAAGATGTCTTTTTCCTTACTTGTTATTACCAATGATGTGTCATCAGCCTATAAGACGATTTTAGAATTTTCAACAGATAAGTGAAGATCATTGATATAAATTAGGAAGAGCAGGGGGTCCCAGGACAGACCCCTGAGGTACTCCAGACTGCACATTGCAGAAATTACTTTTGGCAAATTTATCAAGTTTTACTCTTTGTTTTCTGTTATTTAAGTAAAATGATAATAAATTAAACGCTTTACCTTGAAACTCGTAATAAGACAGTTGTTTTAATAATATTGAATGATTGACACTATCGAATGCTTTTGATAGGTCGCAGAAGGCTCCGATTGCATATTGTGACCTGTCCACGGTTATTGATACTTTCTCTATAAAATCAAATATTGCAGCTGAAGAATATAACATATCATTAGTTTCTAGGTAACTTGAAATTTGATTGTAAATTACTTTTTCGAATAATTTTGAAAAGGTTGGCAAGAGAGCTACTGGCCTATAATTTTCTGGTGATGTTTTATTACCTGTTTTAAATAATGGTTTGATTTCATCATTCTTTAAAAGATCAGGGAAAATTCCCTGATGTAAGGCTAGGTTAATTATAAATGTTAACAGACTTGCCAAATATACTGAACATTTTTAAGCAGAAACACAGGAAACTCATCTCAACCACATGATTTCATTGAACTCAAAGAACTAATTATTTCTTTTATTTGTTTAATTGTAACAGGCTGAAAATCAGAGAAAATAGCAGGATTAACAGGCATTTTAGCTAGATGGTTTACTGCATAACATATATTTGGATTAAGATTTAATCGATCACATGTCTGTGCAAAGAAACCGTTAAAGAAGGAGGCCAAATCTTGAGGGTTCTTATAGTTTACTGAATCATGTACTATCAATTCAATACCATTTGATGACTTGGTTTGTCCAGACTCTCTTTTAACCACATCCCAAGATGCTTTAATTGTATTGCTGGATTTTTTAATAAAATCACTATTATATTTATTTTTGCAGCAATAATAGATTTTTTAAAAAACTTCTTATATCATAATATGTAGTTAAGAAACAGTGGATCTTTATAATGCTTAGCGAGCTCATGTAGATGTCTTTTTTCACTTGATATCCGGATTCCATTAGTTACCTATCTTTTATTTGCTGGTTGTTTCCTCATCTTGTCCGCTTGCCTCGCTTGTCCAATCATCATTTTCTAAAAAGTTGATGAATTTGTCAATTTTAATTTTTGAATATTAACGGGTTTTACTTTTGGGAACTAAGTTATTTACCGGTAGTTTGTTTTGTGTTTTGTTTTCATTACTATAAATTGCGCGTCATGATCTGATAATCCTGTTTGTATAACATTGCTTGAAATAGTTTCAAAATTTGTAAAAAAATCTATACAGGATTTAGATATGGCGGTTATTCTTGTAGCTTCGTTGATATTCATAGTTAGGTTATACGACTCTAATATGTTACAAATTTTTATTTTTTTCCAGTCATTAAAGAGATTAATGTTAAAATCTCCTGCCAAAACAGTTTGTTATCCCCTGCCTCTCAAATAAATAAATTTTAACAATATTGAAAGTTGTTTCATTGACTGGACAAATAAGTAATTTTCATTACTTATAATATTCATTACTAATATGGACGATAAATACAGACAGAATGCCCGCTCCTCCTCGAATGTGATTAAACCTACAGAAAGTTGATACTGGCCTATAGTTATTTATTGTGTTCAGAAGGAAATTATTTTCTTTTTGGTAAGCCAATGTTCGGTTAAGCAAATAATTTTTTTAGTTGATTAACTTTCAATGGTTGACTCAAACCTTGAAATGAAGTGAAATGAAAAACGTCTTTATTTATATTCAAGAGGCGAAGTTAGGGCTGCAAAGCCCTCTCTACCACTTAACCTTATCATACATAATAAGATATTTTCAAATATAAATAACAATTTACAAAGAAATACAAAATAGAAATTGCAATGTACGAAGTAAAACATATAAAGTCAAAAAATGTGAAACATATATAAACTTAAAAATATTTCGACTATCTCAAACAAAACTACAGTTATTCATTACATTTATTCAAAACTACATTCATTCGGCACAATCACTCATTACCGCCACCACCAAACCACAGCACCAACAACCACTACTCCCACGAGGCCCGCAGCAATCTTGGATATTGCTATGAAAGATTGTCAAACTTAAATTAGAGGAAGACTTCGAGGAAAAGCAGTCCACGCCGGATGCACAGAGACCGTTGCAATTTGGATAGCATTAATTTTGTATGTACAGAAGTTGGTTAAGTGGTCCATGGATTATTTAGCAAACTTTGACAATATCCAAGTTATGCATATTAAATGCTGACTGCATTTTTACTTTGTTCCATTTTTCAGCTTTTATTAAAACAATAAACAAAATGAATGTAAACAGAGAATAACATAATAAACTAAAAATAATATAAACATAAAGGAAAAGAAGAATTAAAGACAGAAGAAATTCGCGCCTTTTAATCTGATCTGAATAGGACAGATTCTGTAAAGTTTCAATCCGAATAGTTGCAAGGCCACAGTACTTAAAATTAAATAACACTAAACAAAAATATTTTAACTATTCTTTTACTAAAAAATAAAATTTAAGCTATGAACAAACATGATTAACGTATCAAGTTTATTGTAATGTCATAAAAGTGGATGCTAATTCATTTGATTGCATTTTAACAGTGGTTAGTTGCTGTAAGAAAGTACTTGCAAAGTAGTATTTTTATTTCAGGCCCTTTTAAAAACTCTATTTTATTCAGTGCATAGTTTAAAATTAAATGTTTAGGTAAGTATAACAAAACTAGGGGACACCTCTGCACGCTTTGCATACCAACCCCGATGCTCACTGTGCTCGATTCACCTATTGTTACCAGCTCGGCGAGTGTTCATCTAAATGTGTCCTCTGAGATCGAGTGTCCAACTCTGGTGGCCACTACTATTTTTACGCTCAGATCGGGTAAGTTTTAGTTGCATTGTCCACTGGGATCGGCTGTCCAACTGTGATGGCCGGGAATGATCTCCCTACGCACTCAGATGTCCAACTCTGTTGAACACTTGACATATGTTTTTGTATTTTAGATATAACTTGTTTGAGAAATATTTTTAAATATTTAACAACTGTTTAAATAATAAAATTGTGCTTAATGCTTTCCCCTCGGATGGCCAACCCAGTTGGACATTACGATTTTGCCACCAGCTCGGCGAGTGTTTGTTTAAATGTGTCCTCTGAGAACGAATGTCCCATCTCTGGTGGCCAGTACTATGTTCGCGCTCAGATCGGATAAGTTTTAGTTGCGTTGTCCGCTGGGATCGGCTGTCCAACTGTGATGGCTGGCAATGATTTCCCTACGCACTCGGATGTCCAACTCTGTTGGATACTTGTTTGAGCAATATTTTTAAATGTTTAACAGCTGTTTAAATATGTTGGGATTATATTCAACCAGCTGGTATCATCCGTTTCCGTTTCTGCTTTGTGTAGACGTCTTGATTATGTGTTAGAAATTGGCTGTGAGTCTAGGCTATCTCTCGATTTTATCCTCGTGCATCTTGAGTGTTATTAACTATTGTAAATATTCTATTTTGTTGTAAAATACTGTATGTAATTGTAAACGATAGTTATTTAGTTCGTGTTTTAGTATCCGGGTCTTTGTCTTTGCATATGATCGAAAAGTATCATACTCAGCAACATTTCAAAAACTGATGTATTTCAAAACTAAATATTACAAAACTTGTAATTCCAGAATTGTATGTTTCATTAATTAAACTTTTATTTTAACCAAACTTGTTTTTATTTTAATTTAAAACCAGATAATAAATATTTTAAAGATGCATGATGCTTGTATACAGATATTGTCAGACCACTGAGAAGCCGCTAATATGGCAATTATTTTATATTATAAACTGATTATACTTATATAATTAATATGTCACTTATATAATTTAATTCTAGACATTTCAATTATCAGTTAAACATAAAATAAATAATAATAGTGAAAAAAGTGTTTAGAAAGTTATTTTTCATGACTCAAAATGTTCAATGTTTTTCAGTAGTATTTTAAAATATATTATACTAATAATATAATAAGGAAAACTATACCACTAGCAGGTGTTCGACTGCCGAGCTGACGTAGAAATGTGTGGCCATCTGTACTGGACACCTGATCTAAGAGAACATTTTTGAACAGACAGTTCCGAAAAGGGTTAACTGTAAACGTAAAATCACAATATTAAATGTATTTACAGTATCTCACTCACACTACTTGCTTTGCTACCTATTTAATAGTATGTATATCCAATGGAATTACTTAGCCTATTTTAAACGTGTTCATTTCATTCGTTTTTGTATAACAGCTTTTGTATAACTCATATGCAGTATTATATTAAAAATGCATCAATAGTATAATGTCACACATTGAAAATAAACACATTTATTTATTTGCAAAACAGTTGTTATTAATTTACTAAAATCAACCCAATGTTATCCTTAAGGAACAATTATTTAGAGGCGGTTTCCTCCCCCCCCCCCCCTTAGACCCCTTAGAAGTACTTTATCAAGATGAAAATACTTTAGTTGTCCTATTTAAGACATAAAGATTCAGTTTACAAAATTTAAGTTCTCTACCTACTTGGGAAGTTGGAATATTAGTGAGCCTGCAAGGGCTTTGCCTTTATATCTAATATATAGATTTAAAAAAGTTTTAATGAACTAGAAATTAAGTACTAATCAATATGTGTACTCATAAAAAAGTATTGTAGTACTAATCATAAATTCCAAAAGCACATGCTTTTCTATTTTGGTGAATTAAATTTTTAGTAACAAATATATTTTTCACTCAATATTAAATTTTATTTTTTATTTTTACTTTAGAAAAGCGTGTTTAAAGAAAAAAAACTCTTTACTTTTTATTCAAAATATTCTAAGCAGCTAGGACTAAAAGTAATAATGTCTTATTTCTAAAGCCATCACAAGTCAGAAGTGGTATCTGCACGTTCTTCAGTAATTGGTAGTGTTAAGCTCTATATATAAAAGGCAAAGCCCTCACTCACTCATCACTAATTCTCCAACTTCCCATATAGCTGAAATTTTGTAACTGTTTCTTTAGGTCTGAAATAAGATAACTAAAGTATTTTCATCTTGATAAAATACTTGTAAGGGGTAGAAAATGCCCCTAAAAGATTGTTCCTTAAGGATAACATTGGGTTGAGTAGTAAATTAATAACATCTGTTTTGTAAATCAATAAACATGTTTATTTTTTATGTTTGCCATTAAACTATTGATGAAGCATATGTTTAGTCTTCAGCTGTTACATAAAAATAAATGAAATGAACACCTTTGAAATAGGCTAAGTAATACCATTGGGTATTTATACTGTACTAATAAATAGTTAGCAACGCAAGTAGTGTGAGTGAGATATTGTAAATAAATGTAATATTGTGATTTTACGTTATGCAGTTAATCTTCTATTATTTGTAGTCAAATGTCACATGCCGTGGCAAAGAGTATCGAGCACAGCGAGCATCGGGGTTGGCATTTGAAGTGTGCAGGGGTGTCCCCTAGTCTCTATATATAAAAGAGAAAGCCCTCACTCACTCATTACAAATTCTCCTACTTCCCGTCATCCTTCAGAGCTGAAATTTGGTACAAATGTTTGTTGTAGGCTAAATAGGAAAACTAAAGTATTTTCATCTTGATCAAATACTCCTAAGGGTTAGAAACCACCACTAGAAAAAAATGTCCATAAGGATTACATTAGGTTGATTTTAGTAAATTAATAACATCTGTTTTGTAATTAAATAGACGTGTTTAAATTGTATGTTTGATATTTTATCATATTGATGCAATAATAATTATTACTGTACAGTTTATAATTAATGACTCTTTTTCTATATATTTGTTCTCTACAATTATGTGTAAAATCTATTTGGAAAATTTACAATATTGAGATAATCGTGTTTAAATTCCCCTAAAGCACACTTATAGGGATTTCTAGACCATACAACTTTGTTGTCTAGATGAATGGCAGCAGGTTGAGCTTTTATATTGACGTGATGGTTTAGAGGGAACCAAAGGGAAGTGTAAGAAGCGCAGAGATTACCCCATAGGAAGCAAGGAATGACCGCTAGTGTATAATATTAGCATAGGAAGAACGATTGATTAAGGCTCTGAATGAAATTGAAGTTTCCAAACAAATTACTAGTTTTGTGCAAAGCTGTGCCTCCTGTTCCCGAGACATTTCTCACTTGTTAATTCTCACTTGTCACTTGTAGAAGATTTATTTTAGTCTTTAATCATTAAATTTTATTGAAAGTATATTAAATGAACATAGTAATTATGAAATAAGTTTAAAACAAATTTATTTATTTCAGGTCTCTTTGGCAATGGGTCTTCTGACTTCAGCGAAGTATGGACTGACTGACTCTGAAATGCTAGACCTACTCGCTTTCATCGAGATGTTCCATAGTAAAGACACATATGGTAATAATGTAGTAATATTCTTCTCATACTATTGAAATTTAACTGAAGTTAGGAATATTTATCATAAATCAAGAAAAATGTCTTCCAAAAATGTGTTTTCCAAAAATGATATATAGTTAAGAGTTAAAAAAAATATT
The DNA here is from genome assembly GCA_035578905.1 of Stictocephala bisonia. Classification (NCBI taxonomy): domain Eukaryota; kingdom Metazoa; phylum Arthropoda; class Insecta; order Hemiptera; family Membracidae; genus Stictocephala; species Stictocephala bisonia. The sequence goes on from JAQJVL010000309.1 coordinate 233,609, forward strand.
CTGTGCTTTCCAGTTTCATATCCATTTTTACATATAATATATATCTACTGAAAAGCATCTTTTATCTACCTTAATGATATACCTTAATGATTTTCCCTAATTTTTACCATTTGATTTTAGATATGTTGCTATTACTCAAACAATCAATATTAATAGCAATTATTAATCATTAAAGTAAAACATAAGTGTTGTAAGTAGTAGCTGCTCCCTTCTCCCTCCTCTCTTCATCAGACATCAGATTAGTACAGCCATCATAACTATTTGAATTGCAACTATACGTATCAGATTATAATAAACATACTGTACCTCATGTCTTCAGTGGTAAAATCAAGTAGATTTGTATGGCATAAGGGTATTGCGGTACACATATGCCGCAAATGAAGAAGCATTCAGTTCCCGATCCCTTTACTGTGCTTAACATCATACTTCCTGCTTCTTCTATATTTATAGAGTTAAGATGTATTCAAAGTTAACTCTAATAGATAGAAACATTTTTTAACAGTTACTAATACTAATACTAGGCACCACGTTTACCGCATAGTAATATTTGTAGTGAGTGACCCTGTTACCCCAGCTGTATCACTATATACAGTTAACTAGTGTAACTAGAATTTTCTTCCATTTTTAAGCTATTATTAAAACAATAAAATAACACCTACACACACAGAATATAAACACAACACAATATAAATTGAAAGAACATAAACACAAAAGAATGAAAGGATTAAAGACACATAACATAAGAACAAAAACTGCATGTCGTTGAGAAATAAGATTCTGGTGAATCTGTGAAAAAAGGATGTTTTTTTTGTATGTTGAGGGGGATTAAGCTCTGCAAGTGATTACTAAATTTACACACATCTCTTTATTTATCCTGTCTTTGTTAGCAGTTTAGTAAATGCCATAGCCTAAATTCAACATTAGGTTATAAACTTTATTTGAATAATTGATAAATTAATATAGTTCTAATTAATTATGATATAAGTTAATTGTAAAAGTTTACTCATGATCTAATATTTATAACTTGGTATTATTGACGTTTGAAAGGTTATCAGTCCTTGCTTAACCAGTTACCTTGAACTCCGGCATAAACTAAACTGATGCTATCCGGATCAATTAACAGCCACATTGATCTGGATAGTCATGAGTTCACTATATATTCACCAACGAGCTGAAATACCAATCTAGTATGGTTTTACTCAGTTAGGTTAATCACAAGGAAAACTGTTATAATAAATAAAAATGCTGCTGCTTTCTACATGTAGGATATTTTATGTTGTAGTTGTGTGGGCTCCAGCATGTTTGTTTTGGGCACGCTTCAACAAACAGTTAAGTCCATTTTTTCAATGGATGCCAGTGTTGAATACCTGTACCTTACAGTGGAGAACCAAGACTGTGCGATCAGCAATCGCAAAACGTTATAAGAGCAGTATAAAATATGGTCATCAAATGCTTGTCAATTATTTTAAGGTAACAAACATTCTTTCATGGAAATAGTTATTATTTTTTATTATGATTGATTATTGTTTATTATGATTGATTATTGTTTGTCTACCAGGTTTAAAGATTCTGAAAATTCCATTTACTTTGTTGTTTCTCTTTTTACTGTGTGGTTTTTTTTCTAACAAAGAATGTATAGCTAATTTGTACTAGACGTGTTTTTAAAGTAAGTACCATTTTGTACTTACTTTAAGTAAGTAATCCCGCTGTTGTAGTGCTGCGGTCAGCATTCAGCGCATGCACCCTGGCTACAGCCACCATTACGGATCAATTTGACGGATGGTCTCTTATGACTGTTTAAAATTCCTCCTCCGATTAAAATTGCCGCTAACTATAAAGTTTATGTTGTGATAATCTTTCTTAATGCTAAAGGCATGAAATAGCTGACAATCATCAAGAGATCTGTGAACTTTATTGAGAAAACAGAATAAGTGGTGGGATGGTATGGAAATAGGTGAGAGCTTTTAAGGTACAATTGCACATTATAAGGAACAAAGTGGGAAACCTTCACTCATTATTGATGATTAGTGCAAAAAAAACTGATGAAAAAAAGTCAGAGAAAACAGATGCTTTACAACTGTATCATTATGTAGTGTGTCTTCAAATGTCATGAAGTGTGATTTATGAAATTGTGACAGAATGTTTTAAGTACAGAGAGTTTTGCTTACGCTAGGTTCTCAAATGCTAACAGAGAATCACAAAAACAAATGTTAGGTGAGAATCGCAAATGTTCTGTTTCAGCGTGAGTTTAGCATTACAGGGGTGACTGTTGTTTATGCGTAGCATGGTCCAAACATTGCATATAACTTTGCTGTGTCGCAGTTTTGGCATGACACTTTTTGTTTTGTGTTTGAAATGTACTTTGTATAAATAAGTGTTTAGTAAGTATATTTCTTATTATTAGTGTTTTGTTTTTAACATGCTGAACCATCTAGAATAGCTGTTATTGGCCAAAATTCAACTAGCAGTTAGTCAGACAGTGATTTTAGAGTTCGAAGATAAAACGTGAGATTTAGATTTGTTTATTATGGCTTCTGATGATGAATAAATAGACTGGAATAGAATGAACTGGTGGGTTGAAGGGGATTAATATGTAAATACCTAACAAATGATCTAATAAAAATACTGCTCAAATTGCACATGTACAAATTTTACTTGTCACTATGTTGAAATATGTCAAAGTGCTGCCATGGTGAATGCCGGGCAAGGCAGCGCTGCACCGTGTGTTACGCTACTCTATGCGCCGCCGCAGCGAATTTGTTAAACAGTCATAAGCGACCTTAAATACAGTCGAATGGATCTTTAATGGCGGCTGTGGCTTGCCAACAGATAGTAGTACCCAGCGTGCGAGCATTGTATGCCAACTGAAGTGCTACAACGGCGAGATTCCAAAACGGCACTTACTTTAAAAACATGCCTCGTATTACATTTTGTATCAATGGCCCACTTATTATTATAATTTTATGTTTTAAAACTACTAATCTTAACATGGATGTTAATATGTGCAACAATTTTTTTAAGATTAAGGTGAAGTAAATGCTGAACATTTTAATACTACCTTATCAAATGTTCTTTAACACCAGGCCATTTTTTAGTAATAAGCAGACATAACTTACAAAATACATTAAAAACTTTATTATTATTTTATTTAAGTTGGTAGTATCAGAAAACCTCACAATACTGTATATCAGTGGTTCCCAAATGGCAGTCGTGGACCCCCAATTAAACAAACTAAACAATCGGGGACCCCTAAAGCTATGTTTAATTCAAATCACATATTTGATACTTAATTACCTTAATAAACACCATTGTTAGTAACATCCTACGCGGTATACCTAATTAAAGGTAAAAATACAAAGGGAAAATAACTTGAACACTTGTTGTAAAAACATAAACTAGTTTTATTTTACAAGGTAAATGATTGAGGCATATTTTGTGTCAAAAAAGTTTACATTTTCAGTGTGAAAGATGAAATCTATCTTTTTTCTCCAAAATTTCTTCAATATTTGGCCTCAGTTTGGATACATTTACACGGAAATCGTCATGAATGTTGAGGCGACTTCTATATTTATTTTTCATGTAGCAAAGTGTTGAAAAAGCCTGTTCACATGTGTATGTTGTACAAAATGGTGTTAAATGTTTCAGTGCTCGCAGAGATAACTTCTTGTGGTCTCGTTGCGCTGTCAGCCAGAATTCCAATAGTTTTTCAGCATCAAATACATTTTTCAACATACCATTGTTTGTTAAATCAATAAAATGATCTTCCTCTTCGTCGGTCAAGTTCAGATCTTCAATTTTGTTTGCGCTGGTGAATGGATTTCTAATCCAACTGTTTTGAGGATCTGGAGCAGGAAAATAATTCCTCATTGAAACTGCTAAGGTCTTAAGATGCTCTGATATTTCAGTTTTCAGTTTTTCAGACAATTTATTGTCAGCAGACTCTAATTTCAAAAAGTGTTGTAGAGTAGGGAAGTTTGAAAGTGAATTCTTTTCAACTCGATTCGCCCAGACTTGAAACTTTTTAATTAATGCTTCAATCGTATCTTCCACTCTGAAGATGTCTACATAGTGCCCTTGAAGTTTCAAATTTAACACATTTAAGTGTTCAAAAATGTCTGCTAAGTATGCTGCCATACAGAGCCAATCAAAATCGGTGAGTGAGTTTGACCATTTAGTTTCTAAAACAAACACTCGAACTTCATCTCTTAGTTCGAAAAATCTCTCTAGAATCTTTCCCCGGGAGAGCCATTGTATCTCAGTATGCAACAAAAGCTGCATGTGGATACTTTCCATGTCTTTGCATAAGGCTTCAAACAGCCTAGATTGGAGGGGGCGTGATTTGATAAAGTTTATTATTTTTACAACTTCATCAAATGTATTGTTAAGCAATGCAGGCATTTTTTTCACAGCCAGAGCCTCTCTATGAATACAGCAATGGGTCCATTTGATGTTAGGTGAAACAGCTTTCAATTGACCCAACAACCCCGTCTTATAGCCGGACATAGCGGCAGCACCATCAGTTGTGATCCCAACACATTTTTTCCAGCTAATACCATGTTGGGAAAGAAACTGATCAATAGCATTGAAAATGTCTTCTCCTTTGGTATGCATAAGTTCACAAGAAAACAAAAAATCTTCATACAACTGGAATTAAATAATAAACCTCACGAAAACTAGCATAATAGCTTTCTTGGATATGTCAGTACTTCCATCTATTTGTAACGCAAACATATCACACATGCTTAGCTTCAAAAATAAATTTTCCTGAATATTTTCTGACAAGTCTGAAATTCTCCTTTGAATTGTACTATTTGATACAGGAATCGTGCGAATTGTTTTCGCTGCTGACTCCCCAAGCATTGTTTTGCACATTTTTACTGCAGCAGGAACAATAAGTTCCTCCGCGATTGTATGTGGTTTACCTGAGTTTGCAATAAGCTCAGCAATTTGATAAGAAGCTAATGTTGCATTTTTATTGATATTGAGACTAGTTTTCTTTATAATATTTTGAGATTTCTTCAACTCATTAAGCTTCAGTTTGAAAAACTCTACGGACTTAGTTTTAGATTCAAGATGTTTCGTTTCGAGATGACGGCGCAATTTAGCAGGCTTCATACCCTCATTGGACAACACTTCAAGTCAAAGCACACATTGAGGCCTTGGCTCTTCTTCAGATCCAACATAAGTAAATCCTAACGCTAAATACTCTTGGCTGTACTTTCTAACTTTTTTACTAAAATTGGATTTCTTACTCACGCTACTAGAACTAGGCTGTTGAGAGCTCGGAACCTCATTTACACTTACACAAGTAGACTCACTAGGACTAGAAGTAGGTATGTCATTTGACGCCTGGTCTTCTTGATCTGTATCAGTTATTTTCCTTTTTAACTTAACACTGTTCAGCCAACGATCCATGTTACTGTACTAATAAAATCAGTGCACCAATTTTAAACGTCAAACAAAAGTAAAAGTAGGGTTATATGCAATACGATTGTCAAACATCACAATGTGACACTGAACAGGATGACGTCTCCGCTGTGGAGACGATGACTAAGCGCCAGTGCTGCCACTCTCATATTACGATATTGCCCGTTTTTCAACAAAAAAATACCTTCTTTCATTCGTCAATGCAGTACTGTAATTAATTGTAATAATATCGTTGAGATTTGTTCAAGTTAAAGACGGACGGGTGAGGAATAATTAAGGAAATTTAATATTGGCAGTACGGAAGAAAACTCCAAGAGAAATTCCGGTAATGAAAATTCATCAATTTAAAATAGCAGCTTGCCACGGACCCCCTGCAACCCGTTCGGGGACCCCTGGGGGTCCGCGGACCACCTTTTGGGAACCACTGCTGTATATTATATACAAGTTTTACAGTAGATTTTTAAAAAGTATATTTTGACACATGATTTTCTAAAAATGAAAAACATGAAGGTATACCTAACACAAAATGTTATTTTTGTCATATTTAAAACTTTAAGATAACCTAAATATTTAAAATTTACATTATTTTCATGGATGTAATCAATATTATAAAAAAAGTTTAAAAAAAGTATTTTTATATTGTATTATATATATATATGTATATAATACAATATAAAAATATATATCAGTTTTTATGTCTATCAAAGAGAGCGATGAATGAAGAAGAGATATGACAATTTAGACACAAATCATATTACCATCCCTCTGGGTTCAATGTTCAATGATGAATTAAATCCACGTATACATCCATGTGTACATATACATGTATACATAGATAGTTCTGTTAGTAACCCATAGCCGCCGTTGTGGATCTATACGACTATATATAAGTAAGTACCGTGGTAGCGCTGTGTACCTTGTGCTGCTTGCCGATGATGGAGTGGGAGACAAAATAACATTTCTTTGTGGTGAAATGGGAAAGGATGTTTGAAAGACCCACCCACCCGCCCACCCTATCACGTACAGTGTTATTGACCCACCCGCCAACCCAAACACGTAAAGTGTTATTTTTGTTATAATTAGTTGAATAACACCTAATGAAATATTCAAACTAACAATTCAATTCTGTACGAAATGTGTCATAAACCTTTTATGGTATATTCAATCGTTTCCTCACAAAAAGTTTATAAATTTGAATTTGTGCCTCCGTTATCAACTTAGATAGTATCCAATAAAAAACTAAGGTAATTTCTTATGATCATCTTAGATAGATGTGACTCAGAGTTAAGAGTTAACCCTCAAACTAGCAAGCATTTAAAGCCATTAATGGCTTTAATCAAAAAAGCATTAATGACATGATGTTTTTACAATTTGTGCATATTTGTTATATAAAGAAAAACTCAGCTGGTAAGCAAATTATAATGTGTTACACCTCACTGGAAAAATAAGAAAATATTTTACAACATAAATGTAGTAACAGTCGCCTTATCTATTTAAAATCCAAAATAAATATTAAGCAATAAATTTATATTTCTATAGAAATAAAAAAAAAATTAATGATATTTATCATTAGTTTTTGGATTTGATTATGATAAGTATTATTTATCAACATTATGTTACAGAATACATAATTGTATGCCAAGAAATAGATTTTTGGTAGGTTTTCTTGAGTCTTTTCAAAACTACATGTTTGGCTATGACACTTTTTTTGGGGTGACGTCAATAAAATGGTTTTTGCTCTCTTGGGCTCAATCAATTTTGGAGTGAATTGTAAGAAAGTTAATAAAAAGTTTTCAAATTTGGCAACAAAAGACAATATATAGTCATTAGATTCTCTTGATAACAACAGTATGGTTTAACCCTACTTCTGGCAAGTGACCGCTAGCGGTCACCTGCAGACCACGTATAGTTGGCAAGTGACCGCTAGCGGTCACCTGGACACACCCGCACTAATACGATTCTAATAAATCGTCTATCATACTTAGCGGTTTATATTTGATGTCTTTGGAATCGTAATGAAATGGCCTGTCTGTAGACATCATTTGTTGCTATATTTACGATAGCGGAATATTGGAATTGAACCAAACACAATAGGCTATAATTCACGTCAGCTGTATTTGACAACAACAACACTGTATCTGAATGTTTTGGTGGTTATTTGTGTTTATTGTTATTTTTACTTGGTTTGTTCTTTTGAAATCTGTTTTGTGAAGATAAATAATTGTTTTCTGATAAACTGAATATTATTTTAGTATAAAACAATTATACATCGATTATTTTTGTGTGAAAATAGCTAAGTATTTGAATACATAAGTATTTGAATACATAATTTTATATACATAATATAATTATATTTCAGTAGCATATTAGTGCTGCTCATATGTTTGTGAAAATAAAAATATATATATTTGTGTATTTATCATATAATACATTATTATAAACAATTTTTGAATTTATACCATCGCGACACCTAAAAATGAGCATTGGTATATATGTTTATGTTTTATAGAATAAATTTATTTTAGTTCTCAATATCCCATATAATGTATATATATTCTAAAACTAGATAAAATTTAAAGTCTCTAGGCTATCTTGAAAGCTAGAAAATATTACAATAACTCTGATTTATAGGTACGGTCCCACCCTTTTTTTTATTTGAAAATTTATATTTTTTGAATTAAAAAAAAAATAAAAATAAAAGAGTGAGAATATTAAAACTTTTATTGCATATTATTATAAACCATTTCTTTCTGAATATAAATATATATAACATTGCCTAAAAACTATAATAAATATAATTTTTATAAATTAATTACAAAACCCTTGCGCGACGTCCAAAAACAGCCTGCCAGTATAGGAAAAATGGGCTGCCAGAAGTAGGGTTAACAAATTGCCCTTTATAGGTAAACTAATGTAAAATAATTACACATATTAATTAGCTCATTTCCTGCATCGAGTTAAAGGAATGTGACTAATGGAAACTTACAATAAATCCAAATTGTTAAGTTCAAATTATACACATTTCTACATTAGGGGTGTGCGAGTACTCAAAACTTTGAGTATTTGATCGAGTGTTTTACTACTTGAACTCAGCTCGAAGCTTCCGAAACTACTTGAAGTTCGATCGAGTAGTTGTATTTCACGAAATATCAGATTTACATCTTAATTTAGTTTTAAGAGTAAACAGTTTTGTAAGTTATGAATAAAAAATGTGCGCTCTCTTGTGTTTTATTTTACTACCAGTTCTCTTCATACGTTTTGAGTTTGGTACGCGTAATTATGAACTAAACAATATGCCTAAGAATAAATAGGTAGCACTCGACGACAGTCAAATGAACTAGTCGACATAGTGAACGAGTTTGTTCATGATGATTTGAACTAGTTCAACGTGAACAGCAGAGCTGAGAAGGTAGCGATCACAGTAAATATAGTAGCAATCACACCTTTTGGTTATCCGAATCTACTAGTCACTTGTAACCTAACCTAAAATAACATGAATAAAACAAAAGTGCTGGTTAGTGTCTTTATGACCCAAGAAAGGGGACGAGAGATCCGGTTCAAGATGCTCAAAAAGACCTATTACCGATACAAATCTATGGTCTGTACGCCGTGGAAATTATGCATATTTTCATTCATATCAATAATATTGCTAAATCAAAAGGGTCCCGAGAACGCAATATTATATGAACGCAAATGGGAAGTGATTTTTGGGATGGGTCACTTTACATCCCAAGAATCGAACTTCCCATCTTTTCTAGGCAAAAGTCCATCTCGGTTGGGTATATGTACGTGCAAGGAACCGGTCAGCTCCTTTTCGGAACTGAAATTATCGTATATTTCTTGTAAGTTGATTGAGGTCTATTTTGTTTTTTATCTGAGCAGGGAATTGTCCAATGATTTGATGTAAGAAAATACTTTATCATGTCATATAAAATATGGTAATGGCGTTCCAGCAGCGTGTGACAAAACATTTTTGATTTATTTTCCGTCAAATAAAAAAATAGATATATATATATATCCCTGGTGAACGTCTATTAATTATTATTCCATGAACACCTTAGATTGCCAAAACTGTGTGTAAAATTTGCCCATACGATATATTTTTCTGTCAAATTGTTGAACGGTTTTCTGACTAGGTTAGACAAGGAGTATAAAAGGTGGTAAAGTATGATAATTTTGATTCGTTAACTCACTGAACGGTTCCCTGTTCACATTGACGTCAATGTAAACTGTAAAACAATCATGAAACAACCCAAGTGAGGGAGAAACATGCTGGAAGACCATTTCTAAACAAAATACGATAAATTTAGAGATTCGGAAAACAATTTTTATTGAACTGAAGACTTATCAAACTTCTCGTTTTTTATTCATAAGTTTATAATTTAGCTGCCCACAATCTTAACTGTATCACTAGTTGGCACTTAGCTGATATTTCAGACTGCATCTCGTTGCCAATATCAGCTAGACCTATTATATTAGCCGACTACGTCTATGGTTTTCATTTGATTACGCCTGGTTTCCATGAATTTCTCATTATGAAGTAATTATTTATCTGTTGTTCAGTGTAGCCTCATGTATCAAAGAAGTGTCAAGTTGCGCACATTTCATTACCGATCATAATTTTAAAACTAATTCATCCTAAGCGACTTTAAATTTATTTTTAGTAAACCTACTTAGTTATTATTATTAATCGATTGAACTACAGTCTTTGTTATTCAGATTTCCAAATTTGAATACATAATTCACAGCTTATTTCCGGTTAGTTGTAACCTTGTTATTACTGAATTAAATAACTACAGAATATATAGATCCACTCTTCTTGGCGTGTACACAATCAATTTTTTGTTGAGTGGAGGCAATTATGAAAGCAAATGACTGCATTTGGTAATGATGCCTTTATTTTAGCATCAGTTTGGTTGGATGCAGCTTTTGCCAACAAGCTTCGCTACGTTTTCACAGTAGACTTTGAACTGAACCACCAGATAAACATATCGACCGACTGTGAAACAGCATAATTGGCTTGCATAGAAAATCTGATCTGTGATATGAGTGAACAGATTAAATCTTTTTAATCTACGTTGTTTCAATTAATAATATACTTTCTTAGTTTCTTATATCATATTAGTTATGAAAAGGAAAGAGGTTAAACGAAACAATGCCACATAAAAATGTAGGAAGGCAGGAAGTAAAAAGTTTTATTTATCAAATGTTACAGTTACAAACAACAAATCAAAATTATTGTGTTAAGTTTATATGTATATATTTACGAATCTGGCAAAACTTAACATAGGCTTAGGATGGTGTCTGTCTTTTATAATTGTCTTGAGTGAACAGGAAATCCTTCTGTAAATACTCACTCGAAAATACTCGATACTTGAAAAAATGTCAACTACTCGACTCAGCTCGAACTCAAAAATAACTACTCACACAACCCTAATCTAAATTAATGACATCAAGCATTGTTTAATCCCACCCTTGCTGTCCATTTTTCATCGTATTTACAGGGATTTGTAAACTTTTTCACTTAACAAATGAGTGAAATAATAGTAAAAATATTTAGACTAACCTGTAATAAATATTTTTATTATTTACAGTTCATTTTCGCCCATATCTCTACAGCCAGCACCTTACTGATGATAAGGAATAATGAATTATCACATAAAAATGATTAAATATTTATTATATGTCAATATTTTAATCCATTAAATTGTTCTAATTTATGAATTTAAAAAAATGCAATTGATTATATTTTATTTCTCAAACCAATTATAATAAATTATTGATTGGTTTATTGGTCTGATGACATCCTAATCTCCATATTCTACTTTTTTCTTTTCTCTCAGTTTTAAACTAAGACATTTACCTACTTTTTAGGGAGATTTATGGAAGAAAGACGGAAAAGAATTCGCAGCAAGGCATTTGAATCAAGAAATAAGATTTGGAAAAAGGTAACTATTGTAAATAATACAAATCCTTTTCATTGTTCAATTCTAACATATGCATTAACAAATTGCTAATACAAATATGCCTGACATAAAACTGCATGCTGATTTTCTTTTTTCTCGATTATGTTATAGACTGAAGGAGGATGCCAAACCTTGTTCAAAAAAACTTATTAATTTTAGAAGTGTTACACAAAATGTTTAAACTGGAGAAACCAGTCAATCTCAGCTGAAAAACTTTTTCGTTTTAGAAGTTTGATAGATATCTGGGAATACAGTCATCTTATTCAAAATGTCCTCCATGGAAAAAAGTGATAATTGAACAAGAAAAATTCATTTTATCCCATGTGAGAAACATATAATTATTGTCATTATCTATACTACAGAGACACAGTTAGGATAACCAATTAACATTAATTTAAAACTGTTTATTTGCAGTTATTCTACTTGTCTTAATAGAAATGCAACTGATTATAGGTTGCTGTTTGTCCAATAGAGCGTGACTCGTGCATAGATAATAAATAAGAATAACTTTATACTTTCAGTGTATTAAATACATCCAGTGTTTGTTGATTATAGGTTGCTGTTTGTCCAATAGAGCGTGACTCGTGCATAGATAATAAATAAGAATAACTTTATACTTTCAATGTATTAAATACATCCAGTGTTTGTTGATTATAGGTTGCTGTTTGTCCAATAGAGCGTGACTCGTGCATAGATAATAAATAAGAATAACTTTATACTTTCAGTGTATTAAATACATCCAGTGTTTGTTGATTATAGGTTGCTGTTTGTCCAATAGAGCGTGACTCATGCATAGATAATAAATAAGAATAACTTTATACTTTCAGTGTATTAAATACATCCAGTGTTTGTTGATTATAGGTTGCTGTTTGTCCAATAGAGCGTGACTCGTGCATAGATAATAAATAAGAATAACTTTATACTTTCAGTGTATTAAATACATCCAGTGTTTGTTGATTATAGGTTGCTGTTTGTCCAATAGAGCTTGACTCGTGCATAGATAATAAATAAGAATAACTTTATACTTTCAGTGTATTAAATACATCCAGTGTTTGTTGATCCTCATTTCATTAAACTGAATTGCCTAGTTTCAACAGTCGGAAACTTGAGGAGTTGCCTTATCAGGAATTCCATGTGGCTGGTTCACTATGGAAGTATCTGGAGGACGACTCCTGGCTATTCAGTAAAATTTGTGGTGAATCAGTATACCAGGTAAGAGAAGACTTAAAAATTTTATGCATTGAATGATTCATTACAAAATAAATTTTCTTACAGAATAAATAGTATCTTTCTCTTTTTGATTGTTTTTGGTTTTATTAGAGCTACTGTATCAAGAAAGAATACAAAGATTTCTTTTTTTTTTAATGTGAGTATTTGGTCTGTTGTGATTTTCCTTTTTCGCATGCTGAACAATCATGTGAGAATGTTTTCTATAATGTTTGTTAACACCTTGACTGCCAGCGTAGATAATTTATTGTGTCATTCTGAGGCCGCTGTAGTAAAACTGTATGTCCGCCTGACGCCATGAGGGCCACCGGTAGCCTACGTCATACGTGTCACTGTGCGCCATGTGGGCCACCGGTGGCCCCCGCGTCTTTTATAAATCAAACACAAATTTTAGTACCATTTTTAGTATTACGTAATTTTTAATAATATATTCTGAAAGCTCATAAAATGTTTCAGGGTTCTATTCTGGGCCCTGTCCTATTTCTAATATATATAAATGATCTCCCAAAAATTTCAAGTGATCTAAATATAATTATGTTTGCTGACGATTGTTCTATTTTTATTTCTGATAAATCTCCAAACTCTGTTGCTTCAATTGCTAATCATCAGCTTGATATTATTAACAAATGGTTTTCTGCAAATAAACTTAAAATGAATATCAATAAAACTAATTTCATTAACTTTCACCTGAGTAATTCCAAAAGGTCACAAAACCAAGTCAAAATTAAAGTGGGAAATGATGAAGCCAAACAAGAGTCATCTGTCAAATTCCTTGGAGTTCATATTGATCAGAACCTAAATTGGAACAGTCACGTTGAGCACGTTTGTAAGAAGCTCCGAAGTATTTGTTTTGTTCTTAGCCGTTTAGCCATGGTTTGCAGTCGTGAGGTCCTGCGTACTGTATATTTCTCACATGCAGAATCAATTTTACGATATGGTATTATATTTTGGGGCCCTTCAAGTGTGTGACAAACTTTAATAGAGTTTTCATTCTCCAGAAATGGTGTCTGAGAGTAATGAGTAATAGGAGAAGATCTGATTCCTGCAGGTCACTATTCGGAGAGTTGGGAATCTTGACGCTGGCTGGTATTATTGGTTATGAAGCGTGTATTTTCGTGAGGCAGCATTCACATAACTTTATTACAAATGGCACTTTTCATAAATACCCAACTAGAAATAGGAACATGTTTTATATCTTGGAACATTCTATTTCTGTGTTTGAGAGAGGCCCATACCATATTTGTATTAGTATTTATAATAAATTGCCACTTAACATCAAGGCAGAGGAAAAGCTACCATTATTTAAAAAAAAAGTAAGAACTCATTTTCTTGATAAATATTATTATAATTTAAGTGACTTGCTGTAGTTTATATCAATTTTAATTTATTTTTAGTTTTTTAGTATTAGTCATGACGTGTTTATAACATATCTGTAATTGTTTTAAACGAATAAAGATGAAATGTTATAGAAAACGGTCCTCTGGTTTTTAAATAAAGCAACCCTAAATAAGTTTTTATTTATTTTAACTAGTTTTTACGACATTTAGACATACTTGTTTCTGTCACAAAAAGAATCAATATCACTTACTAAACACCTAACCTTAAAAGCTGATCAGTGCGCGGGAAGAAAATATAAATATCACAAAAAAACAGCTGAAACATAATATCATATGGCATATGTAAACTTTTGCCCCCACGTCATGAGGGCCACCGGTGTATCTCATCAATAACTTCACAAAATGGCGGCAAAAAACTGGATGTCTGCTATTTCTGTACTCGGGGGGTCATTTCCGGTTGCATGGAACACAGAACTCGGAACAATGAATATTGAACTTTACTGTAGAAACAGCTGTGGCGCCAGGCTGAAATCTAGTGAGGGCCACTGGTGGCCCTCATGGCATGAGCTAAAATTGTTGTGTGGGCCACCGGTGGCCCTCATGGCAGTCAACGTGTTAAAGTATGAATTCAACTGTTCTGGTGCTTTTATTGGGTTCTAGTTAGTTTTCTATGAATCGTATGTTTAGACTTAGCATTTTCCTTATTTTTAGGTAGGCTTTTATTGATTACGATGTGCCATAGACCTTAACATGTTGCTTCATATATCAGGAGGTTAGCACTTTTCTAATACTCTTTACTGAGGGATTTCACTTTTTTTCAGCTCACTATAAAATTTGCATTCAGCATATCTTGTCTTGCTTAGAAAAAATATTTCTTTAGACAAGATTCATGTTTTTTGTCTATTATTATTCCTGTTATTCTATTAATGTTTAATTTGATATATCAGTATGGGAAAACTAGAATGAGTTTGTATTGTAAAATTGTTTATCTAGTTATATGCATCCTCTGAATTAGTGGTTAATTCATAAGGATACATTGCTCCGGTATATATTATTATTTTTTTTTATAATTGTTAGGTTTCTGTTACTGAAGTACTTTTTTACTTACATTACATTACCACCTAACTTGTTTCCACAATTTATAAGAGATTTTCTTTATGAATACGACATTAAATTAATACTAACCCATACTACATTTAGGGGTTTTCAATGCTATTAGGGATCACTTGGTGTCCAAAAGGTGTAGGAGCAACTTCAAAATTTTGAATGGGAATGTAGTCATTTGATATGTCATTTAACATTGCCATTTCAAGCTGGAAACAATAGCACAATCAGGATCTAATAAGTATGTGTTGTTATTTTTTAATTTTATTTAACTGGCCATCATTGAAACGCTCTAAATGTAGTGTACATTATTATTAATTAAATGGTTTATTCAAAAAGTAAATCTTTTATAAACTGTGGAAACAGGTTAGTGGGTTACTGACTTAAAACTTACCTTGTATTTCTTTGATTTGTAGTATGTGTGAGGTTATTGTTCTGTTAAGGTCAGATGATTCATACGGAGGATATTTACTGTTAGTTCCATTGTGCTGATTTTTTTACAAAATCAAT
Organism: Stictocephala bisonia; assembly: GCA_035578905.1. Taxonomy (NCBI): domain Eukaryota; kingdom Metazoa; phylum Arthropoda; class Insecta; order Hemiptera; family Membracidae; genus Stictocephala; species Stictocephala bisonia. Next base: position 249,180 of record JAQJVL010000309.1, read on the forward strand.
AGATTAAAGCTGCTTAGAATAATTATTAGAGAAAAATTGGGCTTCTGCATATTTTAGCAATAATCAAATAGTTTTTTAATTACTAATAACTAAAGCTTCAGGTAACGATCGCGTTAAGGTGTTATTACAGTATTTACATCACCAAACGTTTTGTCCATGCTATCATATGGCATCCTCAGTGCTATCTCTGAGATCACTGAGGATGCCACAGAGCATGCCACATGACAGCATGGGCATAACGTTTGGTGATGTAAGTACTGTAAATAACACCTTGATACGATCGTTACCGGAAGGTTTTGTTATTAATAAATGACACCGGCCGCTTAGACCTACGAAATAAGGTAAGTTTTTAAAATGTTTCCTTTCTATTATTATATTGGTACTGTAATTCATATTTAAGGCACCAATAATGAAATTAGTACTTTTCCAAAATTGAATATTCGAGATAAGATTTAGCCTCCAGTGTATCCTCCAAGTCTCTAAAGAGTATGTAATCATCAGTTATATAAGTCTTTTTCTCTGTTATTGATAGTTTCACTGCTGCAAATTCGGAATCAACCTCAGTATACAGAAGTTATTTTGAATAGTTACATTTTATTTTACAAGGCTATAAGCTGGAACATTTTCACTGACTTATAAAACATCTCAAAGAAAGGTAAACATTTTACTGTTGTAAATGGCCAAGACTCCATGTGGGATTTGTACATTGTCATTTTAGAAGTAATAAGGGTAATCAATTGGAGTTGCCTCTGTAGAGAGAGAGAGATCATTCAGAAAGAAAACAAGCAAAATGTTTTAAAACTATGCTGTATATTGGTAGAGTCCTGTGTTTATTTTGTGTTTATATTGAGGGCGCCTGTTAAACTGCCCAAGAATCATACTTGTGTTAGTCATTACAGATATAAATATCCTCTTTCATATTGTTTGTAATACATTTCAAATACTTTTAAATATCCTTTCAAAATAACTAGTGAATAGTTATATTATTTTTATTATATTTGCGAATTGATGGGTTTTATAATGAGACATTAGAATCTTTCATTTATTATGATCATGGTATTTGATTGTTTAAGGTATTAGAGGACCTTAATCTTGAAGAAAAACTAGGAAAACACAAGGAAGATATTCAATGGCTAAGAAGTTTCTTAGAAGAGAACTGTAGATCTTTAGCATATGATGGGCAACAGCTGTACAGTCTGTTACATGAAGCATCATCATCAACAGCTCTCTTCACAAAATGGAAGGATGTAATAAGAAACCCTCCTGTACTATCTCTCGTAGCAGTATCACAAAAGGAACTCACAGGTATATAATTAATTGTGTGATGTAAGTCATTAACTATCCTTTCATAAAATAGTTAAATCAATTCACAAAGTTAGTTACATTTTATATAGGCCTACTAAAACAAATTTCACGAAAAACTACAATATATATAGAAACCAACTTTAAGTTTAAAAGTTGCAGTGAATCTTACAATTTATAAAACAAATTTATCCAGCTAGAAAAATTAAAATGCAAAACCTCTATTTGCTCTGTATTGCAAAGTGCAATTTAACTTTTAAGCCTTAATGTAAAAACCTATAATTTGAATAAGACTCTTGTTGATTTGTAATTGGTGAATTGTAAAACTTTTTTATGCTGGTCAAACTTACATAACACAAAAAAGTGTCCTTTCTGCTCAAAAATATTATTTTACTATTTTATATATTGTTGGAATTTTTGCAGATAAATTGTATAGTTGAAAGTTATTAATTGGAATTGAAATAACTTTTTGAAAAATCAAATCCGAATATGAAATTTAATACAGTAGAACTTGGATAATTCAAATCCCAAGGGACCAATGAAAAATTACAATTATCCAATAATTCAAATTACATAACAATGTTGTTTATTTTCAACACATTGCCTTTTCACAATGTTTAATAAGTGTTATAAATGAGGTTTTATCGTACATTGTCAAGGCTGTCTCTAGTATAAGGCCCAGCCCTTCAACGCTGCAATTACCAGTGCCAGCAGTGTCGCATGACCATTCAGCATTATGTTATGCTGTGCAGACTGTAGTTGTTGAGTTTATAACCAAAACAAACACAAATAAGTAACAGCTCACGTGTTAAATAATTGTACTCTCATCAATGTCAGGTTAGGCCGGGTCGGGTCCCTTACTTGTTTACGAGCTTTAAGATTCGAAACATTGCACAACATTTTTTTCTTGTTTTTGAGGTAGGTCGATAATGTGTTTAGGGGTTTCCATATTCATTCGCAATTTCTTTTTTGAACCCTTTTCAACTTCAAGTATAATGGCGACTTTTTCCTGCAATGATAACGTTTTGTATTGAGTATGTGGTTTACTCAACAACATTTTTGCGTACTCTGAAAAATACAGTATGTAAATTTAAACACTGCAGTAATGTACAGAACACACAAAAAACATTGCAATGTGTGACGTGATGCCTTTTGTACTGTCGTCTGTTAGTTGACATGGCGGACTGAAGGTCACTGTACCTATGCACCAACGCCAAGCAGCGCTGTCGGAAGCCTTCGCCCTCTCCCTGTCCCTACTATTCACCATTCCCCTCTCCGATTCATACACCAAGACACATACGCCACAGTCTACATCTGTCATCGCATACTGTAGTTCTTGGAAAGATTTATTAGCCTTGGTATCATTTCAGTTTACGCTTCTGACATTGAGACATTTAAGTTGTATTGTAACAAATAACTCTACTGTATTTTGTTGTAATAAACTTCAAAGTAACCAAAGAATATTTCGAATTATATACGATTTTTTTACATTAGTTTAATACAAAGTTCAAGGTACCGCTGAAAAACTTCAAATTAACAACGATGTTGAATTATAAACGTTCAAAATTATCCAAGTTCGACTGTAATTGATGTACGATAGTCGATTTAATTTACCTAATCGATAGTTAGATTTCACTGAATTAAGATTGTTCCAGATGAGCCACAGAATATGAAAATATCTACCTAAATCAGCAGTAACTATCACTAGTATTGCTGATTATATAGTTACATATTTACAAATAAACACTATTGCCTATTTTAATATATTTAATTTATTCAATTATAAATACTACTTTATTCGATATGATTGTCACACAGCTTTTTATTATGATGGTACCAACACACTATTCTTTAATATCCTAAAGAGATGCTAGCAAGCTTGAAAAAGAATGCAGTTTAACGTCAACAAAATGGAGTTAAGGCACTGGCGCTGACTTCTTGCAAATATTGGTGGGGCCCATCAACACCAGGGGGTCTGGGGGTTATGGAATAACACTTCTCAACATGGATGAAATGAAAAGTTTTATCAATAACATTATGACAAACTCTTTTATGATTTTGTTGATCTTAATTATTTATTGTTGGGAGATCCGAAATAATTTAAAGCGCAAAATTGGGCAACACTGTATTTTATTTTTTAAATAAACATAAATTTTACTTCAAAACACATTATTGCAAACAGTAGCACAAACTTGCAATTGACAGTAGCAGACTGACGTTTGACTGGCTGATGACTCGACTCAGCTGGCACGGCGACGGCAATGTACAGTGGAGGAGGAGGAGTAGAGCGACACATGCGCTTTGAATTACTTCAGTTGTACCTTTACGCCAGCTTTTTATATTTAGGGTTGAGGGTTTACAATAAGCGTTACGGTGCTTCTTATTAGTTATATTTAGTACTCATAAGTAGCAATATTTTGATTTAATAGGCGTTTAGTAATAAAGTTGCTATGGTAAACAACATATTGTTGAAATATATGATTTTAACCCAATTTTAATATTATTTTGGGCAAGAAAAATATTGGTGGGGCCTGGGCCCCATCTACTTTTATGAAGTCGGCGCCAGTGAGTAAAAGAAACAATTATCGTGGCGGAGCGGCGTTGCTTGTGAGATGGGATTGGGTTGAGAGGATGAAAGTGAGAGAGAGACTGAAGAGCATGTAAAAAAGAGAGGAAATAGGGCTATGTCCAATGTAGTGGAGGACCTCACATCAACTCTCCCATATGGTTGGGAATATCTTCTGTGTATAGTAAAATCAATGTTAATATATTTTGGAGTGAGTCATAACTAATCAAGGTGCTTCAGTTCTCAAGGTTCATAAAACTATGTAATAAATATTAAATGTAGTTATTTACATAAAGAAGCATGTCAAATCAAATTTAAATAATCATCATTCCAAAATAGCGCAAAGGTCTGTACAAAGAATACTATAAAAAAATATGATATTAACTTTGTAGCAGTATAAGCCTATATATAACTTGAGATAGCACCCTGATGACTTTCACAGTATTTTTTTTTTTTTTTCATAAAGACTGTTTTGAAAAGATTTTATTCAAAGAATAGGGTGCACACATAAGAAAAAGGATCAGTTCTTTTTTAAATTTATTTATTTTAAATTTTTTTTATGATCAGGCAATTAGTTTAGAAACTTAGCACCCATAATGTGGTTTTTACTTGCAAAATTCTAAACTATGCTGTGGTAGGGTCTTGTTATGTTTTCTTCTGTATTATATTTGTGGAAATCACAGTTTTTTTCTATTTACGCCAGTAGTATTTTTAACTTAGTCTACAAACGTTGTTATGGGACTAAACCCTCAAGTTTAACCTGATTTTCTTGTTTTGTGTCCTACAAAATATATTATTTGTTAATAAAATCTTATTTGCTTAGATGAAGAAAGTGAAACATCAGATACACAGCGATGCATTGACATGATCATCCGAATACCTAAAAATCCCCATTTTGTAGTAACAATATCAACAGAAAAAGAAGAAATTTCAGTTTGGAATGTTCTCACGTAAGTTCAAAATTAATCAATATTGTCTTTACAAAAATATTTTCAAAAGTTCAATATACAGATATATTTATATAATAAAACCTAGCTCTTTCTTTTTAATTGAAACTCATTACATATAATTCAATATATATTGAGAAATTACAATATAATTCAAAATGCACATTCATAAATTTTCTGAATTTGATTTTAGTAATGAAGGAAAATTTCGGACTCCAGTCATATTAAAAATTTTGATTCAGATTGGTGAATTTTATTAGGCTTTTTTTAAAGTTAATTAGTAGTCATGTATGTTTTGGTACAACTGCTAAAATTTGTGTTGGTATTACAAACATGTTTTCTTAAAATACAATAATAGTTTAATAAAAGAATCAATTTGAGTTTTTTCCAACTTATATTTGTAGACTTCATATGTACTGTAAGCTAAATACACACAATATTATGCAAAATTATTTATTAGTTATACTTTCACTGATCCGATACCAAACGATGCTGTTTTTCCGATAATAAACAGCAAACTGGAATTAATTCCTGACCATATCTGTAATAGATAGTCTGCTGTTCAAGGGTTAGATAATAAATTAATATGTATGATAATTGAACATTTCATCCACTAAAATCATGCATTTCAAGTTTCCATTAATGCGTGCATTAATTTTTCACTTCTCTTCTGACGTGCATTAGTTTTTCACTTCTCTTCTGACACATTCTATACATTTAAAAAACTTATGATAGGGACTCTTCAGTAATGCCTTTTTAACACCAGTATCACAAACGTTGTTCCCAACTCATACTTGTGTAAATTATATATTTCTCTTATTCGGCTGTTACAAGACATCTCATTCTGTCGTTTTTCTTAAAACTCTCACAAACAGATTTATTCAACAAAACTTCCACGGCTTTTTCACAACAAATTTCATTGCTACCAAATTTCAACTAGTTTCATAAGTTGTCTTATGGCAAAATTTAATTTATGTTTTAAAAAGTATTTTAATAAAACCAAGGAACACATTAACAAGCCATTTTAATTGACTCTGCAGCATAACCACTGAATATAATAAATATTGTAACTATGACAACAAACATATGATTTGTAAATATTATTACTAACATCTCCCTCCTTAAATCCAAACTTTATTTCAGCTTTTTTAAGTGAACCTTAATTGGGGTCCTTCGCTGTTCTGCTCCATTTCTCATTTGGATGAGGTATGACCTTGGCTGGGGCAATATTTGGGCAACCTTCCCACTTTCCCAAAGTTTGGAAAACATATTTTGTATCAATTCTTCCTCTCCAACAAAACATACTTCCTCTCACTTTTGGAACACAATGTTATTCCAAAATATCTAGTATTGAATTGATAGTTTCCTTCTCTGATTCCCCAGTTAGTGATTTATACAGTTTTAAACCATCTGGACCCAACAAGTTTTTCAATCTTGCCACTTGTATTTCATTTGATTTTTTCACAGTTTCGGTTGCCACTAAATATATCTGAACCTCTTCTTTGAATGTTTCATAATTGCTTGCAATATCACCATTTACATCAAACAAAGATGGTTTCTTGAATTCCATTGTACTTCTTTGTCAAGTTTAACACTACTTCCCTGTATACAAGTTTAAATATCCGTAAATCGACTGTGCCATGTTTTAAAAAGTATTTAAATTTTAACATTAACAAGCCATTTTAATTGACTCTGCAACATAACCACTGAATATAATAAATATTGTAACTATGACAACAAACATATGATTTATAAATATTATTACTAACAATTTATACTTCCTTCAGTCTGAACTCTTGTGTAAATTTTGTTTCAGATGTTATCGTGTGAGAACTTTAAAAGGAATAACTCAACCTATTAACCTTGAAATGATTGATGATTTCCGTTGTGTGGTGTTATGCAAACGGGAACTTTGCACATACAATTTGAATACTGGAACATTGTTAACAAAATTAAAAGGTAATGTTTCTTAAATGTTCAAATCTTGGTAACATTTATCATAGAGTTGCGCTAGAAACCAATACTCAAAAACTTGATAAAAACTTTTTTAGTGGTATAACCTCACTGACTTTGACTTGATTCATACTGATGCAATATTTGTATACTCAAAATTGTTTTATGTTGCTAAGGTAAGAATTAATAAAAGAAACCGGTGAAACTACAAAACAACTTTTTTGTTAATTTACCAGGTCTTTATTGTTGGGACAATCAAAAGCCTTACTCAAGTAACACATTCACAAATGTCCCTCGCAAGTCTTTAGCCTAAAGTGCCTGCAGACTATCATGCACTAATATTTCAATCGTATGACATGGTGATGTATTTCTTTTAAACCCAAAAATACCTCAATAGCTAAAATTTAATTTAAAAATGCCTATAAATGAAATGTTTATGCGTAGTAATTTCTACACTCTATTTATAAAACGATCCCCTACCATAGTAAAACTTTTATCTTTTATATTTCCCCCTTTACAGGTGTTATGAATCAAAAAATGCCATTTTTTGGATTGCATGATACTAATCATCTTGTGGCTCTATCAAGAAACAGAATGTATGTTAATCTAATGAATTTAGAGTCTGGTGACCTTGTGACCACTTTCAAAGCTGGTGAAGACAGATTTTTAAATTCCCTTCTTGTGTCTGGAGATGGCAGGTATGTGAATTTAATTTAGTATTTGTTAATTTAAATGTTATACTTTTATATATCAACAATTTTTCGACTGTTATCTGTTGATTTACTAAATGATTAAACAAATATTGGAGTTCAAATTAATTTATACTTTCAGGTTTTGGAAAAGTAAAAATAATAATTCAACATTAGACATATCTGTAATATTTAAAAGCACATTCAAGTAAAAACCAAACTTAACTGCAATGTCGAGATTGGCACTTCCCTAACACATTTGGGTTAGTTAGGGTCAAAACTCTCCCTCAGATTATATCTCCTCACCACCCATAAAATAACGGGTGTTTCAAAATGAATAGCGGGGTTTTAAAGTGTTATAATATTTATTACATCAAACTTACAGCCACAAGTGATATATCAAACAAAAGAGGAACTCAAACAGTTTTACATAATAGCCTACAAGTGTTCAATGTGAGCACCATTCGTTACTCGGCACACGTCAAGACGATATGCAAGTTCTTCCCAAACTTTGGTTAGTGTCTCATTAGTAATTGCCGCAACAGCTGTTTCAATCCTGTTCCTTAATTCGGGAAGGTTGGCTGGCATTGGAGGCACATACACTCGATCCTTAATAAACCCCCAAAGATAGAAATCACACGGCGTTAGGTCGGGTGACCGTGCAGGCCATGGATAACAAGCGCCATCATAGCCAGCGGTCGGGTACTGTGAGGTTAAGCCAATCGCGTACCTCGTTATGCCAGTGAGGCGGCGCACCATCTTGCTGAAAGACGAAGTTCTCTGGTTCATCCTGTGTCAGTTGAGGGAAGAGCCATAGCTGTAGAGTATCCAGATAAGAGGGACCAGTTACAGTTGCTTCACTAAAAAAGAAAGGACCATAAACTTTCTGTCGGGATATGGCACAAAAAACATTCAATTTAGGGGAGTCTCGTTGCACTTGTTCCATCATGCGGGGATTTTCTGAACCCCAAATCCGAACATTATGGGTGTTTACTTGACTACTAAGGTGGAAGGTCGATTCATCACTGAATACGACAAGATCCAGAAAATTTTCATTGTCATTCAACCACATGTCGTTAGCAAAGTTGGCACGTAAAACATGGTTAGTAGGCTTCAGAGCCTGTAACAACTGCAAACGATAAGGACCTAGTTGCTAGCGTCGCCGCAAAACTCTCCAAACAGTCGTCACAGGAATTGCTAATTCACGACTAGCCTTCCGAACGGATTTCATAGGGCTACGCGTGAACGAATTACGCACTTGCTCAACGCTCTCTTCACTAGTTCTTGGTCGTCCCGTACTCTTGCCTTTACAAAGGCAGCCAGTGTCTTCAAACTGATGATACCATCTACGAATATTGTTATCACCTGGAGGATCACAACCGAACTTAATCCGGAACGCACGTTGCACAGTAACAACAGATTCCGTCTTTGCAAACTGTAAAACACAAAACGCTTTCTGTTCTTTAGTCGCCATCTTTGCTACTAGCGCTTTCTATCGGATTGCGGCAGAAACATTCCGCACTGATGCCAACAAACAAAACTGTTTGAGTTTCTCTTTCATTTGATATATCCCTTGTGGCTGTAAGTTTGATGTAATAAATATTATAACACACTAAAACCCCGCTATTCATTTTGAAACACCCGGTATAATCGTAAGTAGAACTATAGTGTCGTTAACGACATTTAGGCCTCCACCTGACACCATAGGCTTAGTCAACTCGACTCAGCTCTCGCACTAAATGTGGTTGGTTTAGTGTGTTGACTTTCGTGATTTTACAATACAGTATTGGAAATGTTGTCGTAATTTATTGTTGTTACTGTTATTGTTCAATATTTTATTCAAGTGTTTTGATATGAGTGGTAAATGATTGCCAGGTGCTTATCTTATAACGAAATTGTAATGATGAATCAATCAGTGTTTTTGTCGCCAATGTGTAAGCAAATGTGATTTTGATACGATAATTTTGTTCCATTAAAATGTTGAATGGTTACTGTTAAGAGAGTAAGGCAGATTGCACTAAACGACAAGATAAATACGATAATTTCATACGGTAATCGGACTGAACGGTACCATGCACTTAAAACCAAGATGTGAATACTACCGAGGACAGTAGATAGATGAAACAAGAAAGGTAGGATGAGAATGATACTGGGATATCAGTTAACACGAATAAAGGAATACTCTGCTTTCGTTGTCAACAGATGTAACATTAGAGGAAATTACCCATCCACAATGCTGCTGTCTATGGACATTACATTAATTTTTACTGTTAAATTTAATTTTATTGTAGTTTTTTACCGACTGTTTTAGAGTTTTAAAATGGAATACTTAGTCTAACTTCTTGTCATCCTGCGGTAAAACAACTTTTAAAATACATAACCTGATAAAATAATCTACTTTTTTACAGTACTGTAATTACATTTTACTATTTTGCATTTTTCTTGTAATACTGTATATACTAGTTTTTTTACTTTTTTTCATGGCTTTTGCACTATTTTCACCATAACCTCCGTATTATCTGAGTTGTTACATATCCGAGGTGGTCTTGGTCCAAATTACCTCGGATAACTGAGAGTTTACTGTACAATTTTATAGATACAATAGTCATAATACGTAAGTATATACAGTGATTCTAAATTTATTTGTATTTGTAATGGTTTACTGATGTGACAGCTACATTTCTCACATCAACTGTAACTCGTTACATTTTAACCATTGACTGATATTTACGTTATTTGACTTTAATATAATACTTATACATATTATTATTTATAAAATTAAAATAAAACAACAATAAGGATGTAGCTGTGGAAAAACTAACTGAATTAGTTGAATTGAATGTTAGTTCAGAAGATATTGTCTATGAAATAGAAAAACAATGACAAAACTACCCAACTAAAAACCATCAGAGACAATATATACACTACCAAATCCACCCAAAACCACGCTACTAATTAAATTTAACAATCAACTTGAGTTCATTTTATGATTCTAAAATCATTAACACTAAAAGAGTGATTTATCACTTTTATACATTTAATTACACATTTTTATAATTATGGTATTTTAGTTTTTGTCATGATATCTTGTACACTGTTACATAAAACTAAATTTAGGATTATAGCTTTCAATATTGCATCTTTCAAATTTGTCATGAAATATGTCAGTTAATAACAATCTTAATGTCTAAACAACATAATAAATCTAAAAAATAAAATAAATCATGGTCGACTGCTCTATTAAACATTTAGTATGACTATTTCAATTTTGTATTAACATTTTCACTATTTCTGATTAAATTATATTTTTAGGAGAACTTAAAAATGTTAAATAAGTTCAAATTTTTATTAAGACTAACTTTTTTGCAAAATGCTTCTCTCATTTTTGTATCACTGTTAGTTATTTCTGTTTTGATCAACTCTCATCAAATTAAATGGTGTTTTAGACAAATGAAAAAAAATAGAAAACTTATATTCATCCACATATAATTTGTAAAATAATGTGTAGCTAAGTCCATTTGTGATTTTGATTATAGAAATATTTCACTTCTTCACAGCATTTTCTGAACCGAAACCATTTTCTTTACTGATATAGTGCTTTTATAATAAATTAGTAATGCTATTCTTATCCACTGGTGTGCTCTTCATGTGTCCTGGTGTAATAACAGGCCTTATAGTATATTTCTATTTACTTACATCAGTAATTTAAAACAGTTGTGTTATTTTTCTAAACAGACTAAATATTTTAGAATTCTGAATCTAAATATCAGCTATTACACATGTACTAACTAGTCCAGGTCTGAATGTTGCCAGCCCAGCCATTAATAAATAGACGACAATGCTGGCTGTGCTTAAGACGTAAATTGTGTAGTCCATTCTTATGATGTTTGGTGTTGTTGTAGATAAATTAATCTGCAGTCTTGAATTTGTGAACAAAACTTAAAATTATACAAATAAAACTTGAATTTATTCTGTAAAAAACACGTAAATTGAATTTCAAATTTTAGTTAATTTAACAAGCAAATTAATACAAAATACTTCACATTATAAACAATAAGTACAAGTAATTAGTATCGGTTGTGCCATTCAATGTTCAATACATTTTGAGAAGAATCAGCTGATAATCACCGGCTGTTCATTTGACATTGGGCTATTAATTAATGACACTTTCTAAGGAATAGTCGGCTTTAGTTTGTAACAATGACTACATTCGCTCATCTGCACTCATCACACTCATTCAAAATCCATATTCGCCCATATCTTGACGATCAGCGTCTTATGAATAAATAAATAAATAATTAGGTATGTTTTAATCTGAATTTAAATATCTCGTAACATATAACGAATAAATTTGTTTGAGTAAATCAAAATCAAAATTCTTTATTGTTCGGAACATTTACAAAAATGCATGAACATTGTCAAATAAATTCTAGAAATACATACGTACAAGCCACAAAAATTCTTAAGATATATTATAAACTATAATATATACAATAATTTGAGCATTAAACATATATTACAATATATCTAATTATTGAAACAAATTTTAAAATAATGTATCTAACCTAATTTTAAGACCCTACTTTATGTTGCAACAAAATGAAAGTAACTAAAGGGCACTCACATTTCAAACTAAAAATACCCATATACACAAAAATTTAATTAATTGTCATTATACATATTGTATTTCTATACCTAAATATGAATATCACAAGTGTAAATCATAAGGGCATTTCTGAATTAAACATTCTTTAAGATTAGCTTTGAATGTATCACCCTCCATATTTTTCAATAGTGGAGGTAACTTATTATAAAAAATTGAACCTTGAACATAAGGGCTTTTGCTAGTAACAGCCAATCTTCTAGTAATTCTAAACATATCTGACCTATTTCTAGTGTGATAATTGTGTACATTCTCATGTCTTAAAGTAAATTTATTGTCACTTAAAAATATTAATATTGTCAAATATTAAAAAGTTCTTAAATAAAACTTAAGTAATTTGTAGTTCTATTTTATAGCAAACAAAATGGAAGAATTTGTGCTAATTCGACGTTTAGAAATTATATAATAAAATTGGTTCTCTAAAACACACTTCCAGGATAGCATTTACTAATATTCTAAAGTCCATTTCACTTGAGCATTTACTAATATTCTAAAGTCCAACACATCATAGCTACTTGTAAAGGAGACATTCATACACTAATTATTATAAAGGTCTTATTTTATTTCTAGCGTTGTTCTATTTTTAATGCTGATTAAATATTTTTATGCTGTTGTGTTCCTATAACATATCTTACTGTATTTATGTCCTAGAATATTAGTTTGTGGAGATGAAACACAAAAACCTTTTCCTCTTTTGGTGTGGAATTTAGCTTCAAGAAAACTTCTCTACGATTTGCGAATACCACATCACGATTTCATCACTAGTTTAGCTGCCATTACTTTTGAAGGCCATTACGTCTGCTGTGTTGCTAAGGTAATTCCTTCTGTGTATTAGTAATTGTAATCTTATTATTATTTTACACTGTATCCCCAAAGTTTACTGATATTGATTCAATTATTATTCAAAATACTTTTTAATCTGCAATAACTAGATTAATTAGTTTTACTTTTATATTATTCGATAACCTGGCAAATAATTAAGCTCTAATAACTTTCATACATTTAGGTTGTACCAAGCTTCCTATATAATAAATTAGCAAGAACTTCGTGCATAATGGAACATAAATCGACTTATCATTCTTTCTAGTAAAGAGTATAAGACAGAAAATGTTAGTGCCACTAAAACAAACAAATGCTCCTCTGAACACATGTTAGTTATTAACAAAAAAATAATTTTAGGTTAGGTTACAGGGCACTAGGCCAGGAATTTGTATATTAGGAAAGATAGGACATTAGCAAACCTAAGAAGACAAGTCCACTTGTGCAAAATGTGTGATTATTGTATTTGTTTACTATTATTGTGGTGTTAGTGGACTTGTCTTCTTATAGGCCGGCGTTACACCCCTATTTCCGTTCAAAAACACCAAGTTGACCGATCATTTATAGCTACCAGGACGAAACCATTTTTAATCTGTGCAATGGGTTGTTGCGAACAAAAAACTCTTATGAAATTTTTTTGCACCGATGGCAGATAACTCGTTACTAACAAAAAAGCTGCAAAATTTCCAAAAATCGTTACGGAAACCCAAAACATTGTTGTATATTTTGCAAAAAAATAAACACTTTTAATCTTGTCATTTTTTTGAAAACACATAGTTTTTAACTACGGGCGATTTAAAATCGAAAAATTACCGAAAACTGCCATTACAAAAATCTTTTTCTCGGCTTCTACTGAAGATTTTTGAAGTTTGCTTGGCGAGGTTACTCGTCAAAAGTTATTCTTTCGTGCTATATTTTTTTTATCACAGCAACGTTTTTTCCAATGAATTTTTTATGAAAAAGTCGAAAAAAAATGAGCCCCTTCACTGCACTCTTGGCGCGCTGCTGAGAGGTCTGTTGATGATCCAGTCACTCGCCAAAGCTTTTTTTACCTATTTTGAATAGCTATTCATAAACAACATATGTCATTTTTCAGAAAATGTCTCTAAGATCAATTTTCAAAATTAATTTGTCTTTACTTTTTCGCTTAAAAAAAAAATTATTAACGTTTCTTTATACGTTGGTTGTTATTGCATTGAAAGAAATAGTTGTAATTTCAGTCTGCGGGGCAATTAGTCGGAAAAGTAATACAGCAACTTTATAGCTTTCAATTGATGGTAATACCGATAATTAATTACTTATCTAAATTTAAGAATACAAAAATTAAATTATAATGTGTCATAAATAAATTCAATGTATTTACACTAATAAAGACAATTTATTTACACAATAAATATAAATTTAAACATCTGTAGCTATAATAAATATTAGATAACTATAATAGATATTAAATAAATAATCAATTTTCAGTCTCGGTTTCATAGTCAGTTTGGATCTCAGCATTCTGACATTTTATAGAGCAATTGCATAAATCACAACTCGTAAGCCCTTGAGATAAGCACGAACAAATTTCTTCATCACTGCAGGGCAATTTCCCGCCGCAGGAACAAGTAAATATTTGTAATAACTCCATGGCCGTATCTCCTTTAAAATAGTTGCAGCTTAATACAATATTATAAAATATCCAACCATATTGCGATGGATCAAGTGATGTGATATTTGCAAATCTTGCTTGAGACCATTCATTCACTTGCCATTTAACACGCTTGATGTGTTGCATCAATACTGGTTCTGCGTGAGGTATTTTGTCTACGGGTATATTCTTTACACTTGCTACTATATACCTTAAGTTATTTATTGATGAGACATTATCTTCAACAAAACCTTTTCTCTTAGGCTTACTGGGATTATAAATTAAGCTTAACCATTTCGTCGCAGCATTCAAAGCATTTTATATAGGTAAATCGATTATATTCGTAAAATCATCCAAGTCCGAATCAGATAGATTGGAAAATCCGGTATACGCTTTCTTTTTACCTGTATAATGAAACGAGCTTTTGGTGTCACAGCCACTTATGACATGTAAAGTTATAAGGGCTAAACATTTTTGTGCTCCTAAGTTTTCATACAGCGTATGAATAGGAATAAATCAACGGTGATCAAGTTTTCTGTCTATTTGCCCATATAGAACCATATAAACAGGTTTGAATCAAAATATTTATAATGTGAAAGCAAAAGAATGACATCATATTTGTCTGGAGATTCAAAAATGATTTGTAAGCGATCACTATGCCTTAATTGAAGTTCATTTACATGAAAAGTTATTCTTGTATCCGCATCTATATGATTAGAAATTAAGTTGAAATCAGCGTATTGGTAATGTTTAGAAATAACGTATGTATTTTCTTGAGGTGATATTCCACCAGCTACATATACTTTTTCGTTTTCAATTTTCATTATTGCTGGACATGGTAGATACTCCTGTTAGTATTGACAAATGAAATTGGTTAAATTAAGATTTATTTTCGTTATTTGCCAAATTTTTTTTTCAGTCACGAATATGTCTACTTTACATTTTTTCTACTGCGTAACTACCGTGACCATATGTAGCGAATCTCCCCTCTTGTTTTGGACTGATACCACAATCGTTGAAACGATCAAAAATTAAATGTATTTCATTTGCATCATGTAATTTTTTAATAATTTTTTCCATTATTTGAAGACCCACGTCATTGAAAGTCACAACATTCTTAGCGTTTAAAGCCAGAAGTTCGGCCATTCCATCTATAATTACATAGTTATATTTTTGTAAAACAGGCTTATCGAATTTAATATCATCAGGAATAGTTTCTTCTAATATATGCATAAGATCAGACTCTTGTTGTTCTTTTAAATCCATCAGGTTTAAAAAGTATACACGGAATATCTGTTAAAGGTACACTCATTACCATTTTCATATTAATATTTAGCCTTTTATCACTTACCATCAAAGCTCTTTGAAACACAGTTTCTGGTTTAATTACTTTTCGAGTTTCTTTTCCATTGACTTTGTAAACAGTAGTATTATGCATTTCACTAAATGTTTTCAAGTCATTTCTGTTAATCATCAAAAACAGATTTCATCAATTTTCTCAAGTCTTTTTAAGAATTCTGACATTTTGACTGTACCGGCATTGATATCCCCTAGTAAACTACTGGCAAGGCTATAGATCCAGTGCTAATATTAATTAAATTTGGAGTGTACTTTTCCAAAGAAAAGGGGTCAGACATGTGACTATTGACATATTTAAATATCCTTAAAGCATCCTCTTCATCTCTGTGGAATAATGACCGCTTTTTCCCTTCATGAACGTAATTATCACAAGCACTGTTAGCATCTTTAATATTACTTCGATTATGCATTTCCGACGAATATTTTCCTCCAACAATGTTTTGAATTAAGAGTCCATCTCAGTATAGTAGCAGGTTTTCTTGTAAGACCTGAGATACTGGCATCAGCAGCTTTTGTATCCTTTATAACTGTTTTTTCTGTGGCCATGTTGGAGAATATACCTTTGAAAGCTCCAGAAGTGAGATTAACAGCAACATTCCTAGCCTTAAATTCTTGTTTTACATCTTCTGGTAATTTCATTAGCATGTCTAAAATTTATAAAGATCCTAAACAAGAATAATTTTGTCTATTGCAGGTGAAAAAAGGGGTAACATTCTTGTATGGGTTACTAAATAAATGCAGGTCCCAATCAGAATCTCATTCAGCTCAAATAAAATCTAATAGCATTTGGATACTTTTCAAACATTCTATCCAAAATTGAAATGTTGGAGAATCTTTTTGTCCCATCTCTGAACTCTGCTAATCAGTAATTAAGAGTATTAATCTTCTTAATAAAATTCATGAATTTTCTTCATCACACTGACCTTGTACATAATTTTGCTGAAAATCCTGAATTTGAGTAATGAGATCGTTGATAAATTATCAGGTCCCTTGTCATCCTTCTTTAACCAAGTAAAGTAGTTTTGTAATAGTAGAGTTGTTAAAACTTCATAGCATAAAGTCTGCCCACTTATAGCTCGATAAAATTGCTTGCCTTTTAGCATAATATCTACTGTTTTACCAGAGTACATTCCCTAGTCTACTAACATGTCTTGAAGGACAGCATCCCCCAAATCTTACCAAGACAGACAATTAACGTAAATGTTGTATGTAAACTACCTAACCGAATAACAGAGTTTTTCATTTCTAAAGGCATATCAAATTTTATAAATTGAGCAAGAGCATATAGCTGCTGATCAAATGTTTGTACACAAATTGATTGTCCACATTCTTTAGCAAACTCTTGACCTTTTTTAATGTTGTGTATACGGTGCTTAAATCATTTGGCTTTGCATGTATCGCAGGTGAGTATTGAACAACTATCTCAGAATTTTTTTGTTTACTAAAACCCATGGTAAATGCTAACCAATTTGGAAACAATTGTTTCAAATTTTCATTTTTATTTAGTAGCCCTTGAGAAAATGATCTTAGTAAAAGGTTCAAGATGTTTTATTTCTGAATTTGGTACAGGTTCAGTGTAACCCATAATAAACCGGAATTTCTCAAAACTCCACAACAGTTTTGTAGAATATCTTGAATTTCATTAGTAGCTCCGAAAAATTGAGGAGGTTCTGGGTTATTTTTTGGTTTCTCATAATACGACATATTCAAAAAGGTATACGATTAATTTCCAAAGATTTTTCTTCTTGTCGTTCAATTGGATAAATTTTAATTCTAAGATTCATATCCTGATATTGAAATATGACATGTGCCATTGTGTGATAAGTGTTTTTACCATCTATAGTTTCCGTATTAATATCCACGTTATCAGCGCCTTCTTGAATAAACGCTCCTCCAGCTGTTCTATTTATTATTTAAGCTGGTACATAAGCTGTGTTCTTTTTTAATATTTGTCTTTTCACTAATGCAGTAAGAAATCTCCGTAACTCATCATAAGTCACATATAATCTGTATGTACTCAATGTATCAATGAGAAATTTACTTCCAAACTTATGACGTAAATGAAGAGTTAATACAAAATGAAATGGAGGAATCCGCTTTGATGTATAGATAGATAAGATAAATAGATAAGCATTTTTATTCACAAAAACATTAATTACAATATAAAGATCATATAAAAGGTGGAAATAGTTCCCCTCATGGGCACATGCCTGTGGGAGGGGAACAGGCCACTACCAGCCAGATGTAAAATAAAATTAAAATTTTACTATTATGTAAACAAATAAAAAATAAAAACATATATAAATAAACTTATGTTTCATAACAATTATTACTTAAATTACAAAATTAAAAAGAGACACTTTTATAAACTAAATTTCGTAACATTAGAAGCCACAGCAAATAAAATTAAAATAAAAACTAATAATAATAATAATAAAGGGTATTGTAATCCGCTAAAAAACTACCATAAAAACCTGACCTAAAACCTGGACACATTTCACATTTACAGACACTTGCCCACGCCCATAATTACACAATATTGATAACAAAGCATTACACATTCATACACTACCGCTTTCACACCTACATGAAAGATCACACATACCTAAGAGAGACGCACCCGACTCCTCCTCACACACATGCACGTTTAGAATACACAAATTAAATACACTATCTGACATAAACCTTCATATACGCACACACCTAGCATAAATAATGGGCACAAGCACATTGACTGTATAACACACACCAACCAAAACACACTACACATACATCCTCTCACGCAAAATCATACCACAAACACACATTAAAAACCACACACGCACAATCAAACCTCACACGCATACACTCACACACCTCACATACCTCACCCCACACTCAAAAAAAAAAAAAATAAATAAATAAATAACAAAAAATAAATGAATAAATAAACGCACGCATGCATGCACACGCACACCAACATACACACAAAACAGACAACATTCACCCCCCCCCCCACCTTTCAAGCACCAACATAAGTTAAAGTTTGACATTTATAAACCCAGAAAAAAAAACCTCTATATGGCGACACAACTAGATATTTAATGTTATTCAGTGTACATAGATATTAATAGATTGTATATATTTTCCCTTCCTACCTCAACAAGCCATTTGTTCACACATTTTTTGAATGTACCTATTGAGCATGGAGCTGGAGCTCTGATATGGTTGGGTAAATTCAGGTATAAAACATTAGCAATATAAGAAGGATTTGTTTTGTTTATTGATTTTGTAATTTTCGGTACCGCGATTCTAAGTTTTATTGACGTTCTCGTAAAATGGCTGTGGATTTCAAGTCTATTAACTACGGTTGGGGTTTTGAAAATATATATAGCCATTACTCTAACATACAGTTGTGTAAGGGAAAAGACTTTAAATTCACTGACCAAAAGATCTGTTGAATATCTCCTACTTTTGCGGAGAGCTGTTTTAATAATTGCTTTCTGTGTCGTTTCCAAAGCACTTAAAGACGATTTGTATGTACCACCCCACGCTATTACGCCATATTGAAGTAGTGATTGAACATAGGCGCAATAAACGTTTCTAATCAGATCCTGCGTTAAGATTTTACTGAGCACTGAAAACATAAGTATTAACTTTCTTAATTTGTTCCTAAGCTGTTGTATGTGCGGTACCCATTTTAAACGCATATCAAACACGATACCGAGATTCTTAAACTCACTCACACATTCTACAACAATCTGAAGAAAAAATAATACATTCTGATAAAGTGAGCATACGCTTTTAATTATGTCATAGTCTGGGATATTTGTCGCACGCAAAAATGTGTCTATTGATGACCCACAGTAAAAATAATTGTAGATTGTAGGGAACAACATTTTTGGAAAATTCCAGTTTTACTTCATCTACTGTTGGATAAAATTTTGTTTCAGAAATCTCAGAAATATCATCTCTTAATATTCTAGCAGCTTTTATCTAATTTCGATTTCTCACTTTCCTTTACATTAAGTGTATATTTAGGTGACTCACTTTACTTCTTTTTTAGTTTAAATTATTTCATTTTGCATTTTTTTTAATTTCCGATTTGTTCAAAAAAGTAAGTTATACATTTTTTAAACAAAATAATGTGTAGGTATGTCATTTAAACATACTAAATCAGGAAAACCTGCTTGTGAATAAAATGTAATATTATAATTAATTTTGACCATGTAAATAATTTTTGACCTTATAAAACTTGAACTAATGTCAGATGTTTTATCAAATTGTTCAAAGAGAATTCTTTCAAAAGTAGAACAAATATCTGTAAGTGATATTATTTAATTATCATTAAATATTTCTTTAAAAATATCAAGTGTTATTTTTGTTACATTGTCATATGAAAAATTTATTGCATTGATTTTAACAGAATAGTATCATTACTTTTTTCAGGTGTATGCTCGTGAAAATCATCACCCGGACCGTAATAAGAACTACTATTACTATCTTCAGATGTAGGTTCTTCTTGCGGTAAATTGTCCGTTCTATATTTGAAATTTTTACATTTTCTTTCTTCCCTAGCAAGTAAGTATTATAACACGTATTTTTATGATAGCCTGCTCCTACTGATGATAATTCAAATTTACCACAAAGCGCCAAACAATTTTGTACTTGTAAGTCGTTTTTTCTTATTGCAGCTTTTAAAACTTTGTCTTTTACATTGTGTCCAGGAATCACACGTTGAAGAACTAAGTTTCCTTTTTTTTTTTTTTTGAACAGCTGCAAAGAAAACACAGTGACTCCCAATTGAACTCATTTAGCGTTGAACAAAGTATTCTCCTCGAATGATTTGAATCTTCGGTATTTGGTCTTTTAAAAAGCGATGATTTTTTTTATCCATGACAATGCGATATTCATTACCATAATACAGTGAAAACCCGATTGTCTGTCACCCTATTTTCTACCAGGTTCTGTTATCCGTCAGTGTCTGGGTTTGTCGCGCTACGATATAACAGTTGCCGTATGACTTATCTGTCTGGAAGACGACAATTTCCCTCTCCAGCCATCTAGCCCTCATAAGCCTAGTTCCAACGACCTGTCATCCATACGCTATCCGTGTACCGACATCGAGCATCCGTGTACCGACATCTGATGTCTGCGAAAACACTGGCCGTGGGAACTGGGCTTTAATATGTACTATACTGTACTGCAGTTTAATTTTAAGAATGTTGATAGTTAATTGTTGTGCTCATTACATAATGTACAAGCTTATGTTTTACATTAAAACTAGGCCTACTGAAATAAAAGCGTAATTGTGACCTGCAGTATATACATTCTGTAACGTGTCTTTTTTTCTAACCTTTTCATTCTCATTTCAACCTCATTCATTGATTCATAGTTAATCAATATGTACTATACAGCATTAAAATTTAATGTGCGTAAGCACTAATAATAAGTTTCCAGTGGTATAAGTGTGAGTGGGTGAATTCTCTATAATCCATCTATTCTCCAATCCATCACGGCCGCAGTCCAAAACCCCTGACGGAAAATAGGGTTTCTACTGTACTCCCTATCGGGAGCAATAAATTAATATATTAAATAATGAAATGCATACTTTTGTATCATTCCGGAACATAAAGTACCCACTTTATTCTCTGCGAATTCACCTATGCTCGGAACTTTTACAGGTCTACCTAACCTCACTTTAGTCTTAGTTCGAAAGGGATAAAGAGTACCATTAGGCCATTAATAACAAACTGCATATTGCATTCTCCCAGTGTATAATAAGCCATTGGATAACTTACCTACACATTTATGTAGCACTGCATATTCAATAATTCTTAATATACTTCACACAATTCACCAAATGCTACAATGAATTATTATACGATGACAGCGACAATATTGTTGCATGTAGAACCTATTCTGAACGCTATATCTATAATATTTTAACTATTATTGCCTTAAAACTCTACACAATTGACCAACGACGCACACCTCACTCGCGAGTCGTTGCTATGCGAGTCGTTGCGCTGTGCTTGTTTATACAAGTCCCAAGTCTGAGTACAAGTCGAAACAAGTTAAATTCGTATACATGGGTATGTCACTTACTTTGATTTCTAACATTTACCCACATTTTTAAAAGTGCCTATTTTTAAATCGGTATTTTTAGTGTATTTGCAGCAAAAACTTACAATTAGTAAGTTTACAATTATTAGATAAGTAATTAATTTTCAGTTTTACCATCAAATGAAAATTATAAAGTTGCTATGTTAGGTGCTATATTAAGAATAGTTATTTACTTTTCCGACTACTCGCCCCGCAGACAGAAATTACAACTATTTCTTTCAGTCCAATTACAATGTATGAAGAATCATTAAAAAAATTTTTAAAGCGAAAAAGTAAAGAAAAATTTTTTACATTAATTTTGAAAATTAATCTTAGAGACATTTTCCGAAAAATGACATACGTTGTTTATGATGTTGTCTATTGTCTAAGGAGTCTTTTTAATATCACATACCATATCTGATTTTCTAACAAATAAGATTGTTTTGAGGTCATCTATCATTTAATTTTTTTAAATATACTTTAAAGTTTTTAAAACAACATTCTAAACATTTTTATAATTTTGTAATTTCTAATATTGCTGTTTTAACTATGTCAGTAAAATTGATTGTTTTACTTAAATTCTAGTCTTTATTGTCTTTCAGCATTTATAAGCAATCGATATTGTCAATTTATAAACTAGATTTTAAAAATACAATAAAAAATAGTCAAACAATAAAATACTATACATGGTAAAAGTAGCAGTAAAATTGGTAATATTTTATACAGAGTACTATGATTATTACGTAAAACAACACAGAGATGTAATGGTACTCAAAACATTGTAAAATATAACTAGTCTTATAATATAAAAAATATGATATGATTAAAATTAGTTTAAAGATTAAAAATGTTAGTCACTTATGTTTCACTGTAAAAAAGTATCCAAAGAGTAAAAAGATTTAGTTTTAAGGCAAGATTCTGTAATTCTTTTGAAAAACTTAAATGAAATATCATATGCTTGTTGAGGCAGTTTATTTTAAACTTTCATGCTAAGAAATTTATAGCTGTTTTTATAATTGTTAATCTTGTTAAAGGTAGATTAAATGAAAGATTATTTCTTGTATTATGGCTATGAACATCTGATCTTAACAAGAAGCTATTTATATTTTCTTTACCATAAATAAGGCAGTTATAGATGAAAGAGCTTGGTCCAGTCATAATGTTTAAAGTTTTAAAATGTTCTCTATATGATTCCATGTGTCCCAGACCTAGTATTACCCTAATGGTTTTTGCCATTTGAAAACAGATTTTTTCTCACAAAGTTTCTCCAGAATTAAATTCCATACTGTAAGTGAGAATTAAAAAAGGCGTAATACGAATAGAGTAACAGTTTCTTACTAACATTATCCTTTGGTTTTTTTCTAAGAGGAATAGATTACGGGCTAAGTTATTACAAATATAATTTGTATGTTCATTCTAGTTAAGTCTTATGTCTATATAAATCCCTAACAGTTTGACATTTAAGTTTTCATTTACTGGGACTTTCAGATCCACTATAAGTTGCTCAGACTTAGAATGATTTATTTTTAGCTGGTTTGCTTCAAACCAAACGAGCCATTTTTGAAATTATACCAGTTTGTTCCAAAACCTGATCTACTGTAGGAACTGTCACCACGAATGTAGTGTCATCAGCATACAATATTGTTTTACATGGCATGAAGTTTGAAAGATTGTTTATGAAAAGAAATGACTCCAAAAAAGATCCTTGGGCGCCCCGATTTTATCTTTGGCAATGTTGATCTTTCATTATTGACTTGTAGCAACCTGTAATCTAAGTAGGAATATAGTAGCTTAAGTTAAGAACTATTTAAACCATAATGAACTAGATTTTTAAGAGTGTTTTAAAGATGTTATTTAGGTAAAAAACTGAAATATTTATTTTCTCTTTAGATAAATGATCATATAAATTCCACGCAAACAAGTTTAAGTACATAGAAGTAGGTTAGCATTAAACAATCCTGTTTTATTGTTCAAAAAGCAAATCAAGATAGGCTATATGAATGCACTTTTTAAGCACACTCTTCCTGATTTATTAAAGACATGTGTATGCCATGACTTTGTAAATCATGACTCCCACATTTACAAATCAGTCATGTAGTTAAGATACTGTTATGTAATTCCCTGATCTAAACTACATAACAAATTACAACAGGGAAATATAAGCACCCCAATGAATCCCTGTTGTAATTTAAGTGGGATTCATTGGGGTGCTCCAACCATTCATAATTGGTTAACATTTGAAATAGAACTGCTGTATGAACCATTGGTGATATATGTTGTGCTTTAGCGTGTACATGATTTAGTAAACATGTTAATTCTTTTGAAAAACGAATTAACAACCCTTGATTTTGTTACATTAATAATTACAACAAAAATCAGACGTCATGTTCCCATACTGAACTGAATAAACATGAGACATTATTAAATTTAATATCAATAAGTAAATGAAATGTGTCTATAGGAAGTGGATGAGCCAAGCCCTAACTTCATAGTAGTGTATGATCTCCAATCTGGAACCCTGTTTAAAAAGTGGAAGCCTGCAGTAAACACAGTGTCTCTGGACATTTCCTCTAAGGATGGGTGTGTCCTTAGTGGACTTGACGATGGTCGTATCCTGGTCTGGGATCTAATTACAGGTAATAAGTTTGTTTTCATGTTTGGTAGAGTCTTTTCTATTTAAATTGAGGCAGTCATACAATCAAAAATACGAGGTACAGTCAAATAGTTCCCGGGATTGGTTGAAATATATTTATTGGACGAAGATAAAAACTTACAAACCTATTTTCCTTCAAAAATAAAATACTCTCCTACAGCAATACACTTTTCCCTATGATCATCCCATAGGCAGCTCAAGGCTGAATATTCTGGGGGGGCTAGCATACCGGTTGGTCTGGGGAGTACACCCCCTAGGAAGATGGGGGATCTGGGGGTCCTCCCCCAAAAAATTTGAAAAAATACGATGCAAATCTACACATTTTAATGCTTTTTAGATACAATTTTTTCATTTCCACTCTGTATACAATTATAGCATGAATGTAAATAAATTTAATTTCAAGCATTTAAATTGTTCATGGTTTATCTGTCCATAAAACGTACAAGTGACTTAGCTTTAGACCAAGAACAACCATTGCTTTTTGTGAAACAACATTAGTTCTATCTACATTTTATTGCTGTTTAGTTTAATCGTTTCATGTTTGTTGAAAATCTCAAAATGAATGCTGATTTGCTTAGTGGGTGAACACAGCTAAACTAAATATTAAAACTGACTAATATAAATGTATAAATCAGCATCTAGCAAACTCTAGAAATAAGTAGTTTTTGTTAGGCAACTAAAACAAGTTATAAGCCACTTCTAAAATAAGAAGGATTAGAGTTAGGGGTTTACACAAATCGAATGCTCATATTCTATTATGCTAGAAACATATTTGAGTATGGCTATGTATGTACATCACAAATCCTTCTCTCAGAAAAGGACCATAAGTCACAGGGACGGATTTATACATATTTCACCCCTAGGCACTACTCTTACTGCCACACCCTTGAAACATGCCACATCTATGCTTAAGTCACTATTTAAATAAAACTAAATCTAACGAGTCGATAAAAACGCAGAGTTACTTTTTTTAGATTTCAATTACATTTGAGAAGATATATACTCTTACAAACTAAAATCTGTAGATGGTACCAGATAATTGGAACAAACTTCGTCCCTTTCCCTAATGCTAAAATCTCACCATTTAACTACAAAATAATATATAAAAGTTTGCTTCAAGTCACATCTTAATGGAATATATCGTTGAATTCAATTAAAATAATGTATGTAAAGACAGACACCCTAAATAAAAACAGATTTTCAATTAATAACATTTTCTTGGAATGTTTAGACGAAACATTTATTTATTTAATTTAGATAAAAGCTAGGAGAAAAATAATGTTCATAACAGCTGTTCAATTAATTACATAGCCAGATTTTATGTAAACAGCCTTCAAAAACTTGAGTTGTGGCGTCCGGCCTTCGGCCTCCAACCTCAACTTAGTAGGGTAGTAACTAAAACCTTTTTAGTTGTAATTTGAATCTTAACTGAAAATTTAATCAAAATCGTTATGATAAAGCTTGAAAAATTGCATTTAAAACATTTTTTTGCCCGTACAAAAATATAACTCCAAACCTATTAAAGCTAGGGGACATACGCTTTTAACTAAACAGTTAAATTGTCATTTACATATTTCCTGAAAATTTAACCAAAACCATGAGAGCTGTTTTTGAGAAAATTCCATTTTTGTTTGTTTTTTGTCCATAAAAATAAAAAAATCTAAAATTTCAAAAAAAGTGAAAAACCATTCTGGAGATATTAGCGAATACCCCTACATACAAAAATTCTTAAAAATCGATTCATTCATTTGGTCTCCATCGAAGTACTCAGATACACACACAGACGGACAGACACAATTTTTTTTTTTCAAAAACCCATTTTTTTTGGTTCAGGGAGCTTTAAAATTAATTTTTAGAGCAACTTGTAAAACAATTTTTTGGACGATCACAATAATTTCTCCATGCTACCGCGTGTGGAAGAAAGTAAAATACATTATCATTGAAATACTTGAACATAAAAAGAAAAATTAACAAATATAAACCAATGTCTTTGGTAAGTCTTTATTATGTTTTCTTACATTGGTTTCTTATTACTTTTAACCATTTTCAACTCCTCTATCAAGTCATTTATTTTTAAATGACCACCGATGAAAAGTTTAGCCTCCGTGTGTAAACGAGCCTACGAGTTTAGTTTATCTTCAATTATTCTGGATCTAAGGCGAGATTTTATTCTTTTTCAAACTGTTCTGCTGAGCAGTCTGAA
Organism: Stictocephala bisonia; assembly: GCA_035578905.1. Lineage (NCBI taxonomy): Eukaryota > Metazoa > Arthropoda > Insecta > Hemiptera > Membracidae > Stictocephala > Stictocephala bisonia. The sequence goes on from JAQJVL010000309.1 coordinate 276,051, forward strand.
ACAGCTGTGCACAAATACATACGAAACTATGTCTATGTTGGTAAATGTCAATTAGAAATTTTAACTCTAATGAGCTTTATCATCGATAAGGGAGTGTCCTTAAAACCCCTGTTACACGCAGAACCTGGTCACTCATCCAACGAGCGACCAGGTGTCCATGTGTAACAGGGGCTTAACACAGCCACTCTTTAGAAGGTCAGATGAGTGTATGCCCTCATTTAAAAATGATTTTTCTAGATCATTTTTATAAATAGATTTAAGTTTTTCAGCCCAATCAGTAATAGTTTCAACTGAAGATGTTGATAGATTGTTAAAAACTGAGAACTTATCAACATAACGTCATAAGCGTTTTTGCGCTTCAGTAAAGTTGAATTGAGTTCGTTATGAACAACATAATATTATGTTTCTAATCTAAATTTTTATCTAAAATATTAATAATATTCATAATTTAATGTTTTATTACGGCCTGTAAGGATCAATTTGTTTTCATTTTGTGTCGTCTGCCTAGATTTTCCTTTTTTTCTTACATTTGTAACATGTCTCATACTCTAAATTATTACACTGTTTCTTGGCGTTTCTTCATATATATGACAAACGCCTCTGTTCGAAGAGAAAAAACATTGATTTTTAGTATGTTTGAAGAGAATTCCCACTTTTAAATTTTGTAAATAAAAATCTATAAAGGTTAAAACTTTGGAACTTTAACCAAGTTTTACGAGGTTAGTTTTTAATAGTTCTTAATTACTATAATTAATTTTTAGACTACTTTGATAAAAAAAGTTCTTGTAATTATTGTAAACCCTTGCATTATCAGGATTGGTTAATCGCACAGCCTTCAAATTGGCTTCGGATTATAGATAGTAGGGACATTTTTTAAAAAAGTGACTAACGTCGACAGTCGGACCAGCCAGCGCACATTTCTTCTTGCTCAGCAGACCTACAAGCTATTTGCTCAGTCCCTATAGCAGCGCCTATAAGTTCTAGCTCTAAGAAAATGTTAAGCTGTTAGTATAATTACAAACTTTGTATTCATTTTTTAATAGTTGCTAATGAATTTTGAAGATGATCCATACTTGTTATGATACCCTGTTTTCTTTGTTAAGGAGTCTTTAAAAATCCACATATTACAATAAATCATTGTATTTTTACTAACAATAATAAAATTGTTTTGAGAATGAAGTACACCTATATGTAATTAAATAACATTTGTTTAAATACTTAAGAATAAAATTTTTAACAATATTCTAACCACGTACTGTATGGGTGGGTCATACCATGTAGTGTATGGTGGTCAATACCATGTACATGTTTAGGCGGGTTGTGGGTCAATAAAATCGTACTGTTTGGTCGGGGTTGGTTAATACATGTACGTGTTATTGGGTCGTGGTCAATACATGTTGTAACGCATCTAACCGAGTATTGTATTTATTAATGCATACAAAATGAAATAAAGCCTATGCGGTTTAAGTCATAAAAACTATATTTTATAAGTAAAGCATTAAAACACGTTGGAAAATATTCTCTACAAGACGTGAACGGTGCAGCAACTTAATTATTTGAAGAACATACAAAAGATTTTATAGGTTACTAATTTTCTATAAATTTATCACTGTTTTTTATAATGAGGTGTTTAAACAATTACCTAAAAATATGAGTGTTAGAACTAGTTCTTGAAAGGCTATGCATAACCAATTTGAGTAATAACTGTGTGTACGATGTAGAGAAGTAATAAATAATAAATAATTTTGTTCTTCAATTTTGGGGCTAAACCTCTGTCAGCCGCTTATGATCAATACTTAATTTGAAATACAACTTTTGAGCGCTTTTATTTTAAATTATTCAAAAATTTTATAGCATTTTTTTAGTAATAATTGTTTAATCTGTGAAAGGAATAAAGTGTAAAGATTAGAGGTTTCTTAGTGTATTCATGAGCTTGAACTCGATGTTACATACTAGAAGATCATGTGGATATTTTTGAGCAAAATAAGTTGCCTTCAGCTTTCTCCAGATGACGAAGTAGGCTTGGTCAGTGATAATGTTATAATGTTTTAGAATATTTGTTACTCCTCACATGTTTCTCATGGTTCGTAGGTCCACAGACCATCTAGTGTTTATACCCTACAAACGTTTGTGCCATTCATGAAAATCGCTTTTTTCTCGTCAAATTGTCATCCAGAAATTGAATGTATAGTACATATTTAGTAAACGTGAAATTAATAAAAGTGTCTTTAGATAATTCGAAAAAGGAATGTAACACGTTCAAATACTAAATAAAAGCGCTCTTAGGGTATGGATTTCCTAAATACCAATAGATTACGAGCAGGTATACAAGATAGACGTCTGTATGCTTGAAATCATTCTGGTAATTTTTGCTGAATAAATCCAACAGTTTGACATGAATTTAGTTTCATTACTGTACTTCAAATTCAGTCTACTTATAGAAGATTGTGCTGTGAATGTGCAGATTAAATTATATAAAGGGGAAAAAACACCATTAAGTTGAATATTATTAAAACTCAATATTGATTTGAAGAACGATTAACAACAAGATTCATGTTCATGAAATGACATATTTTACATGTTCAGTTTTTAATCACTAAAGTGAAAAAAACTTGATTAAATAGATAAAAGTTTAATTTATCATTGTTTATAACAGGAAACTGCCGATGGAGACTAAGTGATCTTAGTGCGCACCTAACATGTTTACTTTAGACCATGTGTGTTTTCTGTCATAGATTCAGAATGTCGAGATCGATCTCTAGACTGTGGAATCTAGTAGCAGGTATAATATTAAGAAACAACATTCATTAAATTAGTTACTTATTCAAATAGTTACATGAGATGAAGTTAGGATTTTTTTAATGTTTAAGCAGGTTTCATTATAAAAGATTTTATTTTATGGAATTAGAGATTTAACATATTATTTATGAGTTTAGATGTAAACTAATTCATATATTATTGTCCAAACAGTTTTATTGTACCATTAGAAGTAGGTAGCATTTAAAAACTTTTTTTGTTAAAAAAGCAAATAAATGATATGCCTATATTTAAATCAACTTTTCTACACTTCTCCTTCCGATTGATGAAATGACATGGTATGCATGATTTGAAACATATCCCATTACAAATCAGTCATGTAGTTTAGATACTGTTATGTAATTCCCTGATCTAAACTACATAACAAATTACAACAGGGAAATATAAGCACCCTAATGAATCCCTGTTGTAATTTAAGTGGGATTCATTGGGGTGCTCCAACCATTCATAATTGGTTAACATTTGAAATAGAACTGCTGTATGAACCATTGGTGATATATGTTGTGCTTTAGCGTGTACATGATTTAGTAAACATGTTAATTCTTTTGAAAAACGAATTAACAACCCTTGATTTTGTTACATTAATAATTACAACAAAAATCAGACGTCATGTTCCCATACTGAACTGAATAAACATGAGACATTATTAAATTTAATATCAATAAGTAAATGAAATGTGTCTATAGGAAGTGGATGAGCCAAGCCCTAACTTCATAGTAGTGTATGATCTCCAATCTGGAACCCTGTTTAAAAAGTGGAAGCCTGCAGTAAACACAGTGTCTCTGGACATTTCCTCTAAGGATGGGTGTGTCCTTAGTGGACTTGACGATGGTCGTATCCTGGTCTGGGATCTAATTACAGGTAATAAGTTTGTTTTCATCTGTAGAGTTTGTTCTATTTAAATTGAGGCAGTCATACAATCAAAAATACGAGGTACAGTCAAATAGTTCCCGGGATTGGTTGAAATATATTTATTGGACGAAGATAAAAACTTACAAACCTATTTTCCTTCAAAAATAAAATACTCTCCTACAGCAATACACTTTTCCCTATGATCATCCCATAGGCAGCTCAAGGCTGAATATTCTGGGGGGGCTAGCATACCGGGTGGTCTGGGGAGTACACCCCCTAAGAAGATGGGGGATCTGGGGGTCCCCCCCAAAAAATTTGAAAAAATACGATGCAAATCTATGCATTTTAATGCTTTTTAGAACTAAATTTTTCATTTCCACGCTGTACAAAATTATAGCTTGAATATAAATAAATTTAATTTTAAGCATTAAAATTGTTCATTGTTTTATCTGTCCATAAAACGATAAGTGACTAAGCTTTAGACCAAGAACAACCAATGTATTTTGTGAAACAACATTAGTTCTATCTACATTTTATTGCTGTTTAGTTTAATCGTTTCATGTTTGTTGAAAATCTCAAAATGAATGCTGATTTGCTTAGTGGGTGAACACAGCTAAACTAAATATTAAAACTGACTATTTTAAATGTATCAATCAGCATCCAGCAAACACTAGAAATAAGTAGTTTTTGTTAGGCAGCTAAAACAAGTTATGAGCTACTTCTGAAATAAGAAGGATTAGAGTTTGGGGTTTACACAAATCAAATGCTGATATTCTATTATGCTAGAAACATATTTGAGTATGGCTATGTATGTACATCACAAATCCTTCTCTCAGAAAAGGACCATAAGTCACAGGGACGGATTTATACATATTTCACCCCTAGGCACTACTCTTACTGCCACACCCTTGAAACATGCCACATCTATGCTTAAGTCACTATTTAAATAAAACTAAATCTAACGAGTCGATAAAAACGCAGAGTTACTTTTTTTAGATTTCAATTACATTTGAGAAGATATATACTCTTACAAACTAAAATCTGTAGATGGTACCAGATAATTGGAACAAACTTCGTCCCTTTCCCTAATGCTAAAATCTCACCATTTAACTACATAATAATATATAAAAGTTTGCTTCAAGTCACATGTTAATGGAATGTATCGTTGAATTTAATTAAAATAATGTATGTAAAGACACACCTAAATAAAAACAGATTTTCAATTAATAACATTTCCATGGAATGTTTGGACGAAACATTTATTTATTTAATTTAGATAAAAGCTAGGAGAAAAATAATGTTCATAACAGCTGTTCAATTAATCACATAGACAGATTTTATGTAAATAACCTTCAAAAACTTGAGTTGTGGCTTCTGGCCTTCGGCCTCCAACGTCAACTTAGTGGGGTCGTAACTAAAATATTTTTAGTTGGAATTTGCATCTTTACTGAAAATTTAATCAAAATCGTTAGGATAAAGCTTGAAAAATTGCATTTTTAAAATGTTTTTGCCCGTACAAAAACATGTTATAACTCCAAACCTATTAAAGCTAGGGGACATACGCTTTTAACTAAACAGTTAAATTGTCATTTACATATTTCCTGAAAATTTAACCAAAACCATAAGAGCTGTTTTTGAGAAAATTCCATTTTTGTTTGTTTTTTGTCCATAAAAATCTAAAATTTCAAAAAAAGTGAAAAACCATTCTGGAGATATTGGTGAATACCCCTACATACAAAAATTCTTAAAAATCGATTCATTCGTTTGGTCTCCATCGAAGTGCTCAGATACACACACAGACGGACAGACACAATTTTTTTTTTCAAAAACCCATTTTTTTTGGTTCAGGGAGCTTTAAAATTAATTTTTAGAGCAACTTGTAAAACAATTTTTTTGGACGATCACAATAATTTCTCCATGCTACCACGTGTGGAAGAAAGTAAAATACATTATCATTGAAATACTTGAACATAAAAAGAAAAATTAACAAATATAAACCAATATCTCTGGTAAGTCTTTATTATGTTTTCTTACATTGGTTTCTTATTACTTTTAACCATTGTCAACTCCTCTATCAAGTCATTTATTTTTAATTGACCACCGATGAAAAGTTTAGCCTCCGTGTGTAAACGAGCCTACGAGTTTAGTTTATCTTCAATTATTCTGGATCTAAGGCGAGATTTTATTCTTTTTCAAACTGTTCTGCTGAGCAGTCTGAAACAGCTGTGCACAAATACATACGAAACTATGTCTATGTTGGTAAATGTCAATTAGAAATTTTAACTCTAATGAGCTTTATCATCGATAAGGGAGTGTCCTTAAAACCCCTGTTACACGCAGAAACCTGGTCACTCATCCAACGAGCGACCAGGTGTCCATGTGTAACAGGGGCTTAACACAGCCACTCTTTAGAAGGTCAGATGAGTGTATGCCCTCATTTAAAAATGATTTTTCTAGATCATTTTTATAAATAGATTTAAGTTTTTCAGCCCAATCAGTAATAGTTTCAACTGAAGATGTTGATAGATTGTTAAAAACTGAGAACTTATCAACATAACGTCATAAGCGTTTTTGCGCTTCAGTAAAGTTGAATTGAGTTCGTTATGAACAACATAATATTATGTTTCTAATCTAAATTTTTATCTAAAATATTAATAATATTCATAATCTAATGTTTTATTACGGCCTGTAAGGATCAATTTGTTTTCATTTTGTGTCGTCTGCCTAGATTTTCCTTTTTTTTCTGACATTTGTAAAACGTCTCATACTCTAAATTACACCGTTTCTTGGCGTTTCTTCATACATATGACAAACGCCTCTGTTCGAAGAGAAAAAAACATTGATTTTTAGTACTTTTGAAAAGAATTCCCACTTTTAAATTTTGTAAATAAAAATCTATAAAGGTTAAAACTTTGGAACTTTAACCAAGTTTTACGAGGTTAGTTTTTAATAGTTCTTAATTACTATAATTAATTTTTAGACTACTTTGATAAAAAAAGTTCTTGTAATTATTGTAAACCCTTGCATTATCAGGATTGGTTAATCGCACAGCCTTCAAATTGGCTTCGGATTATAGATAGTAGGGACATTTTTTAAAAAAGTGACTAACGTCGACAGTCGGACCAGCCAGCGCACATTTCTTCTTGGCTCAGGCAGCACCCGTCAAGCTATGTTGCCCGCCCCTGAAGCATGCCGCCCTTAGGTTCTACGCCTCTGATAAGTTATAGGCTGTTTTAGTAATAAATACAACACTTTGTATTCATTGTTTTTAGTTGCCTAATGAATTTGAGGATCCAACTTGATGACTAACCCTGTTTTCTTTGTTTAAAGTGTTAAAAAAATCCCATCATAATTACAATAAATAATTTATTTTTACAACAATAATAACAAATTTACAGTTTGAGAAATGAAAGATACCCTACTATGTAAACTTAAAAATAAACAGTTGCTTTACATTAAGAAATAAAAATGTTAACATGCCACTACCACTGTACGTGTATGGGTGGGTCAATACCACTGTACGTGTATGGGTGGGTCAATACCACTGTACATGTATAGGCGGGTTGGTGGGTCAATACCACTGTACATGTATGGGCGGGTGGGTTGGTTAATACCACTGTACGTGTATGGGCGCGTATGGGCGGGCGGGTGGGTCAATACCACTGTTCGTATACGCTACTCTAAGCGCAGTATGATTTATTAATGCCACTAGCAAAGATGGAAAATGAAGGCCTATGCGGTTTAAGGGTCTCGGATATTTTATAGAGGATGCATTAAAACACGTTGGGAAAAAAACTTCTCTCACAAGACGCTGAACTGGTGGCAGCAACTTTGAAATATTTGAAGACATTCAGAAACGTCTTTTTAGTTACTAATTTTCTCATCATTTCATCTCTGTTTTTTATCAATGAAGGTGTTGTATAACAATTTACCTAAACAACTATGAGTGTTGCTACTGTTACTTGAGAAGGCTATGCGATAAGCCATTTGATAAATAACTGTGTTGTATGAGTGTGAGAAGAATAAATAATAAATAATTTTTTCTCTTCAATTTTGGGGGGCTAAACCCCTCTTCAGCCGCCTATGGATCATACAGATGTTCAAAACACTTTTGACGCTTATTTTTTAAAATGTATTTCAAAACTTTTATTGCATTTTTTTCTGACAGCTTTAGCACCTGCAAATTGTTTTTACCACGTGAACAGGATGAAATCAGTCGGCATTAGGACAGGCAAGTAGGGAGGGTGTTCAAGCGTGGTAGTGCAGAGCTTGACTCGGTAGTTACATACTTAGAGGGATCGATGTGGAGGGGTATTGTCATGCAGCAAAATCCAATTGTTTTCTGCTCATTTTTCAGGCCATTTCCTCCTAATGGCTCGTAAGCGTCTAAGGACTTTTGTGTGTATAAATTTACTTCATATGCGATTTCATCAATCTTTATTCTTTAGTTTGCCAAACTCGCTCAATGTTGTCATCAGTGGTTGCAGTCAAAGGGCGTCCACTACGAGAGCCATCTTCAGTGTTTATGCGACCTTCACAAAAACGTTGTGCCATTCATAAAATTCGCTTTTCTTCATCGTCTAAACTTTGTACGCATGTCTGAAAATTGTAAGTGTCTTAGGAGATGACTTTTGAGGTAAAACATGAAATTTAATGTATTTTAGCTGTTCTTTAGATAAATTTTCAAAAAGCGACAATGTATACACGCAAATACAAAAAAAGCGCTCTCCTAAGGGGATATGGGATACTCCCGCTAACCATATCCCAACTCCAGGAATAGTACTGATAGACAGCGAAATAACCACTGGCAACGACGCTGTATGCCTCTGGAAATCGATTCCGGGAACTTTTTGACTGTACCTCGTTTACAATGAAATTTAGTCATCCTGAAGTATTCAAATATTACTTATAGACAGATTGTGCTGTGAATGTTGCAGAGTAAAAATATATAAAGGGGAAAAACACCATTAAGTCTAATATTATTTCAAAACTCAATATTTGATTTGAAGGAGAGATTAACAACAAGATTCATGTTTCATTGAAATGACATATTTTACAATGTTTACAGTTTATATAATCTTACTAAAAGTGAAAAGAAACTTGAGTTAAAATAAGATAAAAGTTAATTTATCATTTTCTTTTAACAGGAAACTGCCGATGGAGACTAAGTGGTCATAGTGCACCAGTAACATGTTTACGTTTAGATCCATGTGGTGGATGTTTCCTGTCACTAGATTCAGAATGTCGAGATCGATCTCTAAGACTGTGGAATCTAGTCACAGGTACTAATATTTAAGAAACAACATTCATTAAATTAGTTCACTTATTCAAAATAGTTGACATGAGATGAAGTTAGGATTTTTTTAATGTTTAAGCAGGTTTCATTTATAAAAATTTTATTTGTATGAATTAGAGATTTAACATATATTTATGAGTTTAGATGTAAAACCTAATGTCTACTGATTATATGTCATAACATGTTTTACTTTTGTCCTCCCATTAAGCTTCGTGTCAGCCTTCGCCTAAAACTTCTTCTGAAAGGCAAGGAGCTACAAAAACTGTATTGCAGACATAATTTAAATCAGACTTTCCCCTCTACACTTTTCTCCCTTCTCCCGATTGGCCTGAACAAATCACAAGGTATAGGTAGGGAAACTAAGTCCCAAAATTATAGGATCGATGGGGATATATAAATAACATTCCAATAAACTTTAAAAAAATTATTGGAATGTTTGATTACTTATATCAATTTTAAATTATAATTCCAATAAGAAACTCCTCAAGAACTATGGATATAGGATAAGTGCTAACTAAAAATTAAAAACAGTGCATGGAAACAGGGGAATAAAATGAATTCTGAGATTAGTCATAAAACTATATTCAACCTAGAAAGAAACAGATCAAAAGTAAGATTGCAACTGATCAGGTATCATCTTTGATCACAATTAATAAAGTAAACAAATTATAAGAAATTTTATTCTGGATTTTCCAATGTATTTTACAAGAGGTAACCTTACTAAGATGTAATGTCCTGACATAATAGTGGACTATTTTTTACATTTTATCTATATTTTAATGTTTTTGTGTAGTACGGAGTAGTAACAGTTTTTTACTACGTACACCTATTTATTATTTTTCAACTCTTATATTTCACCTAATGACAAACTCAGATTTAAGGTTCTGTAATATTTTGAAACAGAACCATTTATTTACACTAACAGTTATTAAATATATAGTTATAAGTATTATAACTTGTACTTAATATCAAGTTGGGATCTTGTATCCATTTACTTTCTTGTCAAGCTTGTTTTGATTCAACTTTTGTACAAATTAGAAAGAAATTATAAACAAAATATGACAGTCCTCAAAAGTAGTACAGTAATCAGATGACCTTCCTTGATTTCATACCTTCCTTGATTTCATACCTTCCTTGATTTCATACCTTCCTTGATTTCATACCTTCCTTGATTTCATACCTTCCTTGATTTCATACCTTCCTTGATTTCATACCTTCCTTGATTTCATACCTTCCTTGATTTCATACCTTCCTTGATTTCATACCTTCCTTGATTTCATACCTTTTGCTGTAAGTTGTGCTTTCATCATGCGGCACACCATTTGTACACGAGTGATATGGCTATTCTACTCACATTTAGTGAGGTTAAGATTGAAAATATAATTACTATCTTCATTCATACATGTGAACACTAACGTATGTTTTAGTGACTAACCCTAGAAATGATAAACAACGATTATCGACAAATTTATTTTGTTGCTGTGGTAATAAGTATTGATTTTCGACGAATTAAACATTGTTCCATAAATAACGTTATTACACTGATAAAATTGAACCTAAATCTTCAAATTTAGTCACATTTTTAAGTAGACATTCTAACGAATAAGAATACATATTTTGTTACGTTATTTAAATAACGTATGTTTTGAGAACATCACTGTGATTTAGAAGACTGTGCAGAGTCACTCGTTCAAGCCGCGGCGCCAGCTTAACCTTGGAGTCTGGCAGGAATCAGCTGTTTTGCACCTGGTTTGTTTATGCTATTAGTATGGTCTGTTCTATAATATATGCATTATTATATTCTTTATTATAAATATTTTAATAACTTTTCAATCAAGAAAATTATTTTTCAAATGTATGTATAAATTGTGTATATGATTATAAACGTGTTATTTCCTTGGTTACAGTACAGTTATAGTTTTTCGCTTATAAAAACATATAGATGTATACTAACCTTATATATGTGTGTATATATTTGAACTCAGCATAATATTTACAACATAATGGCTATGTCACTTTTTTTTATTTGGTGTATAGGGTCTGGTGTAGCCTAATGGTCATGTAAAGTTTCCGTTTTTCCAAAAATAAAATTGTTGTATTCAATTTAGTAGTAACATATGATAAATATTTTGTTTATTTGTGAAAGTACTTTTTTTAATTATTCTACAACTCAAGACAAACAATTTGATATACAACTTGATATTTAATATCATTTTTAAGAAAAAATACTTGTAAAACATGCTAAAATGGCTTATAAGTTAGGAAAATATAGTCATCGGTTCTAGGGTTAAAAACAAGAATGAAAATATATATGCAAGGGATAAACTAAGATGTAATGTCCTGACATAATAGTGGACTATTTTTTACATTTTATCTATATTTTAATGTTTTTGTGTAGTACGTAGTAGTAACAGTTTTTTACTACGTACACCTTTTTATTATTTTTCAACTCTTATATTTCACCTAATGACAAACTCAGATTTAAGTTTCTGTAATATTTTGAAACAGAACCATATATTTACACTAACAGTTATTAAATATATAGTTTTCTTTCTTTACTATATTTTTTGTGAAGCATCTGCTGGTTAAACAAAACACCGCTATTTCTTGAAAGTAAATTTGCTAAAAAATATACAATATAATTGTCTTTTTATGTGATTTACAAGCGAATTAAATAGCAACAATTGTACAAAACTATTGATTATTTTCATTCACAATCATTAAAGGTTTATTGAAGAAACCTTCTCGATATCAAGCAGTCCTAGAAATGAGTTTAGAACATTTATTTTTAAATACTGTTAATTTAATTTTTGTTCTTTCAAATCTATTATGTATTTTTAGGAGAACTTAGTGCAGTTTTTACCCCAAAACGACCTATCACAGCCTGTGAGGTAACCGCTGGAGGAAGACGAGTTGTGTTGGCAATGGAAGGTTCACAACTGCTCACCACCCTCCAGCTCACTTCAGAGGAGACAACAGTTGAGCCACCTCCTGTGTACGGACTCAAAGAGAAAACAGGGCTCACTTTCAATCTAGAGGAGAGGTGACAGGCTTAATTACTGACGTTGAGATTGATTCCCAGCTGGCCTAGGGATCTGTATCAACGTTTATACCCTTGTCTTTTATGTTAACTTTCTTTTGCTGTTAGCTGTCACTCAAATTTAACACCTTGTTGCTGTGTTCATTTGTGTTTTTGTTAATATGTGGATTTAAGGATTACAAATAACTGTTACTGCTAACCAAATAAAGTTTAAAATGATTTGTTATTTCTTTATGATCAAGATATATAATCATTAAGTCAAAATTATAATTAAATTACTAATTAAAGAATTACTAATAAAATCATATCTTGTTAAATTGCAAAATTGTCCACTAAATAGCAAATAGCCTGCTGTTTATGATGTTATTAATCAATAAGTGAAACATTTTAAACGTAATAAAACTAAAAAATAAAATTGTTTTCTATAAAAATTAAGCATTTTCTACATGATATGTTTGTTTTTGGTGCTGAAATATTGGTAATGGTGCTGTAGCATTCTTTTTAAAGTGCAGTAAATTTATAAATATTACTAGTGTGTATTTTTGTTCAATAGATATAAGTAATAAATTTAGTTTATATATTTTCAAAACTGAATTGGTTGGTAAATGAACCTAAAACGACACTCAAGATTAAGTATTGAAGCAGCTTGGTATCATTAAATTATTTTAGTCTCATTCATTGTTGAATTTTCAGTGTATAAAAAAACTAATCTACCCTTCCTCATAAAATTTTAGAAAAAGCAAGAACTCTATATTCATGTATGCTTTGGATGCTATTTCACCCATTCTGGTATTTTTATGTTATTTTCAAACTTTAATAATGAGCCACTTTGCTATCATCATAAAAGTACTTCAGACTATTTAAATCAATGAATACATTACAAATAGATGTTTAGCCATTGGAATTACTATCTACTGTGCAAAAGCGGAGGCCCATTCCCCTCGGAACTGTCTGTTCAAAAATGTTCTCTCAGATCAGGTGTCTAGTACAGTTGGCCATACTTGTTTCTACATCAGCTCGGCAGTCAAACACCTGCTAGTGACCCGTAAGGTCAGGTGGCAAACTGGTTGGCCATGGCTGCTTTGTTTACAAGATCGGCAGTCATGTCACTCTCCATTTTATTTTGAGATCATTCAGACTTATTGTGATTGCACCTGGTTTTAAACTTTAAATTATACATATTTCATTTAAATGTTGATCTGAATATTTGTATTGAATATTTAAAATATGGAGCATTACGTGGTATAGTTTTTTATTATTATGTTATTAGTAAAATATATTTAAAATACTATTGAAAAACATTGAACATTTTGAGTCATGAATAATTAATTATTTATTTAACTAATTATTTAATAATTAACTAACTATTAATATTTATTTTAAATTACTATTTTTCTATTTTTAACTGATAATTGAAATGTCTAGAATTAAATATATAAGTGACATATAAGTATAATCAGTTTATAATGTGAAATAATTGCCATATTAGCGGCTTCTCAGCGGTCTGATTATCTCTATATACGAGTATCATACATCTTAAAAATCTGTATTGTCTGATTTTAAATTAAAATAAAAACAAGTTTGGTCAAAATAAAAAAGTTTTAATTAATGAAACATACAATTCTGGAATTATAAGTTTTGTAATATTTAGTTTTGAAATAAATCAGTTATTGAAAAGTTGCAGTGTGATATTTATCGAAAAATATGCCTGGACAAAGACCTAGATACTAAAACGCGATCTAAATAACGATTATTTACAATTACATACAGTATTTTACAACAAAATAGAATATTTACAATAATTAATAACACTCAAGATGCACGAGGATAAAATCGAGAGATAGCCTACACTCACAGCCAATTTCTGGCACACAATCAAGATGTCTACACAAAGTAGAAACGGAAACGAATGATACCAGCTGGTTGAATATAATCCCAACATATTTAAACAGCTGTTAAACATTTAAAAATATTGCTCAAACAAGTATCCAACAGAGTTGGACATCCGAGTGCGTAGGGAAATCATTGCCGGCCATCACAGTTGGACAGCCGATCCCAGCGGACATCGCAACTAAAACTTATCCGATCTGAGAGTGAACATAGTACTGGCCACCAGAGATGGGACATTCGATCTCAGAGGACACATTTAACCCTTTGTGCTCGAATGGCCAGTAGTACTGGCCATGCAAAGTTTTAGACGGCTTGTTATTAGTCTCGTCATTGTTTGTTCTCGTTGCTCGAATGGCCAGCTGTACTGGCCGCGCTAGTTCCACTTCCAGCTAGCGGCCATGTTTGCTTATACTTCTCAGCCAGCGCGTAATTCTTTTTAAATAGCCTTTGTATTTATGACATGAGTATTTAAAAATGATGTAAAAACCATTAATAGATAATTATAGAAAAACTTTAATGGAACTAACTTATTCTAAGATAAACAAACTGTTTGATAATGTTAGTTTTAAACATACATTTGTAAATTGAATAATTAACATAAATTATTGAAACTACAACTTGATTTTAACATATGACATAGTCATGAAACATTTTGCAAAATCTTTAGTGTTTGAATTTTTTTGCAGAATGGTATTGGTCAAAACACAATATTTACAAATAATAATTCACAGCTGAATAACATCAAACAGTATCACAAGTCAAATGTAAACACAACAAGTAGTTATGGGCGACGGTGACTGTCTGACTGAGATGCTAAACGTCAGCTGTCAGAATCTACTGAACAATAAATGTAATTGGCGGGAAACCAATGTCAACAGACGTCATATTTAGTTTACGAGTTCCTTGATAGGTTACAGCACTCACCGGACATATACGTATAAAATAAAATAATAAAAATAAAATGTTTGTATAGTGTCCAGTAGTACTGGCCATACGAGCAATAGTCGTATTCTATACTGGCCAGTACAGGTGGACATTCGAGCAATCAGGACATCACGTTAACAAATAGACCGGGCTGACGCGGAAATGTCTGCAGCCAGTACAGCTGGCCATTCGAGCAACGAGGACAAACTACAAATATTGCTTTCGGGTCCATAGGGTTAAACGAACACTCGCCGAGCTGGTGGCAAAATCGTAATATCCAACTGGGTTGGCCATCCGAGGGGAAAGGGTTAAGCACAATTTTGAGCTGAACTGTACTTCTTTCACCCAATGGAATCATGTTAGTTGAGTTACTAATTAACAAATGGAACCACAAGCAAATTGTTAAAAGAGTTCTGTACACTATAGTTGAAATATCTTATTTTAAAAATTATGCAAGCGAGAGAAGTTAAAAACAGTTATTACATCCTGAACTGGAATGTCCCATTATGAATTTCTGAGATCTGCTAGTGGTGTTGTACATCAGCAGGTGGCAAGTTGAACATTTGAGTGAGCTGTTGAGAACAAATTCACTTGACTTGCCTAGTCTCTTGCTCATTATTCCGTTTATATACTGGAATAATTATGCTTCTCTGATAGTGTCAAGAGTAATAGGAAAATCAGTTAAATATCTTGGGAGAAAATAGTCCACTAATCACACCACCACACACCACTAATCGTTAACATATATATTAACGATATATACGTTTGTATATAAATTCTCATTACTAAAGTGTGGGGATTTGGTTTCTCACCTCTCCTAAATCCTTGTGACTTTTGATATGTTCAATAAAAGTAACTGTAAAACAAGGTCAAAGTATAATTTAGAAAAATATTCTAACTAAAGTCTATCCAGGGTTGTGATAGTAATTCTTTGTTCTAATAAATAAAACACCTTTTTTTATTGGGATTACAAAACCTTACATAAACAGAGGGAGTTTGGGCTTTCAAACATCTCAGTATGTATAGAAGGAGTGTCTAAACATTTCATATGTAATGTGGATACGTAGTTAAGATTTATCTACATAAAGAGGGTGGGTGAACTATGACTGGGCAGGAAAAGTGTTCACATGTTATCTATAGGGTTAAAGGGATATTAAGATTTATGTGGAATAATACAGAAATTATAACAACAACAAAACTGCAATTCCATTACATAAATAAATTGAATAATAACCATAATTAAGTACCCTTTATTAATATTTTATAATAATACATGACCGGTTTCGGCTCTTAGGCCATCTTCAGAGTGTAAAATTTTACACTAGCAACCCTAACTTGTGAACCAACTTATACATTTAAAATGGCTAATTATCAATCACAGAAGTTTGGTCTGGGAAAAACAAGTTTCATGAGAATTTATATGGGAATAGACTTTTAAAAATAAATTTTCATTATGTTTTTTACATCAATAATAAAATATATTTACTAGAAGTGAAAATACATTATAGTGGCACAATGCTGTAACTCAGCTATATTGGGAGATAAAGTGTTGTGGAGATTGTAGGTGATGTTCTATGCTCAGTCCTCTCAATACTGACACGACATCCGCACAATTGTTACCATTGACATAGACTACTAGAGAAGTCTGAGGTATCCATATTGGGTGGTAGTCAGGGTCAGGGTGTTGTTTAGAGAAGAAAAGTGAGCATCAGGGTTGTCATTAGCTGAAAATCAGACCAATACTAACGACGTGGTTCAGATTCCACATAATGATGTAAAATCCTTTAGTTGCCCTGGCTATTGGGCTATTAATAAGTCTTTTTCTAAGCAGCAATCGATCTTAGTACAAAACTACACAGGTCATCAAAACTCATACTACGCTCATATAATCATCTTAAAATAGACACAAGCCTGTCTCATATCTGAATATAGTTTAAAATAATTTTATAACCTTTCAATTTTTATTGTTTAACTACTGTTGGATGTTTTGAGTTTCACAAACAGGACTATCCAAGCTAAGTGGGACCATGACTATCTTAGTATGGAGGAAATTAGATTGTATAGAGGTTGTTATATAAATATTGAAATAAAGCACAAATAATCAAAAAGCATGCCAAAGCATTCTTGAATGGGGCCAGCCTAGGCATGAGTTCATGTGTTTCCATTCAATGGAATTAAGAGTTACAGAACTTCTTGTTTAGTGAAAACAAGGTTTAAATACCTATACTTTCACAGTTTCCACTATAAAAGGAGAGGAGAGCACCTGATAACATTTTAAACTGGATACTGACACTTAAATAACACAAAGAACTGACACATAAATATTTCAAAGCCACTAAATTGAAATATTTCACTACCTGTTCTTTGTTAGCCATCTTGGTGCCTGTCTCCAGTTAACCATCTTATCAAGTATGTTGCTCTCCTTTTACTAAAATTCTAGGCCTGGTGTCCTAATAATAACCATTAGGTTGGAGTAAGTCTTTTTGGGACAATATCTATTTCTATCCCTTTGGAAATATTAAGCATTTACTATAGTGACAAACACTATGTGCTGTACAATCTTTTTGTAATGGGAATATTGTTTATTCCCATTACGCTGTACAATCTTTTTGAAATGGGAATATTGTTTATTCCCATTACGATATTCTGAGAAAGCTTAGATACAACTTTATCTAAATGTACTCGCTTACACAGTAATTGAGACCACTACCTAATGAATGTAGAAAAATAAACTATACAAAATGTATTAAAAGCATTTTTATTCCAAAAAAATAGGGAGACAGACTTGTTTATTACATTTAATTTCTAATGTTTCAAATGTATCGCCATTTATAAGACAAAATCTCAAGAGCATTTTAAGTTTAAAACACTCCCTAATACGATTTTGTAATACAAGCAGTGATTTAATGTTGCTTATGAGTATTTAAAAAGCCTTCTTCGACTGAAAATGTTGCCGATTGTTAAGTACACGTTGGATTAAGTTTTCGAAACACTAAAGGCGTGAAAGCAGCTGACATTCATTGCAAGATCTGAAAAGGTTATGAACAAAACAGAATGAGTGATGGGATGGTACAGAATCGGGTGAGTGCTTTTAAAGATGGCCGTATGAATTTGCGTAATGAGAAAAGAAGTGGACAACCTTCACTCATTATGGATGACTTGGTGCAAAATGTTCATGAAATAGTCAGAGAAAACTGATGCTTTACAACTGCATCATTACGTACTTAGTGTCCTAAAGTGTCAATAAATGTGATTTATGAAATTTACAGAATGTTTGAAGTACCGAGAGCTATGCTTATGCTGGATTCCGAGAATCACAAAAAGAAAAGTTTAGCATTTTTAATCGGACACATTTTAAACACTCATAAGCAACCTTAAATTCATTTGAATGTATCCATAATGGTGGCGGCGAACAACGACCGCAGTGATACACCAGCGGGGTTTCAAAACGGTACTTTTTATAAAAACATGCCTCGTATATAGTTTTCCCTCAATTCTTTTCAGGCTGAACAACACTTGAGTGCATTTCTCATGAAATATATTTGATGAATTTTTATTCAATAAATTATTTACTTATTTTTTTATAACACTTTTTATTTTTTTCAAACAAGTTACACAACTGTACAAGATTTTGTTTTGTATGTATATGTACAAATATATTAAAAAATCTATCAAGATTTATATTACGCTTTTAATACACACTAAGACTTTGAAAATTGTACTAACCTCTGCTTCTCTTATTGACAAGGACGTTGCAAGGAGCCATAATTTTGCTGGTCTGACAGGTTAACAACAATATTTCTTTTTGCTGCAGATTTACTTTGCCAATATTATGAACAACGATTATATCACTGAAGCCACATGTTCATAGAATAAAAAGGTAAAATTTTACATGTAAAGTCAAATACTACATGTTACTAAAACAGTAATTTGCATTAAAAAAAGCATAAATCACTATTTATCCAAAATTTAAAAATGTATGTTAGATCCTTAGCTTAATAACCTAGCTTCTGTTAAATTGGGCTTCTACTTCAGTAAAATTATTAGTTTTACTGTAACAAGGTGTTAATCAGATTTGGACATAGTTCTTCAGTCATTTCTGTGTGTGTGGTTCTCTTTATCTATCAAACACTGAACTTCGGACCATTGTTGTTGTATGTCATAGATTCTTCAACTTGAGTATATAAACAATACTGGTATATAATAAATTACAAATTGATATGTCCTTGTTTTCATCTGGAATGAAAACACTGGACAAAATGTTATTTGTGCCACATTAATATTATTTTTAACTATGTAGATTTATTTTATGACTTTTGTATTGTGCTACGCACATTTAGTTACATAAGATTTTAGAAAAAAGTGTTATTTCACCTATGTTTAATTTATTATGTTCTGTTTTAAATAAATGAATGAGATGAACTAAAATTCTAGTTTTTTTAGCACACTTTTAGTCCTTTCCAACTGTAATACCAATAATTATTGTTGTTTCCACAACACCTAATTCTATAAAAGAGTTATTAACATACATTTCTTTAGCAAATGTAGTTAATTGTGGTGTCTATATTTCATTTCAACACATTATCAGGAATACAATTAGATTGTGAGAACTGCACAACTCGGGCATATCTGGAAAGCATTTAATAATTGTTCTTAATTTATCAATATACTCTAGTATAGTACGTGCGCTGAAGGTCCGGCCTCCTGGCTGGCCTACTAGTCATATAAAAACATCGACTCTGAGCGAGGCGGTCACAGACAGATCGTAAAGGGTGATTGTTTACGCGTTTACGGAGAATTTGTATTTTGGTATCTCTTATAATTAGACCAGTATTTAAAATAAAAACATCAAATAGGTTAAGATTTTGAAAGTTAACAAATTAAAACGTATATCAATAACAAGTATTAAATATATCATAAAAATTATAAATCAGTTAATAACTTTAATTGAAATTAAATAACTAAGAAATATATACTTCTTACTGTCACTAAGAAAAATATTTCTGTTATTTCCCGTATCGTTAAAATACATATAATTTTTATTTAAATTGGTTTAAAATAAAAATGACGAGTTGGGAGTGACTCGTCAGTTTTATAAAACTCATGGACTGTTTTTCTAACGACACATTTGTCGACACATCGTCTAGTTCTGTCGCTGTTGTTTTTCTCTTGTATTTTTTGGGAGTTGTGAACGAACACTCCTTCCGCTGAAGTGTCCAATAAACACTATTCACGCCGAATTCCCTTTATAAGAGTTTTTGAAATGCTACATGCAACTGCAGATCGTTCTAACGATTTTTTTACGGGGATTCGTTGTTCATCTGTTAATTTGGCCTCATTCGCCATGAACTCACTTACTCTCCAAATAATTTCCCTAGTCTGACTTCTAGTAATTTTTCCTTGGGCTACTTTAGGAATAAAGCGAGCCATAGTTGAGGCAGGAACCACTAAAGGAATAAACTATTTAGGATTTACGTTCACTAATTTTACAACCTTAAGAGTCTGCAGAGGCTGTCGTCCATGTTGGTTTAAATCTCATTAGAACGATGTTTTTTTTCGGACCGGACAAATGATCACGCGTGTCAAAATTTAACAGTTATTTTCAAACGGACTTTTCCAAACAAATTGCATTTGATCAAGAGTGAAATTACTCGTTGAACTACTTTGTGGATTCATAATTAGTTTAATAGAATAAACATAAAAATTATTTACTTTGAAGTTTTTATTTTCACCTATTTTTGAAAACTAGGCGTATGTATTCATAATATCGAAAGCAAACCCAATTCGCAATATGATAGCATTTTAAATGACACCTCATACACAACGTTTGGTAAATAAATAACGATAAAAATATGGATTCAAAATAACGTTGTTTTTATGAGAATTAAACCAGTATGGCTCTGCAGACTCTTAACACACTTAAGGGACAGAAAAAAAAGGAAAAACAACACAATCTGACTTATTACACTACAGTAGTTTGATAAAAACAAACATATAACCAACTACATAATTGTTTATCGTACACTTGAGTAAACATTCCTAACACGCTAAACCACAAGCAAATATATCGCACGCAGTCTGGAAACGTACTGAATGTGCATCCGTAGATAACAATTAACGTAACTTATTTTAGAAGCAAGCGTGGGAAAGTCTGACAGTAGCGAATGTTTCCAGGACTGCAGGCATATTGGGCCCTCCACCCGTCTCCTCCCTATCACCGCTCGGCGGGCTCGAGGCCGGACCTTCGCCGCGCGGTCTATACTCTTTTATGTAAGATTTAAATTATACTCTAAATATGTTTTGAAGATGAGCCACACAATACTAATAAATATATATATAAAAGGAAGTTGAGTAAAAATCTAGTACAAACTTCTTAGTTCCTACAATTATATATTTACTGACCCAAAAATATGTTCATTGTGTTATTAAAAAGATTGTTATGTTGTACAGCATTGGTAGAGGGGTTGCAATGAGGAAACCGCTGATCACCCTGATCACCTATTTAGTTGTATATCAATCTCTGGTACATGTGTAATGTTAAGCCAGATGAGAGCACATATACAGCAGTAGAGTAAACCAAGGATAAAACTGTAGTACGCAGGATTTGTGTGTTGGCACCCCACAATATAAAACAGCAAGCTGCTGCAGTGTTAGTTTTGGTTCTCACTTTAGGTGCTATTTTCTGTAAGTGACTTTTAAAACAGATGTATCTAAGCTGACTCCCAAGTATTTTAAGTGCTCATTGTGTTTCAGCCTAACGCCATCGAAAAAGATGTTTAGTTTTTTACTAGCTAGAATATTACTCAGGTAAAAGCACGTTACTTCTGTCTTTGTTGTTTTAAGCTTTAGCTTCAATGTTCTAAAATAATTATTGAGCGTAGTTAGATCAAGTGCAAGTGTTCTTTCTGTTTTCAATATGTCCTCGCGTTGAGCTGCAAGAGTAATATCATCTGCATATATGAATCATCTGAACTGTCAGGCTGGAATATCAGCAGTGTATGGTGGACCAATTTAGTTTGAGATAAAAGAATGAACAGAGTTTCAGGCACCAGATTTTATTTACATGTTCACCACAATGCCTTGTTAGTACAACTGGGCAGGTGTAGCATGAGCTGTGACCTGCGCGAGAGAGGGGAAGGAAGAAGGCAGAGTGGGGGGAGAGAGAGGGAAGCACTGAGCCGGCGTGTTGTGTGGGCTGGGCACAGATGACAGACAACAACTCTGTTAACTTCACTCAGCTACCGTCCACTAACACTAATGGAAACGCAGTCTATTAAATATTATCTAAACTAACTAATACATTAATATTAGTAGTTATATAACCTACAGCTTTAATGTAAAAATCGCAAAATATTTTAAACGTAGTTCCCTTATATCATTTTTTTCAGTAAATATTTTCATGTTTTTAACTGATTTCCTCCACGAAAATTTAGCTTGTGTAAAATCTACCTAAATACTATTTACTGTAAAATTGATTTTTTCTTTCAGGACTTACAAAAGAGTTTTTATTGTAGGTTGTTCCTCTTTAATTGTATGGAACTCATTTAATTAGCCTCTCATTAATTAACTACACACAAATCAAAGTCATCTAGTTCAGTTTTATTCTTTATTCTATGCCTAGTTTTGTTTGGAGTATTAAACTGATTTCCAGTCTGGACAACGATTTTGTTTCCTGCAATTATTCTCTTAACAGATACCAGTGATATACCCGGGGCTTCTGCTACACGACGTTGAACCAGTTTTAAATGTATTGCATCTTCAGTTTCAGCTTCGTTTCATAAACTTGTACACATTAACAATAATTTCTTGACTTTGACTATACAATAGTTTTTGTCCACCAATTAGTTTACAAACCTGCTGAGCTTCCATTTAATCACAAATATATACACCAATCAAACAACCACTACATACAAAACACTAGACTAAAACAACGACAGTATGGGCACATGAATGCTAGTTATAGGGGCTACAGAGCGACACGGCACTGACGACTGACAGTAGTGAACTGAGTCAGCTGCTACTCCCACTTCTACATTTCCTGACTGGTCTACTGCGCACCTTCGGCCCAGGGCTCATGCTACACCTGCCCAGTTGTAATAACAAATATTTCTTCACAAAACTACAGTGGGTCGAACTTTTTAAAACCCCGGCATGAGCAACCGGTGGCGCATACTTCAATGGCAACAATACTTGTTCTAAACTGCAGAGGGGTTTTATTTGAGTGTTGTATATAACTTAAACATGTCTTATCTCTATATATAACAGGCAAAGCCCTCACTCACTCATCACTAATTCAATGTAGGTAGAGAGCTGAAATTTAGTACACTGTTTCTTTAGGTCTTAAATAGGACAACTAAAGTATTTTCATCTTGATAAAATATTCCTAAGGGATAGAAACTGCCCCTAAAAGATTGTTCCATAAGGATAACACTGGATTGATTTTAGTAAATTAATAACAGTTGTTTTGCAAATAAATAAACATGTTTATTTTGTATGTTTGACATTTAACCTATTGATGCATTCAGAGTTTACAATGAATTATACTTTTTCATAAAATGAACGCGATTGAAATAGGATAAGTAATATCATTATCACCACTGTACGTGTATGGGTGGTTGGATGGGTCATCACCACTATACGTGTATGGGTTGGTGGGTGGGTCATCACCACTGTACATGTATATGTGGGTGGGTGGGTCATCACCACTGGACATGTATATGTGAGTGGGTCATCACCACTTATGTTATGTACGGTTTTATTCTCATCAATGTCAACTTTACTTACGTTGCTTCACTATAAGCTCTATGAACGATAACCTCCACCAGTCTATACCCACTACCCAGCAAAATTACCTCTTGCACTGTGTTCAAGTTTTTCAACGTGTGTTTCTTGGAACAAAAGGATATCAGCACTGTTTTCAGAGAGGACTTCCATAAACATTCACACTTAAATCTATTCAGACCCTCAACATTTAAATGGTAAATATTGAAAGCAGAACCTATATCTTTATAATTTTGCTATCCCTGAGAATGA
The DNA here is from genome assembly GCA_035578905.1 of Stictocephala bisonia. Classification (NCBI taxonomy): domain Eukaryota; kingdom Metazoa; phylum Arthropoda; class Insecta; order Hemiptera; family Membracidae; genus Stictocephala; species Stictocephala bisonia. The sequence goes on from JAQJVL010000309.1 coordinate 299,903, forward strand.
CCTGATAATTTGATTGGCAGCTACCTTAGCTGGAAAATTAAACAAGTGACAACACTGTATTAAGAAATAACGTGAAGCAATACCAGTACTGGCTCTAAAATTGCCAATTGTTGAAAAGAATATTGTGTTTTCAACCCAACATAAGTTCAGACGGAAAATGTAGCACACAAATTAGGCAACTGAGGTGGAGGAGGGTAGAGTAAGGAGAGTTTTGGTTGAAGATACTATAAAAAATACTTTACAGGAAGTGGTTCAGGACCTAGACTTCACTATGCCTGGCAGGGGAATCTCCCTAAAAAAAAAAATATATGGACGTACTTCCAACTTTTCTTGCCAGTCGTGCATGACTCTTATATTTTCATTCCCTTTAGAGCCCTCTTAAATGAAAATATCAATTTATAACACAGTGATTTATCAGTATTTAAAAGTGTCATCAGCATTGGCAATCAGCTGCTTGATGAAATAATTTTCAAAAGACAAAACATTCCCAATAAGCCAACTTCAGTTTGCTTTACAATATAAATTCAATTAAAATTTTACAAGTTATGGTTATCATTACTATTAAATTGAACTGGCTCCTGATTTTTAATCAAACCTTTCTCCAATTAAATTATTTTAAAACCATTTTCAAGCACCTATAAAAGTTACTTATATAATTTTAAAAATATATACATTTTGTTTCCTAAAATGAATCAAATTATAATAGACATAAATAAAATGGTTTTTTTGCCCCCCCTTGTTGCAGAGTTTTCATTCCTACTCATTAAGACTCAATTTTATTTTACATTTTTTATATTTGAGGAAACAAAAATATATTATAATGTTAAGGATCACGGCAGCTACCATCGGCACCGCCTAGGTCATCGCGCCTCAGTATTGCGCGGGTAACTGCTCTGGAGTAAATTCTTATTTATTAAGCGGACCAGTGCCTCTACACAGCCGCACAATAAAAAGTACCAGCCCGAGCTGAACTCGAACTGAGAGTCCTCAGCGCTATACCTGAGCACAGTACAATGCCTTAAATCGCTTGTCTGTTTCTTAACCGATAGTAAATCGGTTTTATTGCATTAACAGACCATGACATACCATGTGCATCAAAACATGCCAAAGAGTTCAAAAGAAGTATTTAAAAGGGGTTCAAACAGTGGCAGTGTTACTGGCCCCGTGGGCAAATATTGTAAGTGAAAAGGTAACAAATTTTGAGTACAAATAACAGAAGAAAAAATGTAAGCAGACTGTAAAATATTTCCAATATATTTTATATGAAAATTCCCAATGATAACAAGCTAATTCACGGGGGCTACGCCTATGATAACAATATGTTTGATCAATGTCATACTGTTCGGTGCCAATAGACAAGAGGTGGATGAGGCTCTAGCTTTAAGACAACTCATTGACTCGTTTGATTTCATCCTGTTAACATTGAGAGCAAAATTTGTAATGCTACTAATCTGCAAATTAACAACATAAATCAATGGATCTGGACAAAGCCTGCAACTTTTTGAACCACACAATGAAAATTTTGATTATATGTAAAACCACTTTGTAACTCATATGTATTTTTTATTTCATAAAATTAATAAGAATAAGATATTCAAAACATATTCACTTTATTTTTAAAAATATAGGATAGAAGGGGTATTTTTCTATAATGTCCACTTCAGTGAATATTTATCTTTAAAGTTAATCTGGTCAGAAAAGTTTTCCCATTATTAAAATTAGAAAATTACTACTAATTATAAATTTTAGGTTAGGTTAAAGGGCACTAGGCCAGGAATTAGTATATTAAGAGAGATAGGACATCAGCAAACTTACCTTAAAAGACAAGTTCACTAACATCAGAGTAGTAGTCACAAACACAAAATACACAAAAGCTCACAAATTTTCAACACCACTGGCATTTTCTTCAGGTGAGTAGAGGGAGAGAGAGAGAGACACTGAAATGACTTCCACTATTGCTGGGTAGGTGGCTGTGGTGGGGGGGTGTACATCCATAGAGCAACACTCAGGTGTAGATGCAGTATTTCAGTTAGTATATATATATAAAAATATAAATGAAGTTTGCTGATGGGGAAGGGGTTGAAGGGAAGTGGTCTATCTTATGTTCAGATTAGGTGGGTCACGGGATTTTGTTATCCATTGGTGTGCTAATTCCATCCTTCGGAGTTGGGAACTATTGGCATGGGAAGGAAGGGATCTGATTACCTTAGTGGTGTAACACTGATCAAAATTTTGATTATGGAGAAGAGTATGGGCAGAGACAGGTTTTTCAGGATTTTGGACTTTGCAATCATGTCTATGGCCATTCATGCGTTTACGAAGGGTTTCACTGGTAAGGCCAATATATTGGGCAGGACAGTGCTGGCACTGGAGTTGATAAATTAGATTGGTGGAATCACAGGAGTGGTTTCCAGGTATCTTGTAGGTTAAGGAGGTAGTGGAGCTGGTAAAAGATGTGGCTGAGAGATGAATAGGGCAGGTTTTGCAAGATTTCTTGTTACAAGGATTGGAACCGGGTGGTTGCTGGTCTTTAGGACAGGTCAGGATGTTGGGATCAGGTAACTTAGGATGGACCAGGATCTGGCGGAGGTTTTTGTTTTGTCTGAAAGTTACAGTAGGAGGTTTTTCAAGGAGATCTTTGGTGTGGGGGGAAGCTTTTAAGATGTTGAAGCCATCTTTCAGGATTTTGTTGAGTTTTTGTAGGCCATGGTGGTAATTAGTGATAAGGGGTGAGCATTGGGAACTGCTTCTGGTTTGGGGTTGGTTTTGGGACTGGGCTAAACGGATTTGGTTTTTAACAAGGTTGGTAGGGTAACCTCTCTTTTGGAAAGCACTGACAAGTTGGTTGTTGTATTGATTTAGGTTTCTGGGAGAGGAAATGATACGTTTGGCACGGGTGGCTAGGCTATAGGGTAGGGAGCGTTTAGTGTTGTTGGGGTGACAGCTGGTATAGTGAAGGTATTGTTGTTTATTGGTAGGTTTGATGTGAATATCAGTTTGAAGGACACCGTCCTCCAATCCAATTTCAACATCAAGGAAGACTATGCGTTCAGAAGAGGATTGCCAGGTGAAATTCAGTGATGAAAAGTTTTGTAGGCTTTGAAGGAAGGTTTCAAGATTGTTTTCGGAGTCAGTCCAGATCATGAAAATATCATTGATTGAAACTCTACTTACAAACCCTCCAAACAGTTGGATTCCTTCAAATTAGGCCTAACCTTGAATCCACCTATCCTCTTATAGGCCCAAAACCTAACCTAGCTGACCTTCTTAATATACCCACACCCATTGGCCAACTCCCTGTTCTTCCCAAAAAACTGTGTACCAACCCATCCCCCGCAAGTGTCAAACCCACGGAAACAGTCAATCCTTCCAACCATTCCGTGTATAACCTATCAAACCACACCCTCTCCGAACCTGAATTGAGCATTTTGTCCAAAGGCCTTACTTTCACTCCTACTTCTCACCTAGACCAGTTCTCCTTAGTCTCTGATGTCATTTCCTTTGGCCGCAACCTGAAGTTGAAGATGTTTTTTGAGAACAACACCTTCAACCCTAATCCTACGAACCTGCCTGAAACCTGCCTAGCGCGCTTCAAACCTCCTTCCAGCTTTGACCCACCACCACTACCTCCTGACCATCCTATTGAACTTTACCTTAACTTCATCCTCCAAAAAGTGTCAGATCCTCAGTTCTTCTCCCAACTACCTAAAGATCAGAACCTTACCATCGCTGAACGCGGAGCCATAAAGTCCCTAAAATCCAATGACAACATTATGATCCTTCCTGCCGATAAAGGTTCCACCACTGTTATTCTTAACAAATCCGATTATATCAATGAAATTAACCTCCAGTTGTCCGATTCCAGCACCTACAAAAAACTTGACTTCGACCCAACTGAAAAACACAACCAAGAACTGAAAAATCTCCTCCTTCATCATGCTAAACACCAAAACCTAACCACCGCCAGCCAAATCCTGCTTATCAATGAACAGCCTACTCCACCCCAGTTTTATATCCTACCCAAAATCCATAAAGGCACCATCCCTCCCCCTGGTAGGCCTATTGTGGCCAGCTATAATTCTGTTACCGAACGCATCTCTGCCTTTGTCGATGATAAACTCCAACCTCTAGTACGACAACTTCCTTCCCACGTCCAGGACACCAATCATTTCCTTAGTCTCCTCTCCAATCTTCCCCAACCTCTACCCCTTAACACCAAACTGGTTACCATTGATGCTACTTCACTGTACACCAATATACCCCACGCTCATGGCTTAGCTGCTATTGAGTATTTCCTCAATACACGCCCTCCAAACACCAAGCCTAGCACTTCCTTCCTAGTTCAGCTGACTCAATTCATCCTTGAAAAAAACCACTTCCAAAGTTCTGGCATTAACTACCTCCAGATCAAGGGTACCGCTATGGGTACCCGCATGGCCCCTTCCTATGCCAACCTGTTCATGGGGAAATTGGAGAAGACTTTCCTTCAAAAACAACCCGTCCAACCCCTCTGCTGGCTCCGTTTCATCGATGATATTTTCATGATCTGGACTGACTCCGAAAACAATCTTGAAACCTTCCTTCAAAGCCTACAAAACTTTTCATCACTGAATTTCACCTGGCAATCCTCTTCTGAACGCATAGTCTTCCTTGATGTTGAAATTGGATTGGAGGACGGTGTCCTTCAAACTGATATTCACATCAAACCTACCAATAAACAACAATACCTTCACTATACCAGCTGTCACCCCAACAACACTAAACGCTCCCTACCCTATAGCCTAGCCACCCGTGCCAAACGTATCATTTCCTCTCCCAGAAACCTAAATCAATACAACAACCAACTTGTCAGTGCTTTCCAAAAGAGAGGTTACCCTACCAACCTTGTTAAAAACCAAATCCGTTTAGCCCAGTCCCAAAACCAACCCCAAACCAGAAGCAGTTCCCAATGCTTACCCCTTGTCACTAATTACCACCATGGCCTACAAAAACTCAACAAAATCCTGAAAGATGGCTTCAACATCTTAAAAGCTTCCCCCCACACCAAAGATCTCCTTGAAAAACCTCCTACTGTAACTTTCAGACAAAACAAAAACCTCCGCCAGATCCTGGTCCATCCTAAGTTACCTGATCCCAACATCCTGACCTGTCCTAAAGACCAGCAACCACCCGGTTCCAATCCTTGTAACAAGAAATCTTGCAAAACCTGCCCTATTCATCTCTCAGCCACATCTTTTACCAGCTCCACTACCTCCTTAACCTACAAGATACCTGGAAACCACTCCTGTGATTCCACCAATCTAATTTATCAACTCCAGTGCCAGCACTGTCCTGCCCAATATATTGGCCTTACCAGTGAAACCCTTCGTAAACGCATGAATGGCCATAGACATGATTGCAAAGTCCAAAATCCTGAAAAACCTGTCTCTGCCCATACTCTTCTCCATAATCAAAATTTTGATCAGTGTTACACCACTAAGGTAATCAGATCCCTTCCTTCCCATGCCAATAGTTCCCAACTCCGAAGAATGGAATTAGCACACCAATGGATAACAAAATCCCGTGACCCACCTAATCTGAACATAAGATAGACCACTTCCCTTCAACCCCTTCCCCATCAGCAAACTTCATTTATATTTTTATATATATATACTAACTGAAATACTGCATCTACACCTGAGTGTTGCTCTATGGATGTACAACCCCCCACCACAGCCACCTACCCAGCAATAGTGGAAGTCATTTCAGTGTCTCTCTCTCTCTCCCTCTACTCACCTGAAGAAAATGCCAGTGGTGTTGAAAATTTGTGAGCTTTTGTGTATTTTGTGTTTGTGACTACTACTCTGATGTTAGTGAACTTGTCTTTTAAGGTAAGTTTGCTGATGTCCTATCTCTCTTAATATACTAATTATAAATTGTAATTGTTCCACACAGCATATATCAGGGGTCCTCATTAGGATTTCTTAGAGAGCCAAATAGTCCGTATCAAATTTTACTTAGGGCCGCAAGTACAAAATGTATAATTTATTACTTAGCTTGATTACTAAATAGATTATTTATTATTGCCTAACTAAACCAAAAAAAGGTGGTAAATAACTTACAAAGAATATGATTACAACATAAGTTTATTACATCAATAAAATAATTTGTTTTGCATATAAAAAAGCAGAAAAACATGTTTTACTTGAATTCATTATTCCTTTGAAGTTGATGGACGAAATCTTTCACAGCTTTCTAGTATGCTATCAATGTTAGCTCGTTGGGAAGAAACTGAAATCCTCAAAATGTTCTCAACGTTCTCACACGTTAACCTGGATTGTATTTGTTTTTTATAAACTTAAGCTTACTGAAAGTAGATTCACAAACATACGTAGATGCAAAAACACACAAAATTTTCCGAGCACAGTCAATTAAGTTAGGAAATTTGTCTTCGTCAACTGCTTTCCAAAACTCATAGTGAACTTTTTCCTTCTTTTTTTCTTCAAAAATACTTTTGATTCCGTATCATTCTGAAGATCAATTAACTCATTTTTCAAATCCCTATTTTCGTATCCAAACACAGAAAGATGAGCTATATTTGCTGTTGTTATTGCCCATGGGTTTTCCACCAAGCGAAATGGTTCTTGGTACTTCCTGAAATCACTAAATCTCACAGACATTTCGTCCCTGAGATTTGTCAACAGCTTTAGTAAGTCAGAAACATCGTGACTTTCATCTGGATTTTCATCAAATAGAGTTTTAACACAAGGAAAGCTGGAATAATCGCTGTTTGACAATTCTTCAATATACATATTGAGCTTCTGTTCCTGTGAAAATACAACACTCATCATTTTCGTTACAATTTTATTGTAGTCTCCTTGCAATCGAGTCAGTGTTTCATTCATAATGCCCATTGTATCAGTAAGAAAAGCTACTTTAAGCCACCAACCAAAATGATAAATATCAGCATACTCTTTTTTCTTTGTAACCAAAAACAGAGTAATCTCATGACGAATGCTGAAGAAACGTTCCAAAACTTTACCCTTACTTAGCCATCTCACTTCTGTGTGGTAAAGAACGTCCCCTTATTGCGACGTGAGTTCTTTCAAAATTTCTTGAAATGTTCTATGATTAAGTTCATTAGATCTTATAAAGTTCACGATCCTTACAACCGTTCATAACCTCGCTGAAATTTTCGCCAAATTTAACAGCTAAGCTCTCCTGATGAATAATGCAATGAAAGCTTAATAAATGATCATTTCCTATATGTTCTTTCAACATCTGAATGAATCCTACATTTTTCCCTACCATCGATGGGCACCCATCGGTACACACCGAAAAAATCTTTTTCACGTCAATGCTACGCTCTTTAAAAAAACTTACTATTGTGTTCAAATAATCAACACCTCGAGTCTGTCCAGTCATGGGAATCATTCTCAAAAAGTCTTCTTTAAGATCACAATCCTTGGATATATACTTGACAAATATTAGCAATTGAGAAATTGAGGTTATATCAGTGGAAGAGTCGAGTGCAAGACTAAAATATTTGCTTTGCTGAAGTTCATCGGTAAGATTAAGTGAAATATTTGCTGCTAAATCCTGGGACCGTCTCATGCAAGTTGAGTCAGACAACTGAAGTTTTGAAACTTCATCTAATATTTGCTTACCATTTGATAAGTTTGAAAACCAAGTTTTACAAATGGTGACAACACACTCTTTTACAATTTCTGCAACAGAAAACGGCTTCATCTTTTTTGCTAAAATTTCTGTTACTTGGTAGGATGCTTTTGTAGTAAGCTCATTCTTGTTCATTGCATTAAAAAGTGTACTACGTTCAAAAGCAAAAGACTTTTTTAAAGATTGCAATTTTTCCTCTCGTACCTTAGATTTTTCGGGTATTTTTCGTCAAATTGCGAATGGATTGAAGTGTAGTGTCTGTTCAAATTATAACGTTTGTATCCATTTACCGTTTCACGACATATCAAACATAGAGATATGTCCCGTCTTTCTTACCTTTTGTAAAAAAGAATTCACTCTCCCATTCGGTTGGAACTCACGGTTTTCATTCTCAATTTTTCGTTTCCGACCTTTTGAGCAAACTCCTGCCATATTTAAAATGGGGATTCAAGCACTTAAATATATGATATGTCAATAAAATATAGTTAACCGAACTATAATCACAATAACACTGGCGCAATTTATACAAGTCTGCACTGAGCTAAGTAAAACTGCACTACACACTATAGTAGACATCCATCACAATCACACAGACTACTGACTGAAAGCGGCGGAGTTGAGAGTAGCGCGTTGGTGTCGGCTGTCAGTGGCCGAGCAGCTGACTCACTCCAGTCAGCTGTGCATTCGTGTAGCGACAGGCACAAAGCACTGCTGCCACCCCTTGCCCACCAACGCCTGAGCGGTAAAGCTCTTTATTACATGTTATAGTCACAGAAATGTAGAATATTACAAAATTGTAAACCTTTTAAAAGTAAAAAAAAAACATTCATTAAATATGCCTTTGAAAATGACAAAATTCGGGGGACGAACAAATATTATTCTCGCGTTAGTGAGTCGCAAGAAATCGGCCCACGGGCCGCAAGCGGCCCGTGGGCCGCGTAGTGAGTATCCCTGGCATATATATTCCACAGTCAGATGCTTTACTTTATTGGGGTCCATCCATTGAAACAATATATGGATGGACTGCCTCTTTCTTTCTCACTCACTCTAAGTGCAGTTTGTAATCTTCCTCCTCTCTCTCTCTCTCTCTCCAGTTGGGTGCACTGCCCTCTTAGTCATTTTTGTCATTCTATGTCCCATGCTAGGCTGCCGCGCAACAAGCTGGACCTAGTTGCAGCTGCGCCAAGATCGCAAAACTGGAAAAAGTAGTATGGCTGGAAGTCTATCCAGGAATAGTATGGCTCTTTAACATTGGCTTTTGGTTTTTTATATGTGTATTCATTGGTTTTAACTACAGTAAACATAATTTTGTCATAAATATTGCAATTATTTATGAAATATGTTCAACTGTTGTTTTGGGGGTTCCTGTGCAATACTTACAGTACATTAAAACTTACTGTCGGATCAAAAAGTATAGATACTCGAGTTCGAACATCAACTGTGTAAAAATTATAAGGGGGAGGAAAACTAAACTACCATTCTCTGGCTGTCCGGCAGATGAAACTGAATGCAACGTTGCATTATAAAGATTAATCAATAATTTTATAAAGCGATATAAAATAAATCAGTACTCATACAATAAAAATAAACATATATTCGACTTACTGACATCAGACACCTGAAACCACCGTTTGTCTCAAGTTCGTATCCCTCTTCAATATTGAGAAAAAGTTACTTTAGAAAATTGATTACTGAAAAATTCTGAAACTTCGTAATAAAAGGTACATCCACCTGCCTAACCATACACATTCAGTAGTACCCACACACATACAGTGGTATTGACCCACCCGCCCACCCACACACATACAGTGGTATTGACCCACACGCAACCCACCCACACACATACAGTGGTATTGACCCACTCGCCAACACACACACAACAGTGGTATTGACAGTTGTTGGTATTGACATACAGGTATTCTAATAGTGTGTAGTCTTAATTAAAATACCTACACACTATTAAGTTTCAAAATGTTCTGATCATTATTTTTACAGTAGTGAATTTTCAAACATCAGAAATCATCTGAAACTGTAAAAAATTGTGTATTTTTCCCACTATAACCCCGATTTTAAAAAAATGTGAAAAATACCACTCATATAATCACATAAACAGATGAGAAAATTTTTTATGGTAGTTTAGAATAGCTCCGTCTTATACTTTTTACACAGTTGATGTTCAAACTCGAGTATCTATACTTTTTGATCTGACAGTAAGTAAAATGAGCCTAAGTGCACAAATATAATTTGTCACGATTCTTGGATCAGCCGCAAACATTAGTCATACTTAACTATCAAGTGGCCATCCAAACCAAAAAAAAGCCAAATGAGAGGGAGTCTACGGTATATGATAAAATTTTATTTGCTATTATTTTTGCTGAATCAAAAGTGTGATTATGAATCGAAACATAAAAATATGAAATACTCCAATGAGTTCCTTCATTGTTAAAAGTATACAGTTGTTCAGTCATTTATTGAAATTAAATGACCACCCCAAAAATTAAGTAGATCTAAGAAATGTTTAAAGTCTGTACCACTTTTATTAGCGTTACTACTTAAAATTAGGTTTATTATTAAACCTATGTCATTATTATAATTAAGTCATCAAGTAAATTAAACTATTGATGTAGTCTCATCTGAGATCCAGCTTTTTCTGATGAGCTCGCTTATAATTTGAATAGTTTAAAACTTACATCATCTGTCTCCACGAGTTCTCCATCCTCATTGAATGTCAACATGTATACTTGTACAATAAAAGTATTTTTTTTTTTTACCTTCAAACTGTATTAAAGCAAATGTAATACGTAATTGCATTTATATTTAATTTTTGGCTGTTTATTTTATTTTGATAAGTTCTTAAAAATAACCTGAAAACAACCATATTAAGTCAATAAAGTGAGCAAATACTGGTACATTCATAAATTTGTACCTGTATGTCCAATTCAGAGTTTTATTAATCATCGATTCAAGCAAATTTAATTAAACTACTAAATTAAAAAAATATGACATCTGTTATTTAGGGGAACCAATCCCTATAAGTAGTCAAAGAGCATCAGTAACTTTTGTTTCACTTTAAAACAATCTGTTGTTCTTGAGGAAATAAACGAAGTGTTTGTCATATTACCATAACTAGAATACATCTGTTTGGTAAATAGTCAAGTGTAGACAGTGAATATTGATGTAGGTCTTTTAATTTTACCATTGACTACAGAAATAAACAATGTTTAAAGGCAATAGATTAGCTGTAGACGTGCGCCTCTGTTTATCTGACGGTGATTGATTTCATATAAGCACTTAGACAACTGTTTCGCATACTATTAGCTCAACTATTAGTTACGGTACTTCAATGTGTGCTGGAGAAAGACAGAGAGAGGGAGACCGGTGGCACTACTTGTGAAAACTGAACATGAACTAATTTTAAATTCTCTATTAAGTTGTAGAAAAAGCAAATTTCCAAGATTTGTTGAATTAAAAAAAGAGAAACAAAATATTAAAAATAATGTCTCAGATTATTTAGTCAGATTAGGGATGGATAAGAGGCCCCTGTCTTACTGGCTTGTAACTGTAATACTTAACCCTCCTCAAAAATTACCTAACGTCGCGAATCCCCCTAGTTTTTTTTCATCCACTTTCTGCACATATTTGTTTATAATAAAGTCATTGTTTGGACTTTCTTCCGTTTGATTTCTGATGGGGGGAGGATATATTATTATTACTAACTTAATTATTTTTTTTTTTAAAATATTGTAATTTGCGATAAAACAATCAAAGTATGTGAATGATCAAATTGCTGATGTTTAATACTTCTTATTCTCAAAAGGATAGAAAGAGATAGATGAAAATTTGTCCCAGGACCAGTTTGGATTTAGAAAGGGTGTAGGGACAAGAGAAGCTGGTTAAAAAAAAACCTGTCACAGAGGTAAATGATTGAAAAGCAAATGAAAAAAGGAAAGCGCACATGCATAGCGCTAGTTGATATCGAAAAGGCATTTGATGTCAATTGGAACGTATTATTCAACATTCTCCGCCAAACAGGCATCAGCTAAAGAGACAAGACTCACTTACAATATTTATAAACGAGATATTGTAGTACAAAATGGTAGCAAGGAAGAATTTGCTCACATCCAAAAAGGTGTTCGACAAGGATGTTCACTATCCCCTTACTTATTCAATTTATACGTACAGAAAGCAATTCATAGGGTGAGAAAAGAAGTGAGCTCTGGAGTGATTCATGGGGAGAAGATAGATATGCTTACGTTTGCACATGATGTAGCCGTGATGGCAGAACAAGAAGACATACAAAGAATTCTGAACAAAATGGACACTGTAATGGATGAGGAATTCAGAGTGAAAATAAAACAGTAATGAAACCAACATTCTAGTAAGAAACAGAGAGGACAGCATACCAGTAATATTAAGGAATGGAGTAATAAAGCAGGTCAATGAATTCAATTACCAGGGCAGTAACATAACATCAAATGACGGAAGAAGCTGTAGACGGATATCACAAGCAGAATTATTTAGGCTAAAAAAAAACTTAGTGCTATTGACCCACCCACCCGCACACGTACAGTGATATTATCCACCCGACCACCCATACACGTACAGTGATAGTACCCACTCGCCCACCCATACACGTACAGTGATAGTACCCACCCACCCACCCAACCACGTACAGTGATAGTGTAATAAAAAGAAGAGCCTATTCGTTTTAAATAATGTTAGCCTTGAGGTAAGGAAGCACATGCTGAAGACATATATGTGGAGCATTGCAACCTATAAAAGTGAATCTTGGACAACGGGTGTGAGAGAAGTGAGAAGATTGGCTGCATTTGAAGGCTGGTGCTATAAAAGGATGTTGAAAATCAGTTGGAGAGAACTGATAACCAACGAAAAAGTTTCCAATAGAGTAGGAGATGAAAGATGTTTAATGAAATGAATTAAACGGAGAAGAGCACAGTTGACTGGCCACTTAATCAGACATGACTTTGTGTAAAAAAAGATAATCGAAAGAGCTACAGAAAGGAGAAGTTGTCAAGAAAGACCAAGACTGGAGTACATGAAGCAGGTACTACAGGATATGAGGTTTGATTCCTACTGCGAGTTGAAGCGAAAGGCGGACAATCGAGAAGCATGGAGAACTGCAGCCAACCAGTCGGCTGTTAACTAAAAAGAGAGAGAGAGAGAGAGAGAGAGAGAGAGAGAGAGAGAGAGAGAGAGAGAGAGAGAGAGAGAGAGAGAGAGAAGGTAAAATTAAAATTCCCGTCATAACTTTTCAATAATATGTATTTAAAATATGTTCACAACAATCGTAACAGTTAAAAGAGATACAAATTGCAACTGCAGGAAATGTACCTATTTGCACTTAATCTAACCCCATGTTACGTTTTAAGATTGGCCACCCATCGTTCCAACAAACTTTGTGTGAGAACCTCTGGCAACCAAACTATCATCTTTCATATTTTTAATAAATACTTCCAGAAAAGCTAAACTTTTACCACATCGCAATGTATTTGCTTCTATGATAACTTTCTCCCCTATAGCAGCAGGTTTTAAAAATCTGAAATCAAAACACACTTTTGATTAATTATTTGACACTTTTACGAATTAATTAAATATTAAGAATGTCAATATTTATTATTAATATTTGTAAGTTTTAAAACTTCTAAAAGAATACGTTGCAATTTTGTAAAATGGTAATATTTTGTAATTAGTTGTTTGTGTTTTAACTGCTAATATTTTCCATGAAATTATCATTTCTTTTTCCTGGTGTGGATTTTCTAAAAATAGACATGAATTCAAGTTTTCTTGTGAAATAAATGAAACTTTTGCATTATAAATAAGTGTAATATTTTGTAGCATTCTTACTAACACTAGCTTCCACCTTTTCTAGTCTATACACTTCTTAGTTTTTTATATATATTGTATTTTTATAAACTTCAGAAAAGTATAGAAGAGTGGTATTGTATGGCTACAAGAAATATAATGAAAAATAAAGCAATCAGAGAGAGAATGGTGGAGAAAATCACTATCACATACAAGATGATACTAATGGATTAGTCCATCACAGACATCAAAGGCCATGTGAAAACTTGCCAAGTGATACTGTGTTGTGGAGTATCAGCAAAGCAATTGAACAGGCGATGATGGCTGTCAGAGCGTTAAGTTTGATTTTGAACAAAGATTCAATTTTAATCAGACTTATCAAGAACAACAAAGCAATTAAAGAGTTATTAGATCAGTGGGCTTAGACGAAACAGAAATACTTCCATCTCGTAAAGGATCAACCCAACAAACCCTAAAGGAACACAATAAAGGGGGCCATATACTTTACTATAATTACTATCAACAGGACTTGGATAATGTTTATCACCTGCCATTGAAGATTCAATTTGTTATAAAGGTACAAGTACACAACTCTATTGTTGAAAGAATTGTTATGGTTGGTATTTCAATTTTTGAGAAAAAATACCTTAGTAATCTATCAGTAAATAAATTTCCTTCAAAAATAGAATAATTTAATTACCAAATAAATAATGGCGCTATTGTTTTTTATTCAATGAAATAGACCTAAAAATACTTTAAAAAAATACATTAAAAAATAATTAATTATCTCTTATACCTACAGCAAACCTCACATGCGCACACACTCCTACTTGTACAAGTACAGTGGTATGACACACACACTACTACCGTACATGTATGGGCGGGTGGATCAGCCATTAACACAGCAAGTGTCAGTGTAGGAGGGCCACCTTGACAGTAACGACTCGCCTGCTAATTAAAACAGAGTGATAACTAAAGCCATGGTAGACCATTTAGCAGTCGACAATATCGAAGTATTCCTTAAAATGACTGTAGTCACTGAATAGAGGCTCGGTGTTGCTTCTGGATATCAATAAATATCAAAGCTCACCAACAGATGTAAGGAAATTATGCTATTCATAGCATATAATTAACTGTCAATTAGTTTTATTATATAAGGAACTTAAAACTAAAATGACATGTAAATAGAATCCTCAAACATAGTTTGTAAGATATTAAAGCCAATGAAAACGATAGTATTTATTTAAAAATATTCTGTATGCAATGAAGTAGTCAATAGCACCTTGAACTCAGCTCATCATACTACAAACCTAACTATCTATCACAATGGACTATCTTTGTTAAATCCTGAAAAAATTTCTTTGTCGGAGATTATGAATTCTCGGTAAATCCTTTTTTTTTTATTATTATTATGAAGTGTTAAAAATGAAACTAAGCCATGGCACCATTACAGCCAATCTCAGTGAATATTTAAAAGTTGGTCAACAATACCGATTGTTTGCCAAATAGCTCGGTGTGTAATAATCGGTGAGCCGGTGGCCGAGCAGTCTAAGGCGTCAGGACTTGAGTTTGAGTTTAGCTTAGGTTAGGGATAGCGCTGGTTCCAACCTGGCCTAGACTGGAAAATTTCTCAGTAATATTCATCTTGTACTGTACTGGTTAGCCCCCTTACTCTGTCTGAATAAGTTCCTCGCACAGATCAATAGTCTATGATGAATGGGCAGCATAAAGAAGATCGGCCTCTCCTTAAAAAAAAAAAAAAAAATTGTAAATAGTCAATATGTGTATTCTAAAGTATGTGTATATAATTACGAAATAAGTAATAAAACCAGTCTTTTAGAGGTGGTGAAGGATTGCCTATCTAAAAAGCTAGTAACACACACTACACTAAACTGCAATAGACCCTGCAATTGACAGCTTGGTGGCTCAGGACTTCAAATCTCCAACTGAGATGACAGTCGGTTGGTACTTCACTCATTGAATAAAGTTCACGCACACGCCTGCAGGCTATGTAAACTGGCAAATAAAGTTTTCTTTCAAACAAAAACCTAGCCAGCTTCAACCATGAGGCCGTCTCCATTTCTATCTCTCTCTCTTCCTCCCTTTTCACTTACAGTTTAATGCATGCATTTTAAAACGGATAAGGAACAGAACTACATTTGGTCCAGTTTCCAGTCGTAGTTTAGTTTCTCCACACTAGGTTTTTGACTCACAATTGTTTATCCATTGGGTGAATCATCTATAACTTAGATAATCAAGGATGTAGCTTAGACTTTGGTACCTTCAATTTATCGATAGGTTAGAATTTCAAGGGACAACTTGTGGATTCAATATCATATGCTAGAACTTACAATTTATAAACTATATAAGTGCTTACAAATTTATGGAATTTACAAAAATTGACTGGTATTTTCTCAATATGTTTATTCATGATTTATCCTTCTGCGGATCGTAAAATTTGGCGCTGCGTGTCACAGCGGGTACGAATTGGTTGACTGCCCCAGCCTGGCGGGCGGCACCGACAGCAGAGCAGCACTGTTTGATCGAAAGCAATTAATAACCCGTATAACTGAAGGTAGTTTGTGTTATGTAGATTTATATGGTACGTTTAAATGTTTCAATATGTTCATATTTTAATTTTATATGAACTACAGTCCAGATTCAATATCTAAAAATAATTAATTATATGTATTGTAAATAAATATAAACATACTTCCGATATATATCAGTCCAACTCAGATGAACATAGATTTTCAATTTTGGACTCTGCACTAAATCACTCCATCATCGATCTGTACACAAAAACTCACGGTACTGAAACTTAATGTAAAGCAAATATATTGAAACTATGATTGCTAATGGACAAGCTCACACTAACTAGTGAGCATTATTATGTAAAAAATGTTATAAAACAGCACTAAATAAACAATGTAACACGAGGTTAAATTTAGGATGTTGTCTTCTAATTTAGGATGTTGACTTCTTTAGATTGTTAAAGAACCTGCTCACCACATCTAGAGGATGAAATTAAAAACCTTAAATAACAAAACAAAGCACAGAACACAATGACGAGCTCACCTCGTCAGTATGCTACTGGGCCTGCGTAGTGCATGAAGAGCTATCTTGTCAGTGATCCGCAATGGGCTAAGTAAATACTTACTAAGCCTAGTAAGTGTTAGTTAATAAAATTAATGCTATTTTTATTCATATCACCCACTGTCAAGAATTTAAATTTTGTATAGGTTTTGAACTATTCAAATTATTCAAGTAAAGGCAAGGAAGTAGTATGTCATTCTTGTATTGAGTTGAAAGGAAATTTAATGAGTACCAAGTTTATTTTAGGAGCTTTAAGGTATGCCAAATTTATTCATTATTCATCACAAGATGCTGATCGTAGAGATATAGGCGAATTTGAGGGTGAATGATTGTGATGAGTGTAGATAAACGACCATTAACTAAGGTCAACTGTTTCTTAGAAAGAGCCATTTATTGATAACCCAATAGCCAGGAAAACTAAGGGACGTAAAGCTTTACATGGAATCCGAACCACATAGTTTGATTTTTAGCTAATTGACAAGCCTGATACTCAGTTCTACATAGCATCAGGACCCTGACTACTATCCAACATGGACACCCAAGACTTCTCTAGTTGTATCCATGCCGATGGCAACCAATGTGCAGACATAATGTCTGTACTAACACATTGATACAGCAATAGCCGTGCAGGCTACACTGATCTATGCAGTGCCCACTCTTTAAATTTATTTATTCAGATTAAGGCTAGCTGTTGCCCGAGAACGTTGTGTTGCTCGTCCCTTGTTGTAGCAGTTTTGGTGTACGTTTTGGTGTATTTTGTTTTTGGATACCGCTATATTTGTGTGAGGGGTGCCTGTACTATGTGATAGTGTTTCATACTCAGCCTGGGGATGCACAATTATGTTCTCTTTCAGCATTGAACGTGTTAAGAGGACTAAGGAGAAAAATATTCTATGTGATTTGGAGGTCACATTCTGATAAATCCCATTACGCTGCATGTTTATATAGGTGCAAGAAACTAAATCCTTCTCTGCATTGAGAAATCAAAAGAGATGTCAACAGTCTTGTCCTTGTTATCATAAAAGCTCCTTCATTTAATAGTGTTATTTTATTTGTAATGCCAAGATTGTTGTTTCTTCAAATTATTTTAAAGCCTTTAATTGCTCAGGTTTATACAATTTTCATATACAATACAACCTCGATTATCCAGCAGTCCGTGTCATCCGGTCCGGCAAGTAGATAACAATAACAATTATTTACAAAATAAAATTAAAATTAATCTTAAGCGCCTTTTAGTTTTGAAACGCAAATGTCGTACACGAGTATTTCGGTGTTGCATTTCGCAAATAGCAAGCATTGTATTGACTGGTCACCTCTCTCGACAAGCAGTTGCTTGTTACTGCGTATTAATTTAATAATGCGCCTAAAGATCCAAACTGGCAATGTTCTTTACTTTTGTTCAGTGTGGCTGGCTGGAAGAGTCCATTTAGCGAGTGGCGGAAGTGGAACAGTTCATTTTACGTACACTCACACACCAAGCAGGGTCAAAGTTGGCGATCGTGATAAACATCATTCGTTTTATTGCAAGTGCTGCAGAATGTGTTACGTCACATGCAATTGTAGGCGCTCCGCTTACGCGTGCTGTCTGTTATCAGTTACTAAACGTGTATCTCCAATAAAACCAAGTTATTGGAGATACTTATGTTTTATCCGGCTTTTATCGTATCGAGCTTGATCTTCGCCACATTTGGCCGTATAACCGAGGTTGTACTGTATAACCTTAGGCTAAGCAATCTACAGTATAGTTATTTTTAGCAGAATTATTGTCAAAGCCTTCATATAAGAAGGTGGATAACTTACGATACATGTAGATCAACTGAAACACCTACAGCCTGTCTCTTGTCCGTCACCAAAGCAATTGTAGATATACAATCAACAAGTGTTGCAGACAAGCCACCATGAAGTGTCCCTTGTGCATTAGTATGTTCTTCAGCAATAGTTAATTCAGCTGTACATTTGCCATGGTTTGCTGTTATTAATTTTACCTAAACAAGCACAACTATTGATAAAACTTAAATATTTAATGAATTATTTAGCAATTCTACTTGGCATTGTTCAGCAAATTCGGATGCCCCGAAAATAATATACAACCACACTTTTATATCACAATGACTCTTTCAACATTAATAGACTAAAGTTTCCAATTCACTTGGATTAATTCTGCATTGCTCACGCACGGTCTCATGCTCCAGTACCAATTTACCGGTTTGGTTGACAACAGACTCTTTCATCTAGCTTCTATTTGTGTCCTTCCTAGTTGATTTGTCATGTTCCCTACTTATTAGGACCCTGTTGAACGTTAACAATAATAACTATGAACCAATTTTGATTACCTAAAACTTAAAATCAACATGATTACTTAATAGTGATATATCACTCTCCAACTGTGCTAAATCTAAATCCTCTTGATTCAGAATATCATTTCCTCATACGTTGTCAACACATTCAAATTTGCTTCACAAATTTTCTTTTTCGTCCATTTACAACGAGTCTTGACAAAACTCTAAAATCATAAAACACAATCATAACACTAACCAATATACTTCAGTTTTGTAAATAAACAACAGACTGTCAACACCTCTGTCACTGCATGTAATAAATAGCTGAAACCCACTCTCGCATAAACTGAGTGTGACAAACAATGCACCTACTCGGGAGGGGAAAGATCACTTAATCAGAAAAAAATGTTGTTTACTAGAAAAATTGTAATATTAGATAATATAATAAACAAATACAACAATAATAACAAATAATGAGAGAACTGTCTTTTTAGATGTCTTATTGACATAAGTAACAAAAGTTAAATTTGGGCCTTGAAGCTTTATAAAAAAGCAACAAAAGAAACAAGCGTAATAGTAAATAATTAATTCCCTAATAACAGTCAAACGCTCCTAACAATATAACCATAATATAACACTACAACTAAACAAACAACAAGAAAGTGAATATAAATAATGTGACAGTAAAACATAACAATCCTAATAAGCATCTAAATAAAGAATTAGAATATATATATATATATATATAAAGTTAAAAATTAGGGCTACTTACGTATTTTAGGATGTAATAAAATTAAAAAACTGAGTACCCTTTTTATATTTTTTATTAAAACTCAATACACAACATGTTTCAACTTTTTGGTCATTTTCAAGTGTAAATTAAAATTTAAAATTAAATTTAAATTTAAAATTAATTTAAAATAAAATTTATTTAATAAAAAATATAAAAAGGGTACTCAGTTTTTAATTTTATTACATCCTAAAAAAAATATATATATATATACATACACACACATATAACATTGAATAAAAACATAATATAATTTCAAAATATGAAATGGCAACTATAAGACCAAGGCCTCGAACACAAAATTTAGAGGCTGGCCAATTTAAAAAACAAAAAATGATTTAAGTACGTTACAAATTACACCAAATCCTGTTGGCAGGGCAGGTCGGTTCCGAATTAGAATCCAAAAAGTTAGCAAACATCTCAAGAACCCTACTCTTCAGAAAAATGTACATGTCTTTGAATGTACTTTTTAAAATGAATATTGTATACTCTAAATAAATAGAAAAATATAGCCAATTTAAAATAAATAAGAAAAACTTGTCCTCCTCCTTTTAACATAAGTAAAAAGTATCAAAACAGGTTTTGTACTATACAACTATAATAGAAACACTAATCCTGTCAACTTTCACCTCCCCTCCCCCTATCCTGGGCATAGTTTATTTAAGATGGGCCCTATACCACTATGCCATGGACCAGTGCCTCTACACAGCTGCACAAAAAAAAAGTACCAGGCCGAGCTGAACTCGAACTGAGGGTCCTCAGCGCTGTACCTGAGCACAGTACAATGCTTTAAATCGCTTGTCTGTTTCAAAACCGATGGTGAATCGGTTTTATTACGTTAACAAACCATGACATACCATGTGCATCAAAACATGCCAAAGAGTTCAAAAGAAGTATTTAAAAGGTGTTCAAACAGCGGCAGTGTTACTGGCCCCGTGGGCAAATATTGTAAGTGAAGTGGTAACAAATTTTGAGTACAAATATCAGAAGAAAAAATGTAAGCAGTGTAAAATATTTCCAATATATTTTTTATGAAATTCCCAATGATAACAAGCTAATTCAC
This sequence comes from Stictocephala bisonia, assembly GCA_035578905.1. Classification (NCBI taxonomy): domain Eukaryota; kingdom Metazoa; phylum Arthropoda; class Insecta; order Hemiptera; family Membracidae; genus Stictocephala; species Stictocephala bisonia. The sequence continues at coordinate 320,610 of JAQJVL010000309.1, forward strand.
GGGGGCTACGCCTATGATAACAATATGTTTGATCATACTGTATAGTACTAATAGACAAGAGGTGGATGAGGCTCTAGCTTTAAGACAACACAGTGACTCATTTGATTTCATCCTAAAGTTAACCTTGAGAGCGAAATTTGTAATGCTATTTATTAATATGCAAGTTAACAACATAAATCAATGGATCAGGACAAAGCTTACAACTTTTTGAACCACACAATGTAAAGTTTGATTATATGTAAAACCACTTTGTAACTCGTATGTAATCTTTTCATAAAATTAATAAGAATAAGGAATTTCAAAACATATTCACTTTATTTTTAAAAATATAGTGAATATATTTTTTAAAGTATATGAAGGGCTATTTTTCTATAATGTCCACTTCAATAAATATTTATGTTTGAAGGTCATCTGGCCAGATAATTTTTCCTCCTTAATAATAATTACTCATGGAAAAATTACTACTAATTATAAATTGTAATTGTTTCACAGCACATACATTCCACAGTCATATGCATTACTTTGTTGAGGTCCATCCATTGAAACAATATATGCAATGCTGTGCTTTCATTCTTCACACAGTAGACTCCCTCTCATTCGATGACCTCAGGACCGAGCCACCGGCCGAACTAGAAAATGGCCAAAACCAAAGCTATTGAAATTGGACAGTTTTAACAATGAATCCTGATCTATAATAAGTGAAAAGAGATAGGGAAATAGCAGACTTCATGAAGCAGTCAAAATGAGCTTGGCACGCCTGCCGATACACAGTACTGACTGAGATTTTCTTATATTTACCCCTCTCCCAACCTAATACTCCCGCCCGCCTCTTTCTTTCTCTCTCACTCTAAGAGCAGTTTATAATCTTCCTCCTCTCTCTCTCTCCAGTTGGGCACACTGCCCCCTTTGTCATTTTTGTTATTCTCTGCCCCATACTCGGCTGCCGCGCAACAAGTTCGACCTAGTGGCAGCTGTGCCAAGATCGCAAAACTAGAAAAAAGTAGTATGGCTGGAAGTCTACTTTTTAGTATGGCTTTTTAACATTGGCTTTTGGTTTTTTATATATGTGTATTCATTGGTTTTAAATACAGTAAACATAATTTTTACTGTCATAAATATTGCAATTATTTATTAAATATGTTCAACTGTTGTTTTGGGGGTTCCTGTGTAATACTTACAGAACATTAAAACTTACTGTCGGGTAAAAAAGTAGAGATACTCAAGTTCGAACATCTACTGTGTAAAAATTATAAGGCGGAGGACAACTAAACTACCATAAACAATTTTCATATCTATTTCTGCGATTATGAGTGGTAGTTTTATATTTTTACCTTTTCATATTTTTTAAATCGAGGTTATAGTGGGAAAAATACGTCACTTTTTACAGTTTCAGATGGCTTCTGATGTTTGAAAATTCACTACAACGAAAATAATGATGAATGTTGAAACTTTAATAGAGTGTAGGTACTTTAATTGAGACTACACATACAAAGTTTCATAATTTTTCAGTGGCATAAAAAAAATTCTGTTATTAATTTTCTAAAGTAACTTTTAGCTAAACTAAAGTCTAATTAGCTCACCTGATATACTTTTACAGAAGCAAGTACATTATGGTTTTAATGGTTTATCTATTAAATTGTTGGAATCATTTCTTAAAGAACACAGTTTGTCAGTTAAATGGTGACTTTCCAACAGGTAGAAAAGTAAAATTTGAGGTGCCGCAGGGATCCTCATTGGGACCTTTGTTATTTAATATTTGTATCAATGACTTGACTATGTTTCTTCCAAGGGATAATATTAACAGTTATTTATTTGTTGATGACTTGGGTCTTAACATATGTAAATAAATATAATAAATATCTATATTCACCAATGACAGATACAAAGAATCCAAATAGGCTTCGTTAACGTAGTAATTCTATTGAGGGACTAGCAGCACTAATTAAAGATTCAACTCTTACAATAGAAGAATGGTGCACAGTAAATAAACTATGTTTAAATTTAAATAAGATTCAGGGCATGCATATTACTTTTTCAAATAGAGTTGAACTTAAAATTGTACCTCCTCTTAAATTTCTGAGTGTTTTATTGGATTACAAGTTAAGTTGGTTTGATCACATTAATAATGTATGTGCCAGTATAGCCAAGGGTATATTTTGTTTGCTAAGGTTACTAAATATTGTGTCCACTCAAGTGTTACTAACTGTATACTATGCATACATACATAGCAACATAATTACTGTACTTTGTTGTGGGGAAATGCTAACTGGGCAACAAAATTATTTATAATACAAAAGGAGGCAGTTCGCATTATAAGTGGAGCACCTCCTAGAGCCCATACTAAACCTATATTTATGAAGCTTAGAGTTATGTTAATTCCATCTGTGTATATTTATCAAATTCTTTTAAATGTTAAAAAAACTTATCTAATTATAATGAAGCCATCAATATGCATAGTTATAATACAAGAACAAAGTTGAATCTGCAAGTACAGCTTTGTAAATATTCTAAATCTCACAATAGTTTATATGCTATATCTGTCAAACTTTTCAATAAATTACCAATGAGGGTAAGAAATCTCCCAGAGAAGCAATTTAAAAATTTAATAAAAGATGTTCTTATTGATCAATGATTTTACTGTAATAAAGAATTTTTAGAACTTAATTCTCTATTGATGTGATCTTGTTTTAATGCATGTAATAAAACTTAGCATGTGAGCTTATTGACAAATGCAACTATTATTGGGCCGGTTTGAAAGTGACCTGTGTGAATATATAGCACATATAGGGGCACCAGCAACAGAGGGGAAGTGTTCCACCACTCCGTCTTTAGCTGATGTGAGGGGCAGTTTTAGGAGTGGGGACAACGGACACAACCAGTTGGTGAAGTTGTGGTAGGTTACGATGCGCTTAGCACTTCATCTCCTTCACTCCCTTTGTTTGTAGGTTATCTTAAAGTTAAAGGTAATAGAGAAAATTGCTTGAACTATAAAAGTCAATATTACATAACCATAATCTTATGTATTGTCATTTTTATAGTTATTATAAATTATGTTGAAATTTAATATTACGTTCTTGCTCGATCTATCACGAATTATAAAGTTAACAAAGCACACATTTTAAAATTGCATACGAAGTAATATGTAAATAAAACATAAATGAAAGTAGTGATAAATATTATTCCAGTTTGAAGGTAGGTCTCTGAACATTTCAATCACATTATAAGTATTTCAAATAATATTTAAAACACAATAATACAGCAAATCAAATTATAACCTCAATATAAATTGGTAATGGAACAAACCGACAATACTGACTGCTGTATTCTCACTTCTTTCTCGGGTCCATTTCCCCTTATGCCATGTTCCAGCTGTACTAGATTCCAAACGTTCCCTATACGTTCCTTGCCCACCAATGGTAACCTAACACGATTATGTTATAGGCGGAACTTCCCACTGCTTATCCATAACAACGAAATATTATAGTGTCAGGGTGGCAAGTCGGTTTCCTATGTTTCCTCTCACTTCAATGACTAGCTATGACTCTCTCGCACAGGTTCTCTAATAAGGTAACAATCAAAGCGTCTGTTAATTGAATTGAAACTCTAGTTTAATTGAAGATAGTTGTATATGACTGTTGTTATACATGTGTATTGGTGTTGTTAACAATAAAGATATTCTCATTTCCCAAACAAAAAATAACCTTACCCCAACTAGCCCTTTTCCAGCGCTTAAAGTTGGTACTGGTGACACAGTAGCTGTAACCCAGCTACTTGGGGACAATATGTTTGGGATATTGTAGGCTATAGGTTATATGCTCGGTAATCTTAATACCAACACAGCGTCCGCTCAATGGTTGCCATCAACGTGGACACTACTAGAGAAGTCTGGGTTGTCTATGTTGGAATGTAGTCAAGGTTCAGATGTTATGTAGGGAAGAGAACTGAGTATCAGACTTTTCAGTTAGCTGATAATCAGACCAACACTACTTGGTTCTGATTCCATGTAAAGCTGTAGGTCCAATAGTTGCCCTGGCTATTGGGCTCTTAATAAATAGTCCTTTCTGATCTAATTCGAACTCAGATAGTAACAATGACTACACTCATTCATCTACACTTATTCGAAATCCATATTCGCCCATATCTTGACGATCTGTAACTTAAGAATAAACAATCAAATAACATGCTAATAGCCAAATGGTCTGAATGTAAAATCCTTGCCATATAAGTTACTTGATCAGGATAAAATTCTATACAAATTCCATTATTGTTTTATTGCTTCCAACGGCCAATTTTACATAAATACAATTGAATTATAACTAATGTCTAATTAACATGCAATAAATATAATACAAAAAATAACAACAATAAGGCGACTTAATTTACGATCAGCTCATTAATCAGTAATGCATCAATGAGAAAATCAACAAGCACATAAGTAAATACTTTACACAATAGTGGTAACAATACAATAATTAGAAACAGGAATAGGAAACAAGCAGAAAGAATTTAATTAATAAGCGCTTAGGAAAATAATGACTAATAATTAATAACTGGATGATCTCACGCAGAGCAGAAATTAGAAAACAAGGGAAAAAAGGAAAATAAAGTAGTATATAGTATTGAGAATATGACAAGTAACTAAAATATGCACATAATATCACTGGACTGGAGAATATCAGTTTTTTTTTAGTCGTTACGATGGTTGGAGTACCATTAATGTACTTTATAGTAAGCTCCTTTTCACCCCTGGTCTTACGCTCATCCAGCTGCTTGCGTAACTCATCAAGATATTTGCGTTCATGTAAGGTTCGGTCACGAGATACTGTAACATTAGCCAAATCATCTCCCGCAATAGAATCAATATTGAACTTTTTTAGTAGATCATTGGCAGTCTCTGCATTAGGAAATATGATCTTGAGTGGTCTATGTTTTGAAGCGGATGGTTTACCAAGCCTGTAGTACACAAAATCAGGGGCTGACAGATCAATATCCTCAAATATGCAAGTGATTAGGGTCTTATCATGGGACTTTTTCACAGCACTGTTATTATCACAACTTTCAGGAATGTTATGAAGTAGGACGTTGCGCTTTCTAGCAGAGCGATCAGAAATTTCAGAGCAGACTGATTCGAAGGTAAGATTAGAAGTATTCTTTTCAAGAGCATTTACAGTTTGATTGAGAGAAACTATATCATTCTCAGCTTTTGCTAGACAGGGAACAAGTTCAGAGACAGTTTGGGATAGTTTAATGTCCTGACGCAAAGCAGATATGTCTTTGGTTACTGTAAGAACATGTTCTTTTGCGGCTAGTGAATCCAATCTTTTAAGTATAAGGTTGAGTGTGATTGAATGGGGATCAGTCAGTTGCGTCGAACAGTCGACTCTTTCACATGTCCAACGCTTGACAACGCCTTCAGCTATATTTTTATATTCTGTGGCTGATAATTTAACACAATCAGGGTGGTACCAGCGTTCACATGCGCTTTCACATTTAACACCCTTATCAATCACCTTTTTAAAACAAATCTTGCATACTGTTTTATCTTCGAACACGTCAGCCATTGGGTAGGATCACAAAAAAAAAAAAAAATTGAACACGAATAAGATGAATGACTAACCAATTCAGAGCTACTCGATCCACCCTAAATAGGAAAGTGTATCAAAATGGAAATTGACAGTATGGGTTTTATCAATACAGTAGTACTAATATAGGTTCAATTCCAGAAATTGTATATAGTATGCAGTATTCTTCATGCAATCCTTAAAAAGCAAGCTGAAGCTAACTGGGGAACAAGGGCTGCATGCATAAAATTAAAGTTATGCAAAGACTGCGTGCACATTCAGTTTATAAATATCATGCAGTAAACATAACATATAGTATAATATTGCGTAATAGAGGTTCATGCATTAGTTACAATATGAAGTTTGTAAGTCCCATGAAGAGCGACGTAATCAAAGTGGCTGTGGAAAGTGGAGGTAAAAAAAATTGACGGCAATCACAGTCTATTTAAATTTTGTAATGCTATAAATTAAGGTTATGTTTATATGCAGAAAAATTTATGTTCAATTAAAAATTATTTATGGTGTATAAAATTATGCCTAAGCTAGTGCATGCTTACGATCCACCCAACAATTGTTATATAATAGAAAGATGAATCCTTCTCCAAATGCAACAGGAAATCATGCAAAAAAAACTCAACGAGTCACTTCACTACACATTGCATTTAACACAGCAGACGACAACTGTTGAATATACATAGCCTATATATAATATATAGGCTATGTCCAAATGTGGAAATCGCCAACCTTAGATAAAGTAATTAGTCTAAATACAGCTGCCCATTATGATATTACTTGATAATAAAAATTCTTACACAGCAAATATAGAACAGTATAAAATTTAAGTTTTACTTACTTTATCTAAGAACCTACTAAATTTATTCTTATCTAGCATAAACTTGGACCAAACTGTCATTGCGTTCTGACTGATGGCCATTATTTTTATTTTAAATGCACTAAAAAGATTAACCTCTTTAATCTACAGACTAGGCTTGTGTGTGTCCTGTGTATAGCCGTCCGTGACCGTGTATTATAATGCAAACTAAATTGTGAATATTCAATATTCCCCACCATACTTCTTCTACGTCTAATGTGTACAGTCTGTTCAAAATCTTATTTAGGTTTACTGCTATGTTTATATAGTTTCCTCTATGGTATTTGTGTTATTGAAATAAAAAAATTTAAATTTGGAATAAAAATTGATATAGTAATAAAAATAACACTAATAATTAAAATAATAGTGCTTATTCCATAAATAATATTGTGATTTTTTAATAACATATTTGGTTACATGCCACGAGGAAAATGTAAACACTCATGAAATAATGAAAAAACATTTTTTTAAGAAAATCAAAAACAACTGATTTTGTTCTACCCGAGGACATGTTAATTATAAATGGTTAGTAACAAATGGTTCCAAAGAATTGGCACAAATTGTCCCCCACATACACTAACACTTTGAAAATTACCAGTTTAATTCCCAAGTTTTTTTTGTTGCCATAACACCAAAGCTACTCAAGAGAAGGTCTATGACTCAAGTTCAGAGACATGATGTTTTTACTAAAATATTTTAAATTGTAATTCACATCTTTCCTAAACATGCAATCAAAATCGTTAGAGCCGTTTTTTGAGAAAATACCATTTTTGTATGTTTTTCGCTCATAAAAATTTTTTTTTTAATTTCAAAAAAGCGAAAACATTTCTGGATATATTGGCTAAATACACCTACATACCAAATTTCATTTAAAATTATTCATCCGTTTGGTATCCAGTGAAATGCACATTAACACTTTCTTGTCTGTATAGACAGACACATACTTTTTGCCAGACTTCAAAATAAAAAAATAATAAAAACCCTTTTTGAAGTTATACTTCTTTGCGCCCGTTAGACACTTTGGGATGGGATGTTGGTCGAGAAACCGCGTCACGCTGAAAAGTAAGAACAAATTTTTAAGAACTATCGATTAATCGATTGTTAATCGAAGAAATTTAATCGAAGAAATTACTGATAATGATAATATAGGTGTATATTATAATAATGAAGTCACGTATAATATATTGAAGATAAATGTATTGAATAATATTGAAAAATGTCTTATATTTCATTTATATATCCTGTCTGTTTGTGTGCGTGAGTGGGTGTATGAGAATGGCCAAAGAAGTATAACTTCCACCGTGTGGTCCGACGCACACCCAATTTTTATTTGTGTTCAGGGGGGCCTAATATTGATTTTTAGACCAACTTGTAAACAATTTTTTTCCGATCATAGTACTTTCTCTATGCTAACGCATATGAAAGAAAGTAAAAATACAGTAGGTATTACTCGAGGCTATATTTAGCTGTGACGTCACATGAGCGAAATCAGTTGGTTTAATTTTTCTATTAAATATTTGTAACTAACTCAACCAATCACATAGAAGTATTTCCTAGGTACCGTGTCCGAGATGTTTATTTTTTTAAATAAAAGTAGAACTGTTTTTGGAGAGGGTAATCCAATAATGCGCATGCTCGAACCACACGTCCAGAACCATTGACTGGTCAATGTGTTTACGAACGAGGGCTTAGTGGCATATGAGTCGTCCATAGGCTGACTTCCGCAGTTCTATCCTTACTTGGCTTATGGGTGAAGTTAAACTCCGCATAATGCTCAGGCGAATCTGGTAGGGGACAATGTATCCTGCCGACAAGACAACCTTAAATCGTCAAGCCTTGAGGGTTAAGTCAAGGAACACAGTGAAGGCAAATGGGAGGACCTCCTCAGCACTCTTGAGGTTGCAGATGGTTCCTTATGGAAGCTTACGAAGGCCTTGCGGAACTTTCTTCAAGTTGTTTAGGACCGGTTCTTCTTGGACCAAGACAAATCAAGAATCTTTTCTAACACCATGGAACTACAAATTTCTCCGCGTGATGACGCCATTAATGAACATCACACTGAAATTGTTCGTGGCTTCTTGGATACCCTGGAGGAAGGCCCTGAAGAAGAGGAACCCTTGTATTTCACGCGAGAAGAGGTCTCGTCTGCTCTAGCCAAGTTAAAGCCGAAGAATATTTTATTCATGTGTTTCCTTCGCTATTTTCCATCTCAATAGAAATTGGCTAAAGTAATCTTGATTCCCATGAATACTACCGTTCCAAACAATCATCGATCTATCAGTCTATTTCAAACTTTTTCTAAGGTCCTGGAACGGCTGATCCTCTCTTGTTTCCCTGAAGAGAGGATACTTGGAATTTCGGCAAGAGCAGTATGGTTTCAGAAGAGGCCACTCAACTGATCTCTTCTACTCTCCAGGGTGGTGACGTAACTTGTGGATGCTGCAAACAATAGGCTTCACACAGGCTGTTTTCCTTGATGTCAACAAAACATTTGACAAAGTCTGGTACGAGGGGATCCTCTAAAATGTGGCACATAGCCCACTTCCAAGGAAGGGTGCTTCTTCTGCAGTCCTACCTAGCTGTTCAATCCTTCGTGATTTCTGTTAGTGCGGCAATTTCAACCCAACATCCGGTAGCTGCTGGTTGCCACAGAGTTCATTGCTTGGACCGCGTCTGTACTTGTGGTACACCAATGACATGCCAGTGTCCCCCGGGTCTCTCTCTCTCCCTCTATGCGGATTATGCAGAGACAGCTCGACCTCCTTTCTACGTAGCTTCAGAAATGAAGGACCAAAGTTAACCCTACAAAGTGCGAGGCCATCTGCTTCACGAGGAAACACTATGGGGGGGGGGGTGCTGAAACACAGGCTGACTTTGAACGGTGAAATCATCCCATGGCGCAAGAGGGCCAAATACCTGGGTATCACACTGGATAGGATGCTATCTATCTTTCCATGGACATGTTGCCACGAAGCTTCAAGCGGTTCAAGTCTGCAACTGGAAGCTTGGTCCATTGATTTGTAGGACTTCTCCTCTGACTGTATCTACGAAATTGTTCCTGTACACATCCATCATCAGACCCAGTCTTCTCTATGGAGCCTCTGCCTGGTACGCTCTAACCCCCCCCCCAACAAGAAGAAGCTGGAGTTTCCAGGCAGCCATCCGGCGACGGACCATGGACTCGCCTTGGTTCGTACAAAACTGTGTCATTACTGCACAAACAGGCCTTCCCATTGTTGGCGACTTCGTACATTTCGTGGCGAAGAATATGTATGATATACTAGAACAGTCTGAGTGGGACCACATCAGATTATTTGCCACCAGTGTATGACCTCTACAGATATTGAACCCTAGACCTAGGGTTCTTCAGGATGAACCTGCATAATTTTTCACTTCTTTTTAAAACAACTACTGGTTTATTTTCTCATGTCTGCCTTCCATGCAACGCATTTTTGTCTTTCTAATTCATCTTAGATCTGTTTGTACCTGAAATTTAGCAATTTTTCCCCTTTTTCTATATAAATATGCATTTCTTAAATGTTTCTTTCCATGGCGCAAAAGCATTTTCAATGCTGATGCATCCTGCTTCATGCTATTGGATTATCTTCCAGATACATGAAAAAAATGGGAAGAGTCCTAAACATCTGAACTTGAAGGGTGTCTACTTGATACAGGGGTGCCAGACTTCAAACATAAAATTATGGGGGTTTAGAGGTTGACTCAAATGCGTCAGATATCGAGTCAACTCGAGTTGTGACTCGACTGAGGTAACTCGGTGATGGTGACTGACTGACTGTCGAGAGACGAGCAGACGACTGGAGATATTATGAGAGACGACTTGTCATTGCAAACAATACGTAAATATAATTGAACTCTTAACTCTGTATTTTACGAAGAATTTAAAGGAAATTGTGAAAATAATAAGATTATCTGTCTTAAACGTTCTTTCCTGTGACTTCTGTACGTACTTAAAACTGTGTTTACTCAACAATTAATTTATAATAGCCTACTTACCTTAACATGTTTAAGATTACTATTAGTCTTTCTTAATTAGTCCTATTTTATTTTATTCACATTTATTCTATCATTGTTGTAATTAATACAAATTGATGTCTACCACAGCAATTACGTTTCGGGATTAGTTTATGCAGTTTCTTGCCACCAATTAAAGTTTGAATACTGTCTGGAATTGATAAATAATCGGCCTAGGCTATATTTTATGAGATACTCTTATTACTGCGGCGATATCAGGTATTTTACTGAAAAATTCGTTAAAAACAATGTTATAACTTTAGTATTTGAACATATTTTCGTTAATTTAAATTTTCAATAATAATATTTTTTAAAAACTGATGTATTTTTTGCACTCAATACGAATTTGAAAAAAAACTTGTTTTTTAACGATTATTTCTCGAGATATAATGGTACAACTACTTTCGCAGTCTTAACTAAAATTGCGATTAGCGGCCATTACACGATCATTATACAGGCCTACACGAACAATCAATCACAAAGACCGAATTAACTTAGGCACTACATACCCACCAGAGTGATGACCGTCACGGAGGCTGGGCACCTGGGTACTTATGTACTATTTACACTCCTCTATTAATGTGTTTTCTTGTAGAAAAAGTGGTTAAATATGAATTTTTAGTTCTTGAGCAGGTTGATTTTAGCTGCGTAAAACTCATTTTTCACCGAAAAATAAAAAAAAAAAATAGATTTTTATGTGATAGGCCTAGTAAAAAACCAACTGTTTTAAAAATTGGAATTTTTCAACAGGTTTTTTTTTCAATTTCCTTGTTTTTTAAACCTAAATAAGAATTTATAATTCAGTATTTATGCAGTTTCTTGCCACCAAACCAAATTGGAAAATTTTCCTTGAAATGGGTCTAGAATTGGCTGTGTTTTCACGAGATATACTTTTGATTCTGCGGAAATGCTAAAGGTTGTGACATTCATTTTTAGAATTTTTCAGTAAAAACCAATGTCATTACTTCCATTTTTACGAATGTAATATTTCTGTCATATTTGCGTTACTTTAAATGGTATTTTAATTATATTTTTTATTTTGATGTGTTTTTTGCGCAGAATACAAATTTGAATACTATTTTGGTCTATTACAATTATTTTTCTAGATATAACGGAAAAACTACTTTTGTGGCGAATCATGATTAGTGGCTAATACACGATCATTATATACACAGCTATTAATCACAAAAACTGAATTCACCTATATTCCTGCCAGAGTGATAGCCGGTAGGCCGATATGGAGGCCAAACACTTGAGTTTAACACAAATTACGAATATTTCTTGAGTAAATAGACATCAAGGATAAGTTAAGTTACGTTTGGTTAGGTCTGTAAAAAAATTAATTTTTGGGCTGAAAAAATAATTTTACTTCAAAACCGTTTTAATTATATATTTGCATCAAAAACACAAAATCAAATGAAAAAAAAATTTCGGTTGAAAAGTAACGATTTAAAAAAAAGTAGTTTTTTGCACTATTAGATAAAAAACTAGTTTTCGATTTTTCGGTTAAAAACGAGTTTTCCGCGGATGAAATCAACTTCCTCAAGAGATATAAACTCATATTTCACCACTTCCTCAACAAGAAATCATATTTTCAGAGGTGGCAGGAAAGTGCATAATTACCATTTGTTTTTCAATAAAATTAATTTTTCGGCCTGAAAAATACACTTTTTACTTACCTTACCAAACATATCCTAACTTATCCTAATGGTCTATATACTCAACAAAAATTCATGATTTGCATAAAGTTCAGGTCAATTTATATCTTTTTTATGCTGAATACAATTATATAATTGAATTTTTTCTAAAATTATTTTTTTCGGTCTGAAAATACACTAAACTGACCTAACCAAATATAACGTAAACTTATTCTAATTGTCTATTTACTCAAAAAAATTTGTAGGCAGTGTTTGTGTTAAATTCAGTTGCCGGTATTTATGCAATTTTTAGACGCCTAGTCAATGTTGACTTTTTTTATTACTTATTGAAAATTAAAGATTATTATAAAAGTTGGTTTTATCACTAGTCTAAGTTAGCAGATTAAAAACTAGTTTTTCAATTATTTTGGTAAAAAACGACTTTTCCACGCTTCAATTCATTCTCCGCAAGAGATAGGCCTTTAATAAACTCATATTTTACCACTTTTTCAATAATAAATCATACGTTTAGAGGTGACAAGAAAGTGCATAATTAGGCCTACCTAAATTTCTTATTGACAACTGACAAAGGTAAGCCTACATCATATCATATAGGCTGTAATTAAATACCAATAGTAAGGCCTATGACCATTGTGAAAGTGTCCATAACTTTCAGCAATAACCGTCAGCTCCCTGCATTCAACCACATTGAAGGCTCCTATTAATAGTCTGAAATTGCGGTAGGCGTACATATTTTTGCTAGCTAAATTTTGTGAAAGGAGTTTGTTATTATACTCTTAACAAAATAAACTCTACACTTTGTTATTGATGTCATTTTTTAACTGTAATTAGTTAGTTAATTAGTCATTTTTTAGTTTATCTTAAACATTGATAGTGAGAGTAGTCATTATGTAAACTGCATGCCACTTAGGTACAAATACTCATATTCATTAAAGTTAAAATCCATTATATGTTATTAATATTGATATATTATAACAGTAAAGTATCAGCGAGCCATGAGTTGAGCCCTGAACTATGGCCTATATTCCTAACTTGAAGGTGTCAACTGTTCAAGCGGGCGCCTGCTAGGTAATAATTAAAAACTTTGTTATTACTTTACAATTATTTATTTAACTAAACTTATTATTTTTAGATAGCTTAATTTATTTTATAGTGTATATAATCTAATAAAACCTTTTTATTTATGTCTATTTTTCCTAATTATCCCAATCGAGCGTTATATTATTTACAAATATGTGTATATATTATTTGTATATAATATAATGCTCGATTGGGATCACTAACTCACTATACCCATTTATCAATATTGTAAAATTTTGAAAATTGGACTGTATGTAGATCTAGGAAAGTTCAAACAATTGCATATATATATATATATATATATATATATATATATATATATATATATATATATATATAATAGTTTGGGGTAGTTTTGAGGAGGTTGAAAATATAGAATTTCCCATAAAAATAACCAGGGGGCAGCCCAACGGAACACAACATGCATTCTTTTACACAGTCATTTAGACATAAAAAATAATTGTTATTTAGGCATATTGCATACTGATATTTACAGAAAGAAAATTGCATTAAAACAGTATCAAAAAGACGTATGGACTGTGCAATGATAAATTTACAATATGTTTATATAAAATTGTTGTTTTAATTAATTGAAAATACTTTACCTAACATTTTCGACATGCTAGAATTTTTTTATTTTTCGGTCAGGTAGGTTTGACCAGCGTAAAAAAGTTTTCTAATTAACTAAATCAATTAATAAAAATGTGAATAAAATAAAAGTGTGAACTGCAATTTAGTGGGTGGAATTTATTTTTATTTCTCTCAGGCTGGCAATATCTTCAATATATATTTAAAAATAAGTTGAATTGAGCGAAAAAAGTATAAGATTTCCAAATTTAAAAGTCAGTTTCCTATCTTTTACAGATATTGTCCATCTAAAATCTAAAACTTACATTGTATAAATGGAATGTAATTTCACACGCCAAAATGCAATTTACACTTTTAAGTCGTACAATAAAAAAATTACGTATAATAAACATTTCTTCATTGTTTAATGAATTACTTTGGTTAGTTGCGAATCTTTTCTACACTGGTAAAACTTATCTGACTAAAAAATTTCACTGCTCAAAAATTTAATTTCACGGTTTTTAGTTGATTAAATTAGGATTTTCACATAAATGCATATATAAATTATTGGTTGCAACCACTATGTAATAACTTGGTACCGTTATATTCATTCTTTCTTCTAGTAAGAAACTATATGCCTCTTGGAAACCTTAAAAGTAAGTTTATTGGTTAACCTACAATTGGAACAAAACTATGTTATGTACGGACGCGGCTACTCATGTAATTCATAAGGGAAATTTTTTTATTTTTATCTCCTAAAAACAATCATTATTTATTGGAAATGTGAGAATGTTTTTGATCGAGATGGTTAGATGTACATTCAGTTCAAATTTTAAAATGTTACGACACTCCGAAGTGGATAAACAAACATTCATTGCAATGAATCAGTTGAGTAAGTGATCTCAATCCAGCTTTACTGCATAATAAAATGATAGTGATACAGTTTTATTAATAAAATGGTTTATATATTTACAATAATATGTTTAGCATCCACCATGCTATTGAGTGATTTTAGGGGTAAACATGTTTTTAAAAAAGCAACTTTTGGTTGGTTAGTTGGGCGCACTGCGTGGAGTGCCTTCATATTGTTATGATACTCCAGCAATACAGTCTTGTAAAGCTTACTGTTCGAGGGCTCAACTAGTGGTTCGCTGATTCTATATAAAGTTTCATTCACTTTTTTTCTATGCCAGTGGCATTTTTAACTTATTCCACAAAACGGTCCAAACCCATCAAGCAAATTATTAGTTGTTGTGTATTTTCATGATGTTATAACTTATTATTAAATTTTGATCTGGGTATGAAATTTTCCTCTAATGTGTAGGATATTTTTCCCAATTTGCAAGCGTTTCTTATGAAATTCATAAAAAATAGTAAATTATAATAAACATACTTATGTTTGGTAACAATCTGTTCACAAGAATGTAGGCTATCCTATAATGTATAAACCATAACCACAACATGCTCGACAGCTTTTGATAGTGTGCTCAATGTCTTTGTCAGTATTTTTCCAATAATAGTATCTTTGAGCAAGAGCTTTCATTTTGACTATCCCAGGGTGTGTGATGTGTAATTCAGAAAGTATTTTAGGTTGCAGTTTCAAAGGTATGATTACTCGTCCATGAAAAATTGCTTCTCTATAGAGGTTAAACTCATTGCTGCGTTCCTTTCCAGATTCCAAATCTTTTTTAAGCTTTGATAGAATTGGATCTTCATCTGTGCATTGAACAATAACTTCATGTATAATAGTTTTAAGTTGAAATAACATTTATGGTTTGTTAATTTATAATGCATTTCTCTTTAATGTCTGCTGGATTATCATTAAGAGGTGATCTGGATATATAATCAGCATTTTTATGGTCTTCGGAAAGTCTGTGTACTACTGAATAATTGAATCTATTCCAGAATGGGTAACGAACCAATCATGAAGCAGTAATGGTTGGGAGGGCTGTTTTTGGATGAAAGATTGATTGTAATGGTTTATTATTATCTTTTTTTTTTTAGTTAAATTACATCAATTTAACATTTAAATTTAACATTTTTTTGTTAAATCTACAATTAATGTAAATTTTATACCATAACCTTACATTCTATTGTAAAAATTTTCTTCAAAATGCATATGCCTTATAAACAATAAGGCATAGGAATGATCTCTTTTACGTTCTCTAACATGATTGTGTATCCACATCTTAAATACATTTTGCCAATTCTCAGGTCTTTAATATTGTCCATTACTAGGAAGATCAGGGTCAAATGGAACAAGTACTCTTATCACTGGATATTTCCTGATTCACACAATTGAAGGCATTTTCACACTTTCTATTCCATTGAAATTTGGTATTCTTTAAAAAAGTTGTAACAAAGGTTGTATAAGTGCTGATGCTTGAGGAATGAACTTTAAATAATAAGCAGTTGAGTTGAGAAAATTCCTTAATTCATCAACATTTATTGGACATGGAGCATCTGTTTTAGCTTTAACTTTTAAAGGAGATATTTTCATGCCTTCAGCACTAATGATATGAACTATGTAGCCCATCTCTTGTTCAAAGAACTTACATTTTTTAATATTTTAAATGTAAATCCAGTTCCGAAGGACTGAATCCAGTGAAAAATAGACTAAAGGCAATCGGAGGTTGGCGGTAGACTTTTAGTGTTTAAAAATATTTTTTCACGATTTTCAGGGAAACTTGACCTTATAGCGAAAAAAGTTAAGTACAAAAGTTGTGCATAATCAAATAATGTACAACTTTTGTCAATCACTTTTTTCACATAACCTCAAATTTTCCAATTAAATGGAAAACCAAGTTTTTCAATTTTTTTTCTCAGACAAATTGTTTTTCACAAAATTTGGGGGAAATATACCTTTTTATGTTTCTAATTAATACGCTATAATTTTTTTACTAGTAAAATATTTATGTAAAAAATTTTTTATACAAAACCGAAAAAGGTGCCTAACATTCAACCGAAAAGTCTGAGCTTAAAAATTTACTTTTTCAAAACTTGTGACCCGTCATTCTATTTGTTGAAGCGTTTACTTTCAGGTAAAGAAATAAAAAATGCAGTTTATATTGAAAAACTGCTCAGAAAATGCAAAAAACTGAAAAAAACTTGGTCTCCAAATATAATTGTTCAAATTATAGCCTTGCAACCCACCCTCGTACTATCAAAACATTGCACTGGACCCATCGGTTGTGGGCGCGAAGGCACTGGACTCAGGAGAACAACACAGAACAAAAAAATACAAGTTGAATGGCAAATATATGGTTCATTACTTGGAAATTACAAAAAAAGTTTAATTCAAAAGTATTATAAAAAATATTAAGTTACAAATAACAAAATTTAAATGTTTACGGACAAACGGGCTGTTGACTGTTTGTGAAAAGTTACGATATTTATCAAAAGTTACAGGAAATTTATAAATCTATGTTGGCCTCGAGGCAATAGAAATAAATATTAAAAAAAACAAGATTATCAATTATTAATAGTAGAAAGTTTCAATAAAATTTAAATAAAAATTATTAGGCCTAATAACATTTTTATATAGATCTCTGCAAAAATATAACATTAATAAATAAATAATAACAATGAACACATACAAGAATAATTAAATAACAGAATACATGAATGAAAAAACCACAACTAGAAAACAATAACTACAGATAACAAAAGACAAAATTTTAAAATGGCAGCTAAACTTATGGAGCCTTGGGTAACAAAATAAATTTGGAAGGTTCTGGCCAATTTGGAAAAGTTAAAAAAAAACAAAAGAATTAAATTAATAACTGCGCCGAAATCCAACTAAATTGGGCGACTCCTAATGGGAACAACAAAGTGAAGAATTACACCAGAACCGCCGCCATTTTGAAAAGGGTTACTGTAAACAAATGGAATTTAAATAGTACATGAACACTATAAGGTTCAACATTCATACAAATTTTCATGGTTTTATCTTAAATAACTTTAGAGATATTAAGTTTTTAGTAAAAAACATATACAGACAGATAGCCGGATAATGGAGTGAGATAGACGATTTGTACATATGAAATTTTTTGTTTGTTTTAATCCAAGGAATGACCTCCAGAAGTTTGGCTGGTTACTTACGGGACACCCTGTATATCAAAAAATAAGTTGACCTCGTATTGGAAAAAAAGTTGTAGAAAATAAAAAAATATACAACTTTAGTATGTCGCTCACATCTTTTGACATAACCTCAAATTTTTCAAGAAAATCGGAAACCTGATTTTTTAGTTTTAAATTTTTTTCTTGTGTAAAATTTAATTGTTTTAATAAAATTTGGTGAGAATATAGAATATACCTGTTTATGTTCTATATAAGTTGCACTTTTTTGTACCAAAATATAAACAATTTTTGTATATATCATTTTGGCGCTCCTTTATGTAATTGGGCGAAGGATCTTCAAGTTTGCTTTAAGCACGGGCTGTCGTTTTTTTGTTTATTTGAACCATCCATCCATTGCTCTTTGTGTCTTCTTTACCCCTCTTACTCTTGCGGAATCCGACTTCAGTTCTCAGGCATCAAAGATCAGCCTTAATGACTTCTATGGTTGTCTTCTTCCACTGAATGAGAGATCTGTTCTCAGTGCATTACTAGTCTTGGCAGACAACTAGCAAATCACATTGAACTCCAATATCTGCCATAATAGACATAGGTGGTGAAATTGTGGTAGATACAGGTTTATGGCGTCAATCGTTACTGATGATGTCTTTGTCACAAATACCTGGTTTGTAAACTGCAGGAGACGAGTGTCTGACTTGATGAAGTCGTTAAGTATTGTCTCCACCTGTTACTTGAGATATGATATGTCCTCCTTAAGTATTTTGTTTTCAATCTGGAGGTGTTACGATGGTGTCAAGATGGTCAGTGTTTTTAGGGTGGCATCATTGTTGTCACGGAGGCTGTCATCAGTTGAATGCGGATTTGAGGTACTGCTATCCTCAGGCTCGCAAGGTGTTAAGGGGATGACATCAAAGAACTCATTGTTACAGGGTGCGGGCCACTGTGCCTTCCATGTGTAGAAATAACTTTACTCCGCTCAGCGTCAGTCCGCAGTGACAAAGTGCAGCATTGGCCTAGATACCACCAAACAATTTCACCATTTTTTTTTAGAATAACTCTAAATTTGCTATTTTTGTAAGTTAGTCTTGTTTTTCCATTGTTTGTTTCTTTTAATAATAAATAAAAATACAGTAGTTAAAAGCATATTTTACTTATTTATTTTATTAACACCAATAATTAAAATATTCCAGGTAACAGTCAGTGCTTTAATAATTAATTAATACATTTTTGGACCATTACATTTAAGTCTGGAGAGTTTTTACATAGTCATATTAATATTTTATTACACTTCTATATAAAAAAAATCACAACTTATTTGGAACATAAAAAGGTATATTCTCACCGAATTTCACTAAAAACAATTCATTTTCACATAAAAAAAAATGTAAAGTAAAAAATGCCGTTTTCCGATTTTCTCAGAAAATTTGAGGTTATGTCGAAAAATGTAACAAACATAAGTTGTACAGTTTTTATTTTCTACAACTTATGCTGGAAATCGTGAAAAAAAATTTTAACTCCGAACAATTTCACTGTCTTTGCCTCTTCAAGTCCTTACCAATCCAGTTTATTTATCAATTTAACTTTAAATTCTATGTTTTTTCAATGAATTCAGATGTAAATTTATATAAATAATTAGAACTATTAGGCTATAATTTAAAAAATTATATTACAAATCAAGTTTTTTTTCAGTTTTTTCCATTTTCTGAGTAGTTTTTAATAGCCATGCATTTTTTTATTTCACTATCTGAAAGTAAATGCTTCAACAAAATGAATTACGGGTCACAAGTTTTAAAAAAGTAATTTTTTAGGCTCAGACTTTTTGGTTGAGTTAGGCACTTTTTCGGTTTTGTATAAAAAAATTATTAAAATAAATATTTTACCACGAAAACATTATAGCGTATTAGAAACATAAAAAGATATATTTCCCCCAAATTGCGTGAAAAAAAAATAGTTTGTCCTAGAGAAAAAATTAAAATTTAAAAATTGGTTCTTCCAATTTTATCAGAAAATGTGAGGTTATGTGAAAAAAAGTGTCAGGCAAAAGTTGTACATTATTTAGCTATCCACAACTTTTGTACTTAATTTTTTCAATACGAGGTTTCCCTGGAAATCATGAAAATCATTTTCAACCCCTAAGAGTCCACACCCTACTCCGTTTCAGACCTACGATCATCTTCAGTCCATTTTTCTCGATTTTAGTACAATACCCAAGCTTCTCCCACTTTCACCAAGCTTTGTGCTGTTCTTAATTTTGATTCTACTTTTAATTTTTGGTAAGGATCAGCACTGGTCTAAATACATAAATGTGAGATTGGTTGTTGGAAGAATGTAGAAATAATACAGCTTTGTACTTTCTATTCAGGACTCACGTTGTTTATTAGTATCCCTAATTATGTTTTTAAAATGCCATAATTCTATAGTTCCTATTTAAATACAAAATTGTTGGAGGTATAGAATAGATAAATAATGCAATAGTTTTAATCTTAAGACAGACAGTTTTTTGAATGAGGGAAGAGAATATTATGATACATATTATTACATTGATTGGACTTTCAGCTAAGTCAGTGAGGCCCAGTAAATTAACAACAATACTTTTATTTATTGATTAAATGATTGAATGATGTTAGATTCTTAAACGTGCTATTAATTCAAATACCTTAAAGGAAATGGCGTAAGATGAAGCACTAACTATAAAAAATAAGCAATCATTATCAATAAAAATGAGAGTAATATGAAACTGTAAACATAATAAATAATGTTTTTATTTTATTGCAGATAATACAATGTTTGGTATGTAGACTATTTTCACTGCAATGGATGGAGAAACAGTCAGTACTAATACATCTGTTGATGATAAAACTGAAGATTTTTGTGAAAATCCAACTAGGGACACTTTAGCTGAAGGTTTGATGTGTTTACTCAAACCAACAATTGATCAATTAGATGAGAGAGTGCGAGCAACAAGGTAATTATATTTTTGATATAAATCATGTGTAACTAAATTTGATCTATAGTAAACGATCTGATATTTAATATTTTCATAAGTTGCGTTTATTGTTGATAAGAGCAGCCTTAATCACTTCACAATTGACTGTTCATCATTGACAAACCCAGGATAGTATAGGCATAAAGTTAAATAACGTTTGAATACAGATTACTTGAAAGATTTTTATTGCATTTGCATTGCATGGTTTTTTCTTTTTTTTAATATTGTCAATCAATTTTTCTTATAACTAGATAATGATTTTACAAAAGTAAACAATAAAATAATGTATTAACTTTCGTTGAAGCGCTGTTGAATCTTTAAAGATCATTACTGTACATAAAGTACCTAAACTTAAAGTATGTTCAATGATTTTATCCAACATTTATAGTAAAATTTTACTGTACAATTATATTATAAATGTTTGTTTTTTTATATTAAGGATGTATATGGATAGCAATATATTTTCTTAATCATAGATGGCCCTGTAGTTGATGACAAGACAGATGTGATTTCACTTAGTCCCTGGCCCAGAGCACCAGCTGGCGGACTGTGTTAATGAGCTTAGAAGGAGCTCTGCTCCAGGGATTGATGGAATACTGTCGTATATAGTAAAGATAATTAGGAATCTATAAAGCACCCTCTCTTACATCAAGTGAACTCCAGCCTAGACTAATTCCAGATGTTTTCAAAAATGCTAAGGCTATTCCAATCTATAAGGAAGGTGAGAAGGATTCATTTTGTAAGTACACTAAATTCATTGCAGCATTGTCTCTAAAGTTATGGAAAAATGTGTGAGTAAGCAATTGGCAGATTATTTATTTAAAATATTAGTAGCAAAAATCCAATTTGATTTTAGAAGTGGTACTACATTTGAAGTTGGTCTCTTTAACCCTTTTGGTGCCAGGGTATTTTCACATTTCCTATGTGAAAAATGCCAGGCCTTTTTTTGTGAAATTGAAAGGTTTCAAACAAACTTACGCAGCATCTATGTTTTTTGTCATATTTACATAAATCTATTTTTTAACTGAAGGAAAAGATTTGTTTTTTCTAATAAAATAAAGTTTAACCCCCTAATTTAAAAAATATTTTTATAGAAACAAAATATTTGATACATACAATTTTTTCTAGTTTTATTTTTCAAATTTGAAGGTGCATAACATATTCACAAAGATTTTTTAGAATTTTTTCCTCATTACCATTTTATAGAAAATTTCAAACTGGACAAAGATAAACAATTTCATTTGCCATTCTTTAAAATTTTTCATTTTACTAAAATAGAACTAAACTGCTGCATTTTAGTTACCTAGCAGCATACAGACTAATTATAGAAATCTATAAAGCAGTTTTCCTTGGATAAAGCTGGGGTTGTTGATTTACCTCTGTATCGTTCTAATAGTTACAAAATATAAATATATAACTCACTGTCGGATAAAGATGAGTTTTCATCAAATGAATTTATATCAGTAATGAATTTGTCAGCTACATCAACATTGTTTTGGCCTAACCTACTAGTGCTAGCAACTGATGTATCAGGACCACTTACGTTTTCTAATAACGTTAGCAAAAGAGTTTTGTCTCGTGCTGGAATAAGTGTATCGCCACTCCTTGTAATAAATATCTAAGTACATCAAAAATAATTATTGTTCACAAACTAAATAAACAAAATACAAACATTATAACAATACACTACATTGGTGCAAAATACGAGGTCAGCTGCACTGACTACTGACGTAATCTAATGTTTACTGCAATCAGCTGCACAATTATACAAAAATAGTGAGAAACTGACGGCGGCGGTTAGTATCGATTCGTCTGGTTTGAATTCAGCAGCTGATTGAAAAAAAATATAGTGATGTAGTATAACAAATATGGCATGTATCTCACAGCGACGCTGGCATTTTTCGCACTACCACAGCGACTCACGGCACTATAAGGGTTAATAGTATTAATGATAAATTACTTTAAATAATTTGCAAAAATAAATGTCTAAGTATTTATTGATTTGGCAAAAGCATTTAATTTTCTTGATAAAATTATTGCTTTGTAAATTAGACTGCCTAGGAGTCTACTTTTTGCTTTATCTCACCTCCTTCATCCTTAGGTAGAGCTAGATTTTCAATTTGTGTGTGTAAATCAAATTGGTTAATTTACAGCCTCTAAGAGTAGATGTACAGATTTTTGTAGACTGTGAAACTTTGTTTTCTAGGAGAACATACTGTATTCAATGGGAAAATATACAATTTGATCTGAACACATATACAGCCAGGTCATAGGACACGGCTAAGCATGGCTAGAAACACAATATTTCACTGATTCAGAGTCAATTACCGTACTTTGTGCCCTCTAAAAGTAGACTTACGAATTTTTCTAGACTGAAAAATTTTGTTATCTAGAAGAACAAACTGTTTTCAATCAGAATATTAACAATTTAATTTGACAAAATTCATAACCAGTTCACAAGACATGGCTAAATATGGTGAGAAACCCGATATTTCACTGATTCAGAGTCAAGTACAGTAATTTGTGCCCTCTAAAAGTAAATTTACAGATTTGTCTAGACTTTGAAACTTTTTTATCTAAGATAACAAACTGATTTCAATTAGAAAATTTTTTATTGAATATTATATATACATATATATAAGCAATTTACCACTCATCACGATTTCTCCAAAACTATACGTCCGATTGACTTGAAATTTTGTTAATAGGTTTATCTTGGCCCCTAGAGGCTCACTAAGAAAAGATTTTCCTCTCCGTCCCACTAGCCTCCAAAACTCCCATGGTACTCTTATGGAGCTATATTAATTGATTATTTATTTGATTAACAGCTGTTAAATAAAACAAAATAAATTGAATAAAATTGTGGTAAATTAAAAATAATTGAGTACAGTAGTAAATTATAAATAAAATCAGCTCTTCTAAGTTGGATATTAGATTAAATTTTTAAACTCAATATTATGACCAGCGAAGCGGGTGGGTACAGCTAGTATACTATAAATTTTGATGAGTCACTCTCTGATACTAAATGGAACATTATTATCAATTAGTATAAAGCTTGATGAGCCACACTGACTAATACTAAATGGAACATAATCATCAATTACTTAAGGCATCACTCCTCCCCCTCATCTCATGTAAATGCCTTTCTTTAATTTAAGATTTTGATTAATCTTTAACAATATTTAGTACTAATTTATTTGATCTTATAGGGTCAATCCATATGAAGTTAATTATATTAATATAGGGTAAATCCAAGATATAATTTAATTGGTTGCTGCAACATTTTGATTATTTTTCATATTTTTACACACAAAAGTATCACTTATCAGAAGTACAAAAGGTATGTTGTTTAATTTTTAAAGTTTTTATTTTACCGGTGGCGGCCATTTTAGCTTAGGCAGAACGCCTATTTTAAGTGAATTTCAAACTTTGCGGAGAAGCACATATCTCCTCTTCTGTTCATCCTAGAACATTGAAACAAAAACCAATCTCTTCAGAAGAGCCCGACCTTTAATTTAAGTCCTCACAGTTATGTCCATAAACTTAAAAATAAGGGCCTAAATATATCTCCAGTTTATCACGGTTTTTTCAAAAATCAATTTTCACACATTAATTTTTTATTTTTCAAGAAGGCAACAGTTAATTTATTTTTTATATTTTTATTTGATAGGTATACAAAGGTACTTCAAACTCACAAAGTTTCAAATTGTGGACTAGCATAGTTTTTTAGAAAAAAACTTTGAATTCAGGAAATTTTCAAATTTTAAAAAGTTCAAGGGTTAATATCTTTTGTTGGGCATGAAAATAAAAATTTGAAATTTATCCCAGTTTTAGTACTAGAATAGAGGAACAACCTGCAAAAATTTGGTTTTGTGGACTTTATTATTTAAGAAGATGTAAAATGTAGAAAAGTGCCAAAAATACCAAAAAAACAATATCACTCCAGCTATTTATAATGCTTAACATAGTTATATATTATGCTTTGTTATGCCTGAAAATATATAAAACAATGACACACATGTAGTTATAACATTGTTATTAATATACAAATCTTTATTTTCATGACTGGTTAGCACTGAGTAGAAGTGAGATTTCATCACACAATGCTTTTGTGATGTCGAAGTTACGCCCAGTTGCTGTAGTTAGTTCTAGGGGTGTGATCTTCCTCAAGATATTACTCAAAGGGACCCATGTTTCATCATTTATGCTGTATTTGAAGGAAGTTCATGGACCAGCAGGTTCATAAAAGTGAACAAAACAGTCATTATGCTCTCGATGGACAGATTGGATTTTTCCGAGCCACCACTGTTTGTCATACACACAGGCAATGGTATCATGTTCCTCCAAAGTTAACATCACTCTCTTTGATGTTATGAACTCTATGAAGTCCACGGATTTAGACGTTTTGAAGCATAAAAAAAAAAAAATTAATGGTATTGACTTACTCGCCCAGCCACCCATTCACATACAGTGGTATTCACCCACCCTCCCATACACGTACAGTGGTATTCACCTACCCTCCCATATACGTACAGTGGTATTCACCAACCCTCCCATACACGTACAGTGTTATTCAACCAACCTCCCATACACGTACAGTGGTATTCACCCACCCTCCCATACACGTACAGTGGTATTCACCCACCCTCCCATATACGTACAGTGGTATTCACCAACCCTCCCATACACGTACAGTGTTATTCACCCAACCTCCCATACACGTACAGTGGTATTCACCAACCCTCCCATACACGTACAGTGGTATTCACCTACCCACCCATACACGTACAGTGGTATTCACCTACCCACCCATACATGTACAGTGGTATTCCCCCACCCTCCCATACACGTACAGTGGTATTCACCCACCCTCCCATACACGTACAGTGGTATTCACCCACTCTCCCATACACGTACAGTGGTATTCACTCACCCTCCCATACACGTACAGTGGTATTCACCCACCCTCCCATACATGTACAGTGGTATTCACCCTCCCATACATGTACAGTGGTATTCACCCATCCACCCTCCCATACATGTACAGTAGTATTCACCCACCCTCCCATACATGTACAGTGGTATTCACCCACCCTCCCATACATGTACAGTGGTATTCACCCACCCGCCCATACACGTACAGTGGTATTGATCAATATCAACCACACTTTGTTGTCTGCCACAGGCACAATTCGATGAAAAGATCGGATTCCAGGAATTTTGAGTCATTCTTTGAATCTAATTTCAAGTTCTGTTTCATTCTTTGTTATTTTCTCACTGTCAACGTAAATAGAATAAGAATAAGAATATTTTTTGTTTCCTTTAGATATACATATACATTTACAACATTGCTTATGTAATTGTAACAACAACAACAAAAATAAAGAAAATAGCACAAAAACTAAACAAAGCAATCTAATATCTTAAAATTTAAGAAAATGCATTTCTGTAAAAACAAAAAAAATTCAAGATAACCTTGCCTTATTAAAATATAACAATTAAAAAAATCTTAAATATTGAGTTTTTTATCTTATGGAAATAACTATGGCCTCTGAAGGCAAATGCCTGTATAGAGGTTCCATCAATTACATTAAATGTTTTGCGCTTAAGCTCAAACTAAAGATAAACAAAAAAAAAACCCTGTCTTCCAACAGCTAAATATTAAAAAAAAGTAATTATATATTTGCTTAACTGTAATACTATATGGAACAGCCGCAGATTGTCACTTAAATAAAATTAAAAAACTCCAAAAGAAATGTTTAGATATGATGTTTAACGATGGAGAAAACGGCTGGGAAAGCGTATATACAAGAGCAAATACCCTGTCGCCAAAGGGGTTTTATCAGTACACCATTATAATTGGTAATTTTTCTAATAACAAGCATAAAATTCTAAATTCCAAATCTACTTCAATTAACTTAAGAAACACCAAGAGATTAAAGGTCCAAACCATTAGATCTGTATTTGGGGAAAGATTACCAGGATATATAGTTCCAACATTATTCAATAAGCTTCCAAACGATATTTACTCTTAAAATAACTTCAATAAATTTAGGAAGAGAGTATATATGTGGCTTCAAAATAGCACATAAAGCTAAGCTTTTGATGATTGGTGTGTTCTATGTGGGCCTACCTTGTTAACCTCTTTGTATATTGTTGATATTTATTTATAGTGTACTAAAGCCTGTTTATTCTGTTAAGGCATAGGCATATTTATTAAATATTTAAGGCCTACTCAAAAAAAAAAAAAAAAAAAAAAAAAAAAAAAGGAATAGGCCCTATAGTCTACTGTTGAATGGGGAATGCGTTGTAAGTGTTAGTAAGTTTATTATTTTAATTTCTTCCCCTTTTCATAATTTAAAATTAGTAATTTTATTTTAATCTCTTAAGTTTATAGTCTATTTCCAATTGTAATATTTATTGTTATCTTGTTATTAGCTTGTTTATGCCCACTCACAGCCACTTGCCAGGTCTGTACTAAGACCCAATATATCTTTGTGCATTTACATTGTATAAACGCTGTTGATTTTTGTTTTTAACTTGTAGTTTTATTGTTATTGCCTCTGTAGTTGCTTAAATGGCCCTTCACGGTAGGCCTATTATGCTTTAAATATGATGACATCCTGTACTTTCTAAGGCTTTACAGTTGTTACCTACTTAGTCTACACCATATTTTTAATAAATCTTTTATGTGTAGCCTACAAACCTTATGAAAGATCTCGTTGGAATATGTTTTCTTGAAGCTAAAGTTAGCTGGTGTCCCATGCTTACCTTGAATATCCATGCTAGAGTAGATCTCCCCTAGTGTTAAATATCTGTTAGAAGGCAATGACTAAAATATGTTAGCGTTTTTTATGACATGTAAAACTGCACTGAGGTTGATTAAAAAGTAGTTATCTGGTTAATGGTGTTAAGATATAAGTTAGTAACACAAGCCATGAAAGCCCACCAAGGATGAACCATTATTAACACCAACCCATCACATCACATTCGTTAATTTGACACTGGTTAACACACAAACACTGAACACATATAACACAAATGGGCAAAGGCAATTGAAAATAATGCAAACGAATAATATCTCTTGTGATTTCTTTTTAGGATTCTTGATTTTTAATCTTTGAGTCTGTTATTGGTTATGTAGTAAACAACGTGACACTGCTGCTGGCTGCTCCCGCTCCCGTGGTGACAGGCTTGCTTAACAGCTGTGGTCGCTGCGGAGGGGGGGCCTCAGCTGTCGTTGCCATAGAGTAGGATTTGATACTCTTTACACATCCAAATGTACAATAGTTCTTAAGATTTATTAATGCCACTTCTATTGTTAACTAGTTAAGTTTTAATACCCACCATCTGCCACTACTATACACACTGATATGTATTGTTTTCATTACTGTATATTCTTTAATATTATACTGTTGTTTTTTTTTTTTTTTTTTTTTTTATTTCTAAATGTAATGTATAAAATATGTAATTTCTGGATCCTGCTGATAAGTGAGTTCTCACTTAGCAGGGCCACTGCATGTAATATTTCTTGAATAAAAATAAAAATAAAAAAAAAAAAACTATATAAAACTGACTTTTTATAAAGTACTTAAACTAAACTAACATATTTTATATTGTAAAGCTAAATTCAATACTGAATCACACACACACACTCACACTTGTTATACAAACACATACAGTTATTCTTTTAACTGTATGTGTTAAAAGCTTACTCTTTTAACATACCTGAAAAGCTATACATTTTATTTTTGTACATTAAAAGAAAATAATAAAGAAAAAACTATTCCTCTATAATATTCAAATAAAATATGCATAACTAAATTTACATAAAATACACTATTCACAGGACAAAAATAGAATCATTATATTTAATGTGTAAATAACTAAAGCGAAAAGTACACAATCCCTTTCAAGTTTTCAGAGCAAAAACTAAACATATCATTAGCATTCAAAATTTGGTTGTTTGTTGTAGATTGTAGACTTTTTTAATCACTTCTCTTTTGGTTGTCCTTCCAACTCCATAGGACAACTAAAAAACTACAAGTTCGAAATTCACTTAAAATAGGTGTTCTGCTGAAGCTAAAATGGCTGCCATCGGTAAAATAAAAACTTTAATAATTAAATAAAATACTTTTTGTACTTATGATGAGTGGTTCTTTTTGGTGTAACGATATAAGAAATAATGAAAATGTTGCAGCAATCACTGCTGGACCACTTGATATGGATCCTATATTAATTTCTGAGACGGCTGGAACCTCAAATTAATAATAAATTAGTTGAATTACCAGGCTATTGTCTTCATCACCAAATATTTCTGTGACATAATAAAATCATATCTACAGTTAAGTTGTATTAAAAAAAAACCTAGTTTCTAGTTCATTTGTATAATTCTCTGCTATTATCTAATTCTTCCTCATTGTGTTCCAGAGTAAGTCAAATTGAACTTAAACAGAAAATTGAAGAACTTTCAGAAGAGCTGAAAACAATTTCTGCTGAGCAAAGCTGTCCTCTTGCTCTTGAAGCCTACACAAACAAGTTGACCAACACTAGGCATAAAATCACTGTTATAAGCAATATTTTACAAACAGCACAAGTAAGTAACATAGGTTGTGTAAAACTTTATTACTAACTAAAAAAATAGCTCTGTCAAAAAAATTTACAACAATGTCTACAATACACACATATACACTTATTGTTTACTTTAAATATGTTACTGTTTAATCATTAAATAAGAGGAAATAAATTTCATGTATTAATCTATTTATGTATCAAAAATGTAAAACCCTATCCATGTAGAACCCAATTTGATGTAGTGGGAGGTGAAACTGGATATGTCAAAAGCCAGATAATAGGAAAGGTAACAACATTTTAATTTTGTTTGCAAAAAGTTAAAATTCAATAAAACTTGGTTTGTCATAGCATGGCACTTGCAAATGAATGTAACACAATATATAAGCATCGTGTGAGTAAATGTTGTGTGCCTTCTCCCTACATACTACTTATCTACCTGCTAATATGGCCATTGTAAATAATAGATCTAATGTAAATTTTTTTTATAAATGCAAACGACACCCACAAGTTTACAAAAAACAAATATATATATATATATAAATGACAGAACAAATAATATCAGTAATAATACAAATAAAATTAGTTATAAATATTTCAGGTAAATATTAGAAGTATACGTAACAAATTACCAGATTTGGAATATTTTTGTGAAACAGATCAATTAATGTTGTTTGCATATCTGAACATGGCTTCATGAAATTCATGCTGATGTCTTTGTACCTAATGGATTTGTTGCTGCTAATGTAATGTGTAAAAACGGGGGTACAGGGATTTTTTTTAATAGAGATTTTAATATTTAAGAACATTTATATGAATTTATTTAACTTGGAATTGCATTGTGAACTTTCTTGTATAAAATTTACTAAAGAAAATGTAATAATGGTTAATGTCTACAGATCCCCTAATGGAAATTTTAAAATGTTCTGTATTAATTTTGAACTGGCCATGAAAAAAATAATAAAATTTAAGGTCAAAACTATAATTGGAGATTTTAAAATTGAATGACAAACTCGAGCGACCCGCCATCAATCACTTTGCTAGTTTGCTGTGCCCTTTAAACCTTCATGTTACCAACAAACTGCCTTCATCCTTTAACCCTTATCACGCGGCATACGGATATATCAGTACAATGAAAATAGCTCTAAACGCGGCATACTGACATATCCGTATTGATGTATTTTTTAGGTTATTTTTATTTAATAGTACACTAGATAACCGGAAATGGGCACAAAAGCCTTTAAATGCTTATTTATAGCCAACCGGATGCAAGCTGGTTTAATTTCACACAACAGGAAGTTAGAAACAGCTGTTATGATATTTTCGTTGCCGTGACGACTGACGCATAGCGCGGAATGCGGATATAACCGGATCTCGCTAGACAGTTCGCCCGCCAGTGCCAGTGTCGCCAGTCACAGACAAGAGTCTGTCTAGTTGACATCACTAAGCTTTTGTTTACATCGTTGTAGTCATTCTTTGGTTGGTTTGTTTCATTTTATTGTTGAGTTTTTGTTTCTACGTCGTTGTTGTAGACCTGCACGGAACATCCCACACTTCACCCTGACGGATTTTTTGAAGTGTATCATACTGTCCAAAACTACTAACTAATCCCATTACTGTATTATAGTTTATTTGATAACATATAATGAGATTGTTTTTCATTTTATTTTATATTGTTTAAATTTAGACTAAAGTTATTGTACTAACTGAATATATAGCAGCGTATTCCATAAAATTGTTTTAATCATTATGTCATATTACAAAATGTAAAATTAAATAAATTTTTATGAAATGGCTATTTTTTATTACTTAAAGGTCCATTAAGTGGAAAATAAATTAAACTTTAAAAAAAAATAAAATTAAAAAAATAAACTTAAATGCACGCTATTGAGACTTAGGCCAAATTTTATTCAGCGCTTTAAGGGTTAATTCTTGTATTGATAACATTATTGTAAATTTCAATCAGGATTTTTATAAAGTGGAGTTAATATAAGGTGTATTTGCTGATCATTACTCTCTACTGCTAAGTTTTTTTAGAAGCAACAGATCATAACAAAAACATAAAGCAACTATTTCTTTCACTTGCATTATTTTAGGTTAGGTTAAAGGGCACTAGGCTAGGAATTAGTATATTGGAGAGATAGGACATCAGCAAACTTACCTTAGAAGACAAGTTCATTAACACCAGAATAGTAGTAACATACACAAAAGTAAAACATAATCACACTAATTTTCAGTGCCACTGGCACTTTTTTCAGGTGAGGAGAGAGAGAGGGGGGAGGGGGGGAGAGTGACATTAGTAGGCAAAATAAATGAAATAAATTATTTATTTCCACAATTAAGTTACAAAAATATAACAGATAAATTGTTTGGAAATATACTGGCCACTTAATCTAGTCGTGTGGGCAGGTAAAATAATCCATTAAAAATACATATATGAATAAATGCAGTCTAGCTCCACATAAAAAAAACACTCCTGTGGTGTTTGAATAGAAAATATTGCAAATAAACAAAATATTTCTACATATTTAGGTACATATAATTCTCTATTTATTGCCTGTGCAATGTTCTTAATGAAATTCAGAAACAGTTGAATTTATATTTATAGATCATATTTTATATTTTTATGTGTACAGTACCAACATTTAAGAAAACTTATACTTCCCAGATAACATCAGAATTATATATTGTTTTATAAAAAGCTTAATATAAACAGTTTAAATAAAAACTTTAATTTCAAAAAAAATATTGAACAAATTAATTAATTTATCAAATACTTAAAGGAGGAGAACTGGCCAATGCTATACGATTACGAAATAGGAACTTTAGATTCATTATTTGATAGTTTTTTTAATTTGTTAATTTATGTTATTGTTGCTCTCCATTAATCAAAGTAAAAAATAACTGTACATTAAATAATAATAAAATGCATTGGTGCACTGGGAATTAGCTGAATTAAGAGAGCAATTGATAAGTTACTATAGTATTAACAAAAACCTGTACAAGATTGGGTCTGAGCAGGCATCTGTTGCAAAAAGTTTATATCTAAAGGAACAGTGCTAAAATTGTTTCAGAAAAACGTTCTTTTCAAAAGCACATTGGTAAATATAACAATAAATACAGCTGTCGATCTGCATTGGAAGTTGACTAAAATGGATGGTAATGGTAACAGTCCTGCCAACATCAATTTACCTGTGACACAATAATAACATATTTTTTTTAAATTTCTGTTTGTTAAAATGTAATAAAATATGCTGTTAAATATAAAATTAGAATAGCTAAGCATGCAATTTCCAATTGTATGTTGTAATGTTTGCAAATTACATTATTTTGAGTGCATATTAAAAACGTTGTTATCTCAATGGTAAGCTCCATAAGGAGTCTGAAAATGTCGAGCACTCATTATGCTCAACTAGGTTATTAAGAAAAATATTGAAAAACTGACAAGAATAAAATAGTCTTACTATTTACATAGAAAATAATCATACAATATAGGGTGTTCCATAAAAACAAAGTTGACCACCATATTGGAAAGTAGCGGCCGTTTTTTCAAATTTTTAAATGTGTATTTTTAACTGTCTCTAAAAGCAAGGTCAGCTTCCTCATTTAAAGTTTTTTGTCAGACTTGTTCTTTCCAAGATCACAATGGCCACATTTAAAAGACACCCTGTATATTTTTTATTGTTTTGCACATGTATATATTAATAGTGAATATTAAATGCAGTAATACTATAATGAGGCTGGTGTTTAGGATGGAGAGAATTATTATTGTTTTTCAAATTATGTTTTGCATGATGTTCAGTTATTTATTTCTACTATGGTATATGGTATTATTGAATTGTGGTATTTTTCATTTTTTTTATATTTATTTATTTTATATGAATCATTTGAATGTAAAGTTAAATAGTATTGCTAAGGTATACTGGTTTAGGATGGATAACAGCTTTTCTTATTTATGGTTTATAGTTATGATTGCATAATGCAGTACTTACTTTTATTATGGTGTTTGGGATAGTTAAATTTTGATATTATTTTATTTGTTAATTTGGAATGTGAAATATGAGTGTATTATATTTATAATATTATTGTTGAGATGTGTAGGTTTAGGACAGGCAAACTCTTTTTTTCATTTATTGTTCATATTTATGTTTTGCATGCATTAACTATGATGTTATGTATGAGGGCTGTCCAATAAATAAGCAAACTGAGGCCTTAAAAACTTTATTTTGCAAAATTTGGTCTAAATTGATTTTTTCCCCTTCAAAGTACTCTCCATTCCTTGCTATGCACTTATTCCATCTCATTTTCCACTGTACAAAGCACCCTTGGAAGTCCTCGGTAGTTAGGCCTTTTAGTTTTCTCGTTGTTTCTTGTTTTATTGTTTCCACATCTTCCCAGTGATGTCCCCTCATGACATTTTTGCATTTTGGGAATAGGGAAAGGTCACAGGGGGTGAGATCTGACAAATAAGGAGGGTGATCAAGGATGGTGATTGAATTTTTAGTCAGAAAATGGCGAACAATCAATGCTGAGTGTACTGGTGCATTGTCATGGTGATAGATCCATCCATTGCCTTGAATCAAATTCGGTCCCACACGACATGCCCACGGTCTCTCAAACGCTTGATAACCGTTAGGTAGAACTCAGCATTGACTGTTTGTCCTTCAAGAAGAAACTCATCATGGAGACCTTCCACATCAAAGAAAAAAACAAGCATAACTTTCATTTTTGATAAGATTTTTCTGGATTTTTTGGTTCAATGGTCATCTTTTGCTTTCCACCCCTTGCTTTGTCATTTTAGTTCAATGTCATACTCATAAAACCACGATTCCTCACCAGTAGTCACCCTATTGAGAAATCCAGCATCGTTTTCAAGTGAATTTTTCCAGTCAGTAATATATTCAACTCCTATTAACTTTTGATCTGGCGTCAGCAACTTGGGCACGATTTTTGCACACATCTTTTTTAAATCCAAATGTTAGGTTAAGATTGTGTGGATGGTTGATTTTCCTAAATTCAGTTCATCAGCTATCATTCGGACAGTTTTTCGGTGATTGGTAAGGACAAGAGACCGCACATGGTCGATGTTGTCATCAATACTGGAGGTTGAAGGTCGACCCGGCCTTGCATCATCCGTGGCGTCTTGTCAGCCATCTTTTAAACGCTTCATCCACTTAAAAACAGATGTTTTCTTTAGAGCATTATCTCCATAAATAGCCGTCAACATTTCATTAATATCTTGGTAGCTTTTACCGCACTTCACTAAAAAGTTGATGTTGATTCATTGCTCTGTGATTTTGTCAATTTCCACTTTCGACAAACAGTAAAAACAACAACAAAACAAAGTGATGCAAACAGCATAATTTGCACAGCTCGACGATCCGCCAAGCACTGACAGCTCATTGGGTCTCAGACAACTAGCGCCACTAGTGGTCGGAGTTGTAGTATGCGTCATGGCCAGCAGATTGCACCAGTTCGGGTATTTATTGGACTGACCTCGTATGTAAGACATTTTTATATTAAATGTGTAGCATGAGTAGTAAAGCAATAAAATTTAATACCATCAAAATATCTGAGGTGTAAGGTCTAAAACAAATTCTTTTCGTATGAATTGTATGAATGTCAATAGTTTTGACACTGAAGTGTTAACAGAAACTTGGGTAAATGAGTAGATTTAAAATGTGGAGTTTTTTTCTAGTCAATACCAAGTTTATCAGAAAAATAAACAGTACAATTTTAAGAGGTAAGTATGGGATGTTGATTGTTGTGGCTGACTGTATTAAAGTTAGAAGGGTTTATGTTTTGTTGAGCTTATTTTGAAAGTAAATACAAAATAAATCTGCACCAGCTTTACTGGGTAAACAAATAGAGAACATTTAACAGTAAAAAACTCTCCCCAAGTATAGTGAGTGAAGAAGCAATTTTCTATTTTGAACAAATAATTCACTATGTTTTTTTCATCAAGTTTATATATTCAAATTATTTGCTTTATTTTAGGAAAGATTACATAAAATTCAGTTACAAGGTAAACAAGAGACTGAACGACTCAAAACGCTCTTGGAACCGTCAGTGAGTCTTACTTCTACAGATCAAGTTTCTCAGCAATAAGCACATCAACATTTAATTCATTAGTAAGTTATATCATTTTATTAATACATAGTTCACTATTGATATGTCACATATGTTTAATTAAGAAGAATTTAGAGCATATTAGTGCTTAAATTTACAAAGTAATGATTTTGATGAATTTATTTTTACATAACATTTTCATTGATGATGTAACATCAGAAACATGGGCACTATCACACAAAAATAAAGTCATAGAACATTTCATTTGCAAAAATAAGCCAGGAAACCATTGATCTATGCAGAGAAACAAAATAATTATCCAGTTCAATCAGATCTATCTTAGTTTTCCTTAAACTGTTAATTTGATTATACTATTTATTAAAAAACTAAGAAAATGTGAAAATTTAGTTTTCTATCTTTTATTAGAAAAACGTAATAAATAATTGAAAAAGTGTTTATACAAAAAATGTGTTATGTTTTAGAGAACTTTAATTCGATATTGAATGAATGAAAAAGCCTTTATTTTAGTGATGATATTCATAGTGACATAGATTGATCGTACAAAAATTTTACCTAACCTCTTTTTCGTAGTAAGAAATTGCTTTTCGTCAGCCATTTTAAAACAAACAGAAATGTGTCGAAACGTGAAATATAAACAATTTTAACTCTTCAATGACCTTTAATTTGATATGCAACATGACATATGTTGACTATTTGACTTTTTTACTTATACAGGTTTTTGTTGTTCTTACAAACTTCCATCTTTGAAACTTGGAAAGTTAAATGACTATCTTAATGTTATTTTTTGGATGGTTATGTCATTAGTAGCATTGAGGAAAAATCGGATACCCCTCCGATGAACAAGAGTTACAATAGCGCAAACGGTAAAAACAAAAATCCTTTACATTTTAGGCCATTCCGCCCCTAGCGCTAAGTATATATTGAACAATTTTATATCAAAATGGTAAGGCTTTAAAATGAGGTTTAACAAAACACATGTTTACAGTTTAACATTTTTCAAAACCGATCCCTCCACCTTGAAACGAGCCATTTTGGATCAAGTACCAGTGTTGAAAATAGTTTCCTTGAATTCTTTGGGGTCGAAAATGTTGGGTTATATTTGGGGAAAATATTGTGTATTAATTCATTTGGTCAGGTCAGTGGTCTGAAACACGCCGTATACAGGGTGAGTGTAAAGTATGGATACCTCATATCAACTTTTTAACAACAGAATACCTCAGAGGTATACTGAGAAAAACCAAACTCAGTATACCTCTGTAAGGTATAAAAATGCATTTTTAGGAAAGTATAACAAGATTTTCCCTGCCCCCAAAATACCAAAATCTGGGCCCAATTGAAAATTAAAAAATCTAAACCCCCTTTGAGTTACCCATTGTTTTAAAGGTCTTAATGAAAAAAAATTAACAGTGAAACTTAGAGAAAAGGCTATGTTAACCCTTGAACCGGGTTCTACTTTTTCCTGTACCGTCACATCATTTTTTGCGCATTTGCAGACATTTTTTCAAAAAATGATAAAAAAATAGTAAAATTATATAACCCTACTTGTATTTGGTATTAGTGCACTCCTAATAAAGCAGGCTATCTAATAATAATAAAATATTACATCTTTGGGAAAAACAAAAATTTTTTATGACTCATGATATCTCGGACAATGACTTTTGTAAACATAAAAAAGGGGGCGGTCACCTTGAAAACAATATAGTATAGCTAAATTCAAAATTCCAAGATAGCCTAAATATTACAAATTTCATCTAGTTTCAGGATATATAAAGGTTTTATATGTTATTTGAAGTATAAAAGTAATTATACTTACAAAACCCTGTGTAGTACAATTTATGCAAAAATTTGTTACTGTGGTAACATAATTTTCAAAAATTTGCTAAAAATTCTATATAATCAGTACAGACTTCCAACTAGTACTAAAATTTATAGAATTACTTGTTCTATAAATAAAATATATTTGGTGAAATGGTTACCTTGGTATCCTCTGGCTGTGAGCTTAGGGGTCCACAGATGATGATGAAATTTATCCGGCGTACGCACACAACTGTGATATTCTTCATGTTCACAATTATTTTTTTTCTTTTATAAAAAGGCTTCAATATAATTTTTTGTGTGTTGTATGTATATACCAAAAGTAATGTAAACACAATTATATCATAATAACACCATAATTACGTATAATAAGACTTAAAAATACAATTGAAAGACAAGTAAACAAAACTTCCAAGGCTAGCGTCAGTTTGAAAATCGCTTTCACATTGGACAACGAATATTCAACATATTATTTTCCATTGTTCCCGTCGTCTTAGAATCAAGTCAGGCATACCACTACAATCGGTAACTCTTCCCGTTTCCAGTGGTATATGAATCTTGTCAATAGCGCTAATAGGTATATTTTTTTTTTTTTATTTATTTATTCATAAGACGCCGATTGTCAAGATATGGGCGAATATCTTGACGATAACAAGTGATAATATCGAGCGATGTCAATTCGACAATTTTTTGTCGATTGCCAGTACAGAATCAACACAAGTCGACAATTATTTGTCGAAAAGCAGCACGAGGGTTAAGCCATTATAAAAAAATTATGGCTAATTAAAATTTAAAATACTATAGAGAAATTTATTAACTCGGGTGGGTCACAATACCACTGTTCGTGTAAGGGTGAGCGGGTGGGTCAATACCACTGTTTGTGTAAGGGTGAGAGGGTGGGTCAATACCACTGTTTGTATAAGGGTGAGAGGTTGGGTCAATACCACTGTTCGTGTAAGAAGGAGAGGTTGGGTCAATACCACTGTTCGTGTAAGGGTGAGCGGGTGGGTAAATACCACTGTTCGTGTAAGGGTGAGTGGGTGGGTCAATACCACTGTACGTGTAAGGGTGAGAGGGTGGGTCAATACCACTGTTCGTGTAAGGGTGAGCGGGTGGGTCAATACCACTGTTCGTGTAAGGGTGAGCGGGTGGGTCAATACCACTGTTCATGTAAGGGTGAGCGGGTGGGTCAATACCACTATTCATGTAAGGGTGAGCAGGTGGGTCAATACCACTGTATGTGTATGGGATACCCTTTTCAAACAAATGAATAACATATAAATTTGTTTAAAAGGATTATTTTTATTTAAGAAGTGAAACAAATAGGCTTTACAAATTGAAATGTTAATCAAAATTTAAGTTCATTGGGCATACTAACTTCGGTGTCTTATAACATGTGCTCAAACTGGTCCCCGTTAATGGTTTGAGAATATGCTAACCTGTTGTAAAATCCTGAAATGGCAAGCTGGATAGTTCTGTGGGACTCTTTGAATTTCTTGCACAATTTGATTTCTCGAATCATTAATGATCTGTGGATTTGTTTAATACAAATTATCTTTAATGTGACTCCACATAATGTATTGTAATAGTGTTAGATCAGGTGACCTTCTAGGCCACTCAGTAGCTCCGTTTCTTCCAGAGAATAGAAAAGGTGTTGTCCTAATATGTGCGGACATCCCAACCGAAGTTTGGAAGTGCTCTATCGTGTTGGAACCAGACTAAATCAAAGTTAATTTGCGCTAAACGAACAGCCGGAATAATCTGTTGCAACATTACCAGATAGATTGCGTAAGTAAGGTTTCCTGTAATAAAACAGAGTAACGGTCCATTAAACAGACCTCCTATACATATTATTTCTCGTGCACCATGTCGCTTCAAACCTATTTTTATTTGCAAACATGTGCATGCCACACCAACAACTCTCGTTCTGTTATCGTGTGTTCAGTCGACATTGTTTCAACTGTGAGCAGCTTACATTCTGTCGTCGCATATATGGTCGATGTTTTGTCAACTGTGAAAACATTTCACTGTGTGGATCTTTGCACCAGGTCCATACAAAATAATTTTTGCCTAAGTTTAGGATGTAGCATCCCGTAGAACAATACCATGTCGAAATCTCAACCGCCACTCAAGACATTAGCAAAATTTTCAATTTCTGTTTTTTTTATCACATCCATTCGTGTTGGGACTGATGACTGACTTTGGTGCATTTGTTTTGTCCAGATATCTACTGTGCGAAACACGTGCAAGAACTTGGGTTGGATGATCAAGTACAATCCAAATCCACTACTTGTTTCCTTCAAGGCACATGCGAATAAAATCGCTCTCTGCAATGTACGTTATTGAAGTGAATGGTACGGCCCGAAAGTGGAGATACCATACAACTCTGTCATCTATCGGATGACACTACAGGAAAAAAAATGTATCCCTCATTGTAAGAAGTACCAGCCACAATTTTAAATCAAAAAGACCTTTGGAGAGATACATCGAGACAGCGACCAACGTTCTTGACTGAGGGTTGGAACTTAGTCAACGAAACAGGCATTCTATCGCGGTCGACTGTCATCACTTGATCACCTACTGCCTTTTGAAAGCTTTCCTAAAAAAGAGGGGTGACAACAAGGTCGGTAAATTCCATTATGGTTAAAAACCTTCCTGCGAAGATTTACCTCACAGTTAGCCACTGTTTGATATTTAGATATTTGTAAAAATAAAAATGATTATACTTGTGTCATGATACTACTCTTTACCTTCTCCGACTGTACACGAAGAGTGAGTGTTGTTTGGCTCTGTGTTCGCACTAGTCCACTCATGAGTTGTACAAGTATGAATACTACATAGTAGCCACAACAGTCACTTTGACACACACAAGCTACCCAGTGGAATTGTAACAACTCCAAGAACTACAATAATTATTTACAGATAAGCAGACCCATGATACCTCATCCATGACATGGGATGAGATCGAAAATGCAGTGAAGGCGATGAAGAATAATAAATCAGCCGGACCAGATGAAGTCACAGTTGATATGATTAAAGCATTAGGCCCTATAGGGTTACATTGGTTGAAAAGGTTATTTATGTGTGTTTTGAAGGAGGGTAGAATGCCAGAAGAGTGGGGAAGAGGAGACATAGTGACTTTGTTTAAGAAAGGTAGTAGGAAGAGATGTAAAAACTATAGAGGGATAACATTAATGTGTCAAGTGGCAAAGATTTTTGAAAAGGTGATTTTAAATAGAGTAGGAAATTACATTGAAGATCAGTTAAGCGAAGAACAGCATGGTTTTCGGAGAAATAGAAGTACAGTGGATTTAATTTTTGCAGTAAGACAGATAATAGAAAAGCATTGGGAATTTGATCAGAAAATAATTTGTGTTTTTATAGATATTGAAAAGGCATATGACTCAGTAAAAAGAAATGCCATTTGGAATAGCTTAAGATGCATTGGTCTGGAAGAAAAGTACATTGAATGGATAAAGGAATTGTATAGAATCCACAAATGTCGAGTTAGGACGGTTGCAGGGTATACCAGATGGTTTGATATAAGGAAAGGACTGAAACAGGGAAGCGTTTTGTCACCAGTATTGTTTAATGTGGTAATGGAGATAATGTGGAGAGAAATTAAAGATGTTAGAGGAAATGTGGGAACTATGATGTTTGCGGATAACGTAATGTTATGGGGAAGAAATGAAGAAGAGTTACAAAGACAATTGGATAAATGGACAGAGGTTATGAGAGCGAGAGGACTACGAATAAGTAAGGAAAAGAATGAAGTGATGGTGATTGGAAGAGATGGGGAGCTGGAAAGACCTTTAAAAGTAGAAGGGAAGCCGCTTAAGTTGGTCGAAAATTTTACATATTTAAGTACGGTGTTTTCAAATGATGGAAAAATGGCACAAGAGGTGACGGCGAGACTGGGGAAAGGGGCAGGATTTTACCAAAGTATTAGACATCTAGTATGGGATAAGGATATACCAAAGACAGCTAAAGTTACCATGTACAAAACGTACTATACACCGATAGTTACCTATGGTGCAGAAGTTTGGAATATAACGGAGAGGGAATGGAGTAGGGTGCAGGCAGGGAAATGAAGTTTATAAGAGGGATTAAAGGTAAAACAAGATTAGACAGAATGAGAAATGAAGAGCTGAGAAGAGGAATAGTTGAAGAAAGTTTGAGAGAAAAAGTAGAGAAGTCGAGATTGAGATGGTTCGGCCACGTAAAAAGAATGGAAGATGTAAGAATCCCAAGAAGAATGAGTGAAATCCAAATGAATGGAAGAAGACCTAGAGGAAGACCCAGAAGAAGGTGGATCGACGAGGTGAAACGGGATGTGGAAGCAAGAGGTATACAATGGGGGTATGTGGAGGAAGAAGAATTGTGGAGGGACAGAAGAAGACGGAGAGGCCTAGTGAATACCCAGACCCGAAGATAATCGGAACGGGACAGGATATGTATGTATAAGCAGACCCAGGTCCTATCGTATCACAAAGTCAGATCGTAAAAGGTATTCAGAAAAAAAGTCAAATCTTAATTTTTTCTGGATACTTAATATGTTACTCTCTCTCTCATCCAGTGAGGATTAATATCAGACCAATACCGTCAGTTGTGGATTTACATTGCTGTTTAACATAAATTACACTTTGTGAAAACAATGTTGTTTAATGATATTGTATCATCAATATTCTTCATTATTAACTCGCACATTCAGATTTGGCGATTGAAGTCGTCCTAAGAAAGTTCATGAATTAATTGGATTTTGTAAGGTTTAAATTTGTTACTATGCAAAATTTTGCTGATGTTTGGGAGTTAAAGTTTGCGAAAAACAGAACGAGTTGAGACATTGGGATTCTCTACAATACATCACTAAACATCCACACATTATTTTCAATTTGTAGCTGATTTTGGTCTTTCCCTTCTGGAAACGTCCGTGATGCTGCCTGTCTCTTCAAAATGTTGTTATGGTTTCTTGAACTCCTTATTTTGAAACAGGGTTGTGATTTGGAAAAGTGTCATTAAATATGTTTCTCAACTCATCAAAAGATCTCATCCGATCTCCATAACCTCGCATCATTAATATTGTTACGCATTTATGTTCACTGAGTTCCATTGCCGTACACTAATAGGACAACAAAATGATCAAGCACTTCTTAACTTTGTCAACACTAGTAAGAAACTAATACACTTTCTCTGTAGTCAAACAATAACTGAAAAGACAGGTTAACCTCATTTATCAAAGCAGGTCAAAGGTTAGGGGTGTTTTGTGGGTTTTCCTTATTTTCAAACAGTGAATATTGACATATTAATTGTCCGATGTATTTTAGTAATTGTAGATATTTTAAATTCAAATTAGTTGCCATTTTGTACTGGCTTAAGGTAGTCATTTCTAAGTTTCAACTTTCATTTTGTTTCATAAAGACATTTAAAACAATGTGTAACTCGAAGGGGGTTTACATTTAAAAACTTTCAGTGGAGCCCAAATATTGGGGGCAGGGAAAATCTTATACTAACCGAAAAGTGCTTGATATGTAGAGAATATTTGGAGATTTCCAATGCTTCAAGTTTCCTAAACACTTGAAGCATTGGAAATCTCCAAATATTCTCTACATATCATGAACAATTCAATGCTAACAAATAACTTTCAAACAACAGACGAAAAGTGCAGTTTTATACCCTACAGAGGTAGTTTGGTTTTTCTAGGTGTTGTTTTTAAAAGATAATATGGGGTATCTATACTTTATATATTTTTTAACCTAAGTTACTACTGAATAATGGCATTTTTCCTCAAGTGTTGAAGCCTGGCTTCTAGTCCCAGTACACAAACATTGGATGGTGACATATCCAATGTTAAAAACTACAGACCAATAGTAATCTAGTCAGCAATCGCTAAAATATTTGAGTTTGGTTTTAGATGTATTATCTTTTAGATTCAAAAATATAAATATCGCGGAACAACATTGGTTTCGCTCGGGAAAGTCCACAGTCAACAATCTTTGCTTATTCACTGACAATGTCTACTCCTCCTTTTCTAATCACCATCAAGTTGATTGCATTTGCCTCGGCCTTGCCAAGGCGTTTGACCGAGCCAGCAACTATCTCTTGATTTCTAAACTGGCAGCTTTTGGAGTGCAGGTGCTCTTCTGAAATGGTTTTGGAGCTATTTAGATAAGCATACTCTGCAAGTGAAGATTGCATCTCTTCTTTTAAATACTGTGGTCAGAGCTACTTCTGGGGTTCCTCTAGGATCACTTTTGGATCCCTTTCTATTTAGCCTGTTTATCAATGATATCGAGAGATCTCTTGATTGCAAGTTCCTACTATATGTGGATGACATGAAGATTTTCTTGGA
The DNA here is from genome assembly GCA_035578905.1 of Stictocephala bisonia. Classification (NCBI taxonomy): domain Eukaryota; kingdom Metazoa; phylum Arthropoda; class Insecta; order Hemiptera; family Membracidae; genus Stictocephala; species Stictocephala bisonia. The sequence continues at coordinate 364,267 of JAQJVL010000309.1, forward strand.
AGTGACATCGGTCCATCAGCAACAAACTCTTCAGAAGAACTTGGATTGTATTACATCATGGTGTGCTGAAAATCCAATGCAACTGAATACAACAAAGTGCAAAGTCATGATGTTTGGAAGATCTAACATACTTTTCCCTTTCGATTATCATATCCATGGCTTGTTACTTGAGAAAGTTGTCACCATTAAGGACTTGGGGCTGCACTTCACACCTACCTTTGATCCTGGTGAACATATATCAAGAATCTGTGCCAAGGTCAATAGCGTTCTTGGACTTGTTGTTCGGACTGCAAAAGGTGCTTTTTCTCCGTACACCATCAAGATCCTCTACTCAACACTTGTAAGGCCGATCTTGGAGTATGGGTCTATTGTCTGGTCACCTCATCAGATCAGTCACTACAACTCCCTGAACTCAGTGCAAAAACGCTTTCTCCGGCTGATGGGTGTCAGAAGTGGTTTGAACTACCTTGACGTAGATATTCAGGAGGTTGCTCGCTAACACAATCTTCTTTTTCTCTCGTCTAGAAGAATTGCCATGGACTTAATAATCCTTTATAAAGTTGTCAATGGCATTATAGATTGCCCTGAATTACGCCAGCTCATCGACTTCCATGTTCTGCATAGAACTCGTCTGGCTTAAACTTTCTCTAAACGCCATTATTTCAATAACTATGCCTGTTACAGTCCATTGCCTCGCCTCTTGCGACTGGGAAATACTTCTCAATTGGACTTCTTTGTTCTTATTATTATTATTATTCTTATTCTTACATATAAGACGCTGAAACAACCTTGTTGGTATTTTAAGGCGAATATGAATGTTTATATGAGTGTAGGATGAGTGCGGATGAGTGTAGTCTGATTACTAACTGAGTTCAACTGTTCCTCAGAAAGGGCAATTTATTAATAGCCCAACAGCCAGGGCAACTAAGGGACCTACATCTTTACGTGGAATCCGAACCACGTAGTGCTGGTCTGATTTTCAGCTAATTGACAAGCCTGATACTCAGTTATCTCCCCCACACAACATCCGCACAATGACTACGACCCAACATGGACACCCCAGACTTCTCTAGTAGTGTCCACGCCGATAGCAATCATCAAGCGGACGCCATGTCGGTATTAAGAGGACCGAGCATCCAACCTATCGCCTACAATCTCCCAAACACTTTGTCCCCATGTAGCTGGGTTACAGCACTGCGCCACCAGTGCCGACAATTTGGGCAGAATCTCAGCACTTTTAGGAAGCAAACTTTTGATTATGTTTCAATTTGGTTCATATTGTATTTTATATATTTGTTATATATGTATGTATATTTGTAAAATGGTGTTACCATCAATAAACAAATTATTTTTATACTAAGACTGTGTATAAATTTATGACAGATTGAAATTGGAAGGCTTTGAAGTGCGGTTTACAATGCTCTCTGGTGTGACACTTATTTTAAAAGTTCTAACGGCCTTTTTTTAAGTAAGAGTATGTCTCCAACTCTTGTTCAATACCATTTAGCACTCGTCCATAAGAACACACTGAAAAAAGGCAAAATGTACAGCTCTAATGATACTTGTAGGCAGATTGATAAGACAGGTAATTTCATATTTTTATTTGGTGCTTTCCACCCACGTCAAGTTGGAATTGATGTTAACACCTAAAAATTTAACTTTGTCAGAAGAACCATCATCCTGCAAATAAGAAAAAAATTAATGAACATCAATTTTTGTTTTGTCCTTATTTAGGAAAAACCAAAGAAGGATTAATTATTTTAAAAAATAAACTAATATTTCATAAAAGCCTACACTATATCATTACTTTCTTTTCCATATACAATAATAGTTCTGTTGATTCATCTAAACAAAAACCATTTTATAAATATTTTAATAAATGCATGCATAATTTGTAAAATTTATTTATACATTCATGCTGTTAATTATTTATTTTAAACTACCTCATTTGATTAATTTAAGTAATTAGTCGTAGTTTATTTTATTGACTTTTTAAACAATTAATTTTGATTTTAAGCAATCATGGAAACACCTTTGTGGAATTTTGAAGGCACCGCCTATGTTTATGAGCCATCTGAAGACAGTTTTCTTTTGATGGATGCTCTTGAAACTGATCTCCAATTTATAAAAGACAAGAAGCCATCTCTTGTTCTAGAAATAGGAAGTGGGTCAGGAATAATTATTTGTGCTCTGTCCAAAGCACTTTGTGGCTGTGCTTATTTTGTGGCTGTTGACATCAGTAGAAAAGCATGTCTTATGACCCAGGATACGTGTGCAATTAACTCTGCCCAGGTACGTTACATAAATTCTTCCTTAACGTTTATCGTTTTATGCATCATCAGTAATTGTCATGGACTCAATTACCACTTTCACCTTTTATTTATTACTAAGATGTCTATTGTTGATATGGGCGAATATGGATTTTGAATAATTGTGATGAGTGAATATAGTCATTGTTACAAGTTAAGGTGGACTGTGTACCTTAGATGTTGTCATTAATAACAAATGATCAAACATAGTCACTGGTAAAAGTAAAACTAACATTTTTACGTATTTACCATATAGTCTTCCTCCCAATCCCCACTAACTTTTTTATGAATAGGTATCATGTGATTTGCTTCAGGGATTGCTTATATGACCCAACTTGTGAGTTTTTTGATAAATGAAGAAATGTGACCCCCTCTCCTGTCCAAAAATTAGGTAGTTTGGTGGTGTCAAGATATTTTTAAGTAGGAACCCCTGGCAAGTGACACATCAATTTAAAGTTATTAAATCAAATATGAATAATGGCATAAATTAGAGATTCTTGATGTTCCTCCATAAATATGGTGGCTAATTAAAGTAGCCTAATACTCCCTAATTTGAAAGTACAGTAGAGCGCCGATTATCCGAACGTCGGTCATCCGAACCGTCGGTTATCCGAACGCCCTAATATGTATGTACTGTAATTCATATTTTGAACGTGATTCTCAAGTACGTAATTAAAATTCGCGCGCCAACCGAAACTCCCGCTGCGCCGGTGTCGTTCACTGTATACAGCGCTTAAATACGTCTGCCACCTACGGCCTACGTGACTCGGCGCTCGTAGTATAGTCACTAGTCAGTGGCTTGTGAGCCTTTGCCAGGAACGGATCGTAGTGCTGTTGTGACGTTTGGTTCGAGACAGTTCTGTTGCAATGTCTTCAAAAAGGAAACGCGTTGTTCTAAGCATGTCGGATAAACTTACTATAATAAAGCGATTGAAAAGTGGTTCTAGTGGAGCAAGTTTAGCTCAAGAATACGGTGTTGGTAAAGCAACAATTTCAGAAATAAAAAAGAAGAGCGATTCTATCTTGAAATTTGCGTGTGTGCTTGACAGTGCTGATGGAAGCTTGAACAGAAAAACAATGAAAACTGCCAAAAACCAAGATTTGGACACAGCAGTTTATACATGGTTCATGCAGGTACGTGGTCAAGGAGAGCCTATAAGTGGCCCTTTGATATGCGAAAAAGCGCTTGAAATGAACAATAAGCTCAGTGGTGATGCTGATTTTAAAGCTTCTACTGGGTGGCTGAAGCGTTTTAAATTCCGCCATGGAATACGAGAAATAGATATTCAAGGGGAAAAATTGTCTGCTGATGTTGCAGCAGCTGAAAGTTTTTAAATTTCATTAAAAAATTTGATAGAAAAAGAGGTTTTTAACCCTGACAATGTGTATAACGCCGATGAAACTGGCCTTTACTGGAAAAAGATGCCGACAAAATCTCTAGTTTCTAAAAATGAAATGTCAGCACCTGGATTCAAAGCTAGCAAATCCGACATAACTGCAATGGTGTGCGCAAATATAACGGGAAGCCATAAGCTTCCATTGCTTATTATAGGGAAGTCCAAAAATCCACGTTGTTTCAAGGGAATAAAGACTTTGCCTGTCACTTACAAAAATCAAACCAATTTATGGATGTCTTCTGATATTTTTGTTGAATGGTATGAAAAGGTATTCATCCCAGAGGTAAAAAAACATCAGCATGAAACTGGAAACCAAGGAAATGTGCTTTTATTTATTGACAATGCTATACGTCATCCCTCAACTCTTTCTCTTGAAAGAGAAAATGGAAAATTTAAGGTAATTTTTTTGCCTCCCAACGTTACATCCATACTCCAACCAATGGACCAGGGAGTTATAGAGTCGTTCAAACGTTTCTACCGTAAGGCATTATTGCATATGGTTCTTATTGGCCAAGAAGAAGACAAACCTATCTTCCAACTCTACAAAGACATTAATCTTAAGGATGCTGTGTACATGGCAGCAGAAGCCTAGACTATTGTCAAAGAAACCACTCTGAGAAGAGCTTGGGGTAAGCTTTATAAAGCAGACGAGGCCAATGAACAATTGGAGGAAAATCCATCTTCTAGTCAAGAGGTTCCAAACAGCCAGTTTGTTTCGGAGGTAGCTGAGCTTATAAACCAGTCACCTGGTTTTGAAGAATGTGACCAGGAAAACATTCATGAATGGCTAGAATGTGATGAATGTGATGGCTAGAATTTTCAAACAGATGATGAAATAATTGCCAGTGTTCAAAGGCTTAATGAGGATGACAACGAGGAGCCTGATGACGACGAAGATCACGTTGAAGAAAATAAAGGACCATCACATGAGGAGGCTTTCCACTGCTTGGAGACGGCAATGAAGTGGTTGGAAAGACAAGATGGAAGTGATGCTCTCCAACTGCTCAATTTGAAACGCTTACGAGATTTAACAGGAAAAAAAAGAGCGTCAGGGCTAAAGCAAAAACAAATTTTGGACTTTTTCTCTAAATAAAAAGTATGCATTTTACTGTATCTATGTATAATAAATTGTTCTTTAAAAGTTATATCCATGCATTCTGATTGATTTCATAATAGAATTACATGAATAATTTTAGTTTGATAATTTTTTAGCCTTTTAACTACTAAGAATTTCGTTACATATATAATTTAAAAATTTTGTCTTTTCATGTTCGATTATCCGAATATTAAGTTATCCGAACACCCCTTGTCCCCAATTAGTTCGGATAATCGACGCTCTATTGTACTCGCATACGTGTATACGTTATGTGTGGGTCAATATTACTGTACGTGTATGTGTGGATGAATAGGTCACTATTACTGTGCCCTATGAGTACGAGGGTGGGGCAATATTACCATATGTACACATATATATTGACCCATACACCAGCCAATACACGTACTATGATAAAGTTATTTTAAGGCAGATAAAATTCACCACTTATTTTGAGAGCTTATTTTTTATTAATCTTCAAATAAAATAACTTTGTTTATACTAAAAAAAGAATACTAAAAACGTTACACTGTTTAATTTTATACTAAAAATATTGCTTTAATATCCCCAGAAAGAAAGTTGTAATATATTTTCAGGACTACAAAATCGTAATTTTCAGCATGCAACGTTCTAGTAAACCTATTGTAATAAACAGTGTCATCAAAATTGGCGGGGGGGGGGGGGGGGAAGTTTTCTAAAATGGTTAAGCTTGGCCTAAGTAACGTTCCTTTTTATTGGTTTATACCTTTTCCTCTTGGTATAAAATGAAAATTATCCCTCGGGATTCAGATATGACATTAGATTAAACATTCAAGATTAAAATTAGTATAGAATGTTACAATTTATCTGATATTCATTGGAAATTATAGGCATCAGTTAATACCAAAAGCTTCGTTTCCATTCCTAGAAGTCAGGATCTTATGAAAAAGTGCCTCGAAATTGGCCTATTGTTTTCATTTTCTGCAACTTTCTCTAACAGATATTTACACTGTACTGACTGGACAAAATATTGATTTAAGGCCACTGCACATGTCCAAGGCATATGTCGCAAGCGTTTTCCATTGCCCATGGCACAAATCTCAGCATGTATTTGTCCCTAGCACCTGTCCCACGACATCTTGAAGAGTGTTTCCATTAGGATAACTTGTGCTGGCACATGTCATGGAACAGGTTTTTAGTAGTGTCTGTGGAGCTTAATTGTTGTCATTGTCAATTTTTTTAACTTACATGTGGTTTCCAGGTGGATATAGTTGAAGGGGATCTATCCATATGCCTAAAATCGGCTGGTTTAATTGATCTACTAGTGTTTAACCCTCCATATGTTGTCACGTCTGACGATGAGATCTGCGGTATGCTCCAGAGGGCCTGGGCTGGGGGTACCAAAGGAAGGGTAGTAATTGACAGGTAATATTGTACAACAAATTGTATTACTGTAATTGTTAGTGAGGTGTGCCACACTATATTAGAATTAAAATTATGTTATTGTCTAATTATAATACCACTGCCATATTCTGACCCTTCAAGAGCTTTTCGTTATTATTGGGCTCAATTATTGGGCCTCTATTATTTATCATAGCTGTTAATGATCTTCCATTTTCCATTAAATCTCACACTATTTTATACGCAGACGACACCACCATTTTTAACTCAAATAGCTGCTTACACGAACTTAATGACATAGTAACTAGTACAACTGCAGAGGCTGCTCTCTGGTTTCAATCAAATGGATTCTTATTAAATAAAGACAAAACTCAAAACATTATTTTTAGTCTTAAATCTGGTGTTCCTGATTCCAAATCGTGACCTCAGCCAAGTTCTTAGGAATTACGTAAGACAACCACCTTTCCTGGGGACCTCATATAGACAGTTTGAGTGCAAAATTGTCTAGAGTTGTCTATTTATTAAGGCGACTAACCTTTTGTGTTAAAGGAAACTACATCAGAAATGCTTATTTTGCCTACTTCCAATCATTGCTCAGGTTCGGGCTGATTTTTTGGGAAAATAGTTCCAGAATTCAAGAAATTTTAATACTACAAAAAAAGCTCTCCGAGTAAAATAAATAAAGCTAGTGATCATGAGCTCTGTAAACCATTGTTTATTAAAACTCAAATCCAGACAACAATTAACCTGTATTTGTACGATAGCATTATTTATGTTTTGAAAAATTCTGACAGTTTAAAATTTAACCACAATTATCACAATTACAACACTAGATCTAAAGATAATGTATCTATCGCCTTACATAGGCTTAACAAAACTAACAAAAGTCATGTAGTTTTATCATTGAAAGTGTACAACTCCCTTAGACATTTAATAAATCAGTACCCTGTGAAGACATTTAAGCATAAATACTACAACTGGCTGTTAATGAATCCTTTTTACAGCATGGATGATTTTTTCAATTGAAAAACATAAAATTTTAGATTGTACCTATTTATGTACATTGTCACTAAATACTTGTTTGTCTCTAATTTTTTGTGTATTTTCGTGATAATTTGTACCTATTTATTCAATTATTTCCTTGTGTCTATATTTATTTATTTTGTAGTTGTTGTAAGTAAACTGTCTTTATTTGAACACAGACCATTTATCTTAATTTTGTTGTCTCATAGTTTTGTTTTAGTGTCTTTATTTATTTTGTTACTTAGTTTTATAATATTTATTTGAATATTTTAACCTCGTTTAATCATACATATATATTTATTAATATGGTATTTGTACTGATCTGGCCTGTCTTTTTCCATGCTGCCTTATTACCTTGTATATTAACTTGTCTATTTATCCTTTGGTTCGTTGACTGCAAATCAAATTACTTCTCATTAGTTTTAATCTTTCAGCTATGGTAGAGATTCCTACCATAAGCACCAAACTTTTAGGTTAACATAGTTTTAGTCATTTAGGTTAGTTCGTTTTGACTTGGCTGTTCAATGCTGTATGATGACTTTGTCAGTGATTGTAATAATCCAAACGGCAATAAAAAATATTATTATTATTATTATTATATTAAATTCCATTGGGAAAAGTTTCAGTTTGTCATTGTCATAATTAAATAGGGTTATCGTATGTTATCATATGTTACCTGTTTGTCGGTAATAACATTTAAAAATGATATATTAATTTACATGTTATCTATCTAATATTTACACACATAAGTTAGTAAAATAACTACAATTCTTTTAACTGAGATTGGTATAAAACATAAATGATTCATGTTTGAATAGTTGCAGTTATGACTGAGGCTGTGCAATGAAGCAAATGTTTTCAATTCAATGCATTGATACAAATAAAAGAATTTTGGTTTTATGCACATATATATAATGCATGGGTTTTATTTAGGTTTTAGAAGAGCGCTCAAGTCTATCTCACTGTACTACAGGTACCATATTAATGCAAAGATAGAAGATTGAAATTATAAATCTGTTGCTTACAAATATTCTTTATGATTAACCTTTTGAATCCTGCCGCCGCAGTGTTGCACTCTAGAGTAATATATGCTAGCTGCCCACTGGCGCAATGTTGCAGCAATGATGCACGTGTTGAGTTCAAGCTATTTTCACTAATATTTATCAAAACATTATTTTTAGTCTTAAATCTGGTGTTCCTGATTCCAAATCGTGACCTCAGCCAAGTTCTTAGGAATTACGTTAGACAACCACCTTACCTGGGGACCTCATATAGACAGTTTGAGTGCAAAATTGTCTAGAGTTGTCTATTTATTAAGGCAACTAACCTTTTGTGTTAAAGGAAACTACATCAGAAATGCTTATTTTGCCTACTTCCAATCATTGCTCAGGTTCGGGCTGATTTTTTGGGGAAATAGTTCCAGAATTCAAGAAATTTTAATACTACAAAAAAAGCTCTCCGAGTAATAAATAAAGCTAGTGATCATGAGCTCTGTAAACCATTGTTTATTAAAACTCAAATCCAGACAACAATTAACCTGTATTTGTACGATAGCATTATTTATGTTTTGAAAAATTCTGACAGTTTAAAATTTAACCACAATTATCACAATTACAACACTAGATCTAAAGATAATGTATCTATCGCCTTACATAGGCTTAACAAAACTAACAAAAGTCATGTAGTTTTATCATTGAAAGTGTACAACTCCCTTAGACATTTAATAAATCAGTACCCTGTGAAGACATTTAAGCATAAATACTACAACTGGCTGTTAATGAATCCTTTTTACAGCATGGATGATTTTTTCAATTGAAAAACATAAAATTTTAGATTGTACCTATTTATGTACATTGTCACTAAATACTTGTTTGTCTCTAATTTTTTGTGTATTTTCGTGATAATTTGTACCTATTTATTCAATTATTTCCTTGTGTCTATATTTATTTATTTTGTAGTTGTTGTAAGTAAACTGTCTTTATTTGAACACAGACCATTTATCTTAATTTTGTTGTCTCATAGTTTTGTTTTAGTGTCTTTATTTATTTTGTTACTTAGTTTTATAATATTTATTTGAATATTTTAACCTCGTTTAATCATACATATATATTTATTAATATGGTATTTGTACTGATCTGGCCTGTCTTTTTCCATGCTGCCTTATTACCTTGTATATTAACTTGTCTATTTATCCTTTGGTTCGTTGACTGCAAATCAAATTACTTCTTATTAGTTTTAATCTTTCAGCTATGGTAGAGATTCCTACCATAAGCACCAAACTTTTAGGTTAACATAGTTTTAGTCATTTAGGTTAGTTCATTTTGACTTGGCTGTTCAATGCTGTATGATGACTTTGTCAGTGATTTTAATAATCCAAACGGCAATAAAAAATATTATTATTATTATTATTATATTAAATTCCATTGGGAAAAGTTTCAGTTTGTCATTGTCATAATTAAATAGGGTTATCGTATGTTATCATATGTTACCTGTTTGTCGGTAATAACATTTAAAAATGATATATTAATTTACATGTTATCTATCTAATATTTACACACATAAGTTAGTAAAATAACTACAATTCTTTTAACTGAGATTGGTATAAAACATAAATGATTCATGTTTGAATAGTTGCAGTTATGACTGAGGCTGTGCAATGAAGCAAATGTTTTCAATTCAATGCATTGATACAAATAAAAGAATTTTGGTTTTATGCACATATATATAATGCATGGGTTTTATTTAGGTTTTAGAAGAGCGCTCAAGTCTATCTCACTGTACTACAGGTACCATATTAATGCAAAGATAGAAGATTGAAATTATAAATCTGTTGCTTACAAATATTCTTTATGATTAACCTTTTGAATCCTGCCGCCGCAGTGTTGCACTCTAGAGTAATATATGCTAGCTGCCCACTGGCGCAATGTTGCAGCAATGATGCACGTGTTGAGTTCAAGCTATTTTCACTAATATTTATCAAAACATTATTTTTAGTCTTAAATCTGGTGTTCCTGATTCCAAATCGTGACCTCAGCCAAGTTCTTAGGAATTACGTTAGACAACCACCTTACCTGGGGACCTCATATAGACAGTTTGAGTGCAAAATTGTCTAGAGTTGTCTATTTATTAAGGCAACTAACCTTTTGTGTTAAAGGAAACTACATCAGAAATGCTTATTTTGCCTACTTCCAATCATTGCTCAGGTTCGGGCTGATTTTTTGGGGAAATAGTTCCAGAATTCAAGAAATTTTAATACTACAAAAAAAGCTCTCCGAGTAATAAATAAAGCTAGTGATCATGAGCTCTGTAAACCATTGTTTATTAAAACTCAAATCCAGACAACAATTAACCTGTATTTGTACGATAGCATTATTTATGTTTTGAAAAATTCTGACAGTTTAAAATTTAACCACAATTATCACAATTACAACACTAGATCTAAAGATAATGTATCTATCGCCTTACATAGGCTTAACAAAACTAACAAAAGTCATGTAGTTTTATCATTGAAAGTGTACAACTCCCTTAGACATTTAATAAATCAGTACCCTGTGAAGACATTTAAGCATAAATACTACAACTGGCTGTTAATGAATCCTTTTTACAGCATGGATGATTTTTTCAATTGAAAAACATAAAATTTTAGATTGTACCTATTTATGTACATTGTCACTAAATACTTGTTTGTCTCTAATTTTTTGTGTATTTTCGTGATAATTTGTACCTATTTATTCAATTATTTCCTTGTGTCTATATTTATTTATTTTGTAGTTGTTGTAAGTAAACTGTCTTTATTTGAACACAGACCATTTATCTTAATTTTGTTGTCTCATAGTTTTGTTTTAGTGTCTTTATTTATTTTGTTACTTAGTTTTATAATATTTATTTGAATATTTTAACCTCGTTTAATCATACATATATATTTATTAATATGGTATTTGTACTGATCTGGCCTGTCTTTTTCCATGCTGCCTTATTACCTTGTATATTAACTTGTCTATTTATCCTTTGGTTCGTTGACTGCAAATCAAATTACTTCTTATTAGTTTTAATCTTTCAGCTATGGTAGAGATTCCTACCATAAGCACCAAACTTTTAGGTTAACATAGTTTTAGTCATTTAGGTTAGTTCATTTTGACTTGGCTGTTCAATGCTGTATGATGACTTTGTCAGTGATTTTAATAATCCAAACGGCAATAAAAAATATTATTATTATTATTATTATATTAAATTCCATTGGGAAAAGTTTCAGTTTGTCATTGTCATAATTAAATAGGGTTATCGTATGTTATCATATGTTACCTGTTTGTCGGTAATAACATTTAAAAATGATATATTAATTTACATGTTATCTATCTAATATTTACACACATAAGTTAGTAAAATAACTACAATTCTTTTAACTGAGATTGGTATAAAACTTAAATGATTCATGTTTGAATAGTTGCAGTTATGACTGAGGCTGTGCAATGAAGCAAATGTTTTCAATTCAATGCATTGATACAAATAAAAGAATTTTGGTTTTATGCACATATATATAATGCATGGGTTTTATTTAGGTTTTAGAAGAGCGCTCAAGTCTATCTCACTGTACTACAGGTACCATATTAATGCAAAGATAGAAGATTGAAATTATAAATCTGTTGCTTACAAATATTCTTTATGATTAACCTTTTGAATCCTGCCGCCGCAGTGTTGCACTCTAGAGTAATGTATGCTAGCTGCCCACTGGCGCAATGTTGCAGCAATGATGCACGTGTTGAGTTCAAGCTATTTTCACTAATATTTATCAAGGGAATGTTACGAAACGACTTCAGCAATCATAGAGACAGTTCAGAATTGTATTAGCATGTGTTTTGTTGCATATGATTTCATACCAGATTCAGGACAGACGCATTTCTGACGCGTTGTTTATTTTCTCATCTGTAATTTGTAAATAGAAAATGACAGAACGATTGCACAAAAAAGAAACAAACTTGTGTTCTCGCTGCAGATTGTTTCAGCTTTTTCTGAGTGTAAAAGTGAAAGTGACAATGAAGAAAACTCATTTTTACTACGAAATACCAGTGATAACAGTAATTATACTTATAATTAATTTTAATGAACTTATTTGTGTTATTTATTTATGGATGATGGTTTAGGCTACATTGAATGAACAATTACAACTATTGAATTCTTCTTGATCAGTGTTTGTTATATGATAAAATTGCACTTTTATTTCAATCACAAAAGTTTATTTTATGTTAGACTACATTTATAACATTTTTAAAATTATTACATAATGCTAAAAATGTTGCATGATTTCTAAATTGATGTGTGTGAGTTTCATAATACTCTATAATTTTTAGTAAGTAACAAGACTACACACAGCAAAACAACCAAGCTCATGTACATTATAAATTAAACTTTGTTTTAAATGTTTTCTTTAGAGAGCTTCTATCCATTTGAAATTGTTACAAGCATTCATATTATAGTAACATGGCTGCATTAGTTATACATAACATTCAGATTTATGTAACAATCATTGTATTTAATTGACAATACCATTAAGTGTCATTAACATGGAAAATGATAAATTATTTTTAATTACTTAAAACATAAAAACTTAACATAAAAACATTGTTAAGGATTATGCCAGAATGTTGAAAAAAACCAGGGAGAGCAGGGTACTCTATTAGAAAGATATCTCAGGGCTCTAAAGGTTAATATATGAAATAGGAATTTAAAAATATACTGTATATAAAAGTAAAAAGGTCAATGTAGATAATACAAGGAATGTGAACTGTAGAGTATGATTAAAAAACAGGTAAGCACAATACATAACGATTTTCTTAAAGAATAAGAGCGGAGATTAATAAATTTAACCTTAATCATGTTTGTATGGTAAAGAAAAAAAATAATAAAAAATTTAGTGAAAAGTTAAAAGTATGACGTTAGCGTCACATTAATTGAATGAATTAAAATAATGATAGTTTATAGAGTTTAGGACAGTAACTGATACAGATTTAACATTAATATGGTACAAAAGAAAGAATGAAAATGTACAAAATAATTAATCATAGGTATTAACTATTATTGTTGGAAAACACAGCCATTATTGTTTATTTTGTGATTAGGTTGACTCAAATGAATATTAATGTTACACACATACACAGATAGAACAGCGTTATTATATTACTGATTGTTTTTGAAAAAGTATAATTTTAATGTAAATATAAAAATGCATTTATTGTTAACCAATATATTAAAATAAATAACCATTCTCGATGTATTTAATAAAAAATGATTTATTGAGTTAATGGAAAATGTTTGAACCAATTTTAATTTAAAATGCTTCCTCATGAAAATCTTGAAAAATTAATGTTACAAAGATACCCTAATAAATGTTATTGATTAATGATGGTATTGTTCTCGTTACTTTGTTATTTAGATGCATCGTAATAATTCTGACATGCAGATACTTCTGATGCATTGTAATACTATCATGTCACAATATTTTGATTTGTTGTAATGTACATCAAAACAACAATGCATCACACAACCCTATCTCATACACAACCCTACTATGAGAAGTAATGTAGAGTATCAGTATTGTTGTAATGTACATCAAAACAATGATGCATCACACAACCCTAACTCATACACAACACTACTGTGGGAAGTAATATAGAGTATCAGTATTGTTGTAATGTACATCAAAACAACGATACATCAAACAACCCTAACTCATACACAACCCTACTGTGAGAAGTAATATAGAGTATCAGTATTGTTGTAATGTACATCAAAACAACGATACATCACACAACCCTAACTCATACACAACCCTACTGTGAGAAGTAATATAGAGTATCAGTATTGTTGTAATGTACATCAAAACAACGATACATCACACAACCCTAACTCATACACAACCCTACTGTGAGAAGTAATATAGAGTATTAGTATTGTTGTAATGTACATCAAAACAACGATACATCACACAACCCTAACTCATACACAACCCTACTATGAGAACTAATATAGAGTATAAGTATTGTTGTAATGTACATCAAAACAACGATACATCACACAACCCTAACTCATACACAACCCTACTGTGAGAAGTAATATATAGTATCAGTATTGTTGTAATTTACATCGATACATCACACAACCCTAACTCATACACAACCCTACTGTGAGAAGTAATATATAGTATCAGTATTGTTGTAATGTACATCGATACATCACACAACCCTAACTCATACACAACCCTACTGTGAGAAGTAATATCGCAAGTCGCAAGTCTATGGATGGGTTGGAGTAACGTCCAAATCGTACTTCTTTGGGCGGGTTGGAGTACCGTCCAAATCGCAAGTCTATGGGTGGGTTGGAGTACCGTCCAAATCGCAAGTCTATGCACCCATAGAGTATCAGTATTGTTGTAATGTACATCAAAACAACGATACATCACACAACCCTAACTCATACACAACCCTTCTGTGAGAAGTAATATAGAGTATCAGTATTGTTGTAATGTACATCAAAACAACGATACATCACACAACCCTAACTCATACACAACCCTACTGTGAGAAGTAATATATAGTATCAGTATTGTTGTAATGAACATCGATACATCACACAACCCTAACTCATACACAACCCTACTGTGAGAAGTAATATATAGTATCAGTATTGTTGTAATGTACATCGATACATCACACAACCCTAACTCATACACAACCCTACTGTGAGAAGTAATATATAGTATCAGTATTGTTGTAATGTACATCGATACATCACACAACCCTAACTCATACACAACCCTACTGTGAGAAGTAATATAGAGTATCAGTATTGTTGTAATGTACATCAAAAAAACGATACATCACACAACCCTAACTCATACACAACCCTACTGTGAGAAGTAATATAGAGTATCAGTATTGTTGTAATGTACATCAAAACAACGATACATCACACAACCCTAACTCATACACAACCCTACTGTGAGAAGTAATATATAGTATCAGTATTGTTGTAATGAACATCGATACATCACACAACCCTAACTCATACACAACCCTACTGTGAGAAGTAATATATAGTATCAGTATTGTTGTAATGTACATCGATACATCACACAACCCTAACTCATACACAACCCTACTGTGAGAAGTAATATAGAGTATCAGTATTGTTGTAATGTACATCAAAACAACGATACATCACACAACCCTAACTCATACACAACCCTACTGTAAGAAGTAATATAGAGTATCAGTATTGTTGTAATGTACATCAAAACAACGATGCATCATACAACCCTAACTCATACACAACCCTACTGTGGGAAGTAATATAGAGTATCAGTATTGTTGTAATGTACATCAAAACAACGATACATCACACAACCCTAACTCATACACAACCCTACTGTAAGAAGTAATATAGAGTATCAGTATTGTTGTAATGTACATCAAAACAACAATGCATCATACAACCCTAACTCATACACAACCCTACTGTGAGAAGTAATATAGAGTATCAGTATTGTTGTCATTATCTTTCAAAATAAATACTTGTTTCAGATTATTGGATCAGGTACAGGCCTTACTATCACCGAAGGGATTGTTTTATCTGGTGGTAATAAAAGAAAATGACCCAAATGAAATATTAGACACAATGAGAATGAAAGGATTTGATGGGAAACAAGTAGCTTTCAAGAAAATACGAGGAGAACAGCTGGAAGTACTCAGGTTTTCTAGATCAAAATAAACCACACGATTCATGAATATTTATAATTTTGATTTTATTATTCTGCCTTGTAATATAATGCAATAAACAATGTTTTTTTTATTTTACTCTTAATTCTTTGTTGCAATCCAACCAGCTGGTACACCTCCTAACCCACAGCGTGCCAGGCCTTGAGAGGGAGGAAACGTAGAGTCCAGGGATGGCAGGTGAAGACCTAATTAACTCAACAGCAGTGAGGAGAAAGCCAAAGTAATTACTAAGTACAAAACAGTCTTTGCAGACAAGAACTATTCAAAAGATTAACAAGAATATATAATAAATAACAAGAATAAATAATGAACTAAAATAGTAAATACAAAAAAGCCTTTCTCTGCTGTACGGCCCCACAAAAATTAGAACCAACAGCCAAAATGAAATGTTGGCTCCTCCCCTCCCCCTAAAAAAAAAAAAAAACCCCAAGAAAAACCTTTACCCAGATCCTCTCCTTCTTCAACTCTCACAGAGAAGAGGAAAAATTGGTAGTATGGTCACTGGTGCCAACAAATCCCTCCCTCCCCCCTCCCCCCCAATAAAACACAAACTAAAACTAAGCAACGCCTAGCCTAGGCTAATAGCCACTGTACATTTGTAAACAAAGTATACTTTCAGGGAAAACATTTCTTACTCACCTCAAAAACACTGTGCAACGTAGGCATCTTTACCCCATATTTTTGGATCAGGAATTGTAAGAAGGTCTAAATCGCATTCATTTTTTAATTTGAGTTCAAAATAAAATTTCAGAAGATATTAAATTTTCTGACATTATGTAGGAAATCACATCTGTCAGTAGCTAACACAATTAATTAACATTTTAATGATTTCTTTGTTAGTGTAAACCACGATCCTTAAGCCTCTGATTAGTGAGTTCTTTTCAGCTTGCGTACCCCCAAAAAGTAAGTTTTTAAAATTTTTATTAAATTTATCCTTTTTTTCTTTATACGATAAAGGGAAATGAAAATAAAATGTTATTTTACGTATATAATAATAATTACTAAACTAAAAAATCGCAAAGTATATATTTTGTATCAATAACTAAAATAATATTTTACAAATACAGTTCTAAACTTAGTCAGTAAAAAAGGTTATTCACAGCCTTTTACAATAGTAGTATACAGCCACAGTAATACAATAGATGGCTCACCTTCGGTTGTAGAATAATTATACATCCATACGTATTTGAAGATCAGAAGACATATACAAATGTAATTTAGGCCTATGTACAAATAATGAGTTGGAGTTTTTTTTCTTATTTACATATATACACTTATAATATTATGAAATTCAAGTTATGAACACGAACATACAAACACGAAAATGTACTCAAAAGTGATTATTAGTGTGATACAAGCGGAAGCAATGGGGAACACAGAGTGGCACCACCAGTGAGTGTCCTGTCTCTTTTAAGGTCAAAGAGTAGTGTTTTTGCAGACATAACAAGCACTTCTGAGCGTTGTCTTGTTTTCTGTTCATGGAAGAGGATCTGGGAAATGTCTTGCTGTCATTCTAAAGGGTTTTAGTTTTTAGATTTCCTTCCTCCTAGTGGCGAAGTTCTTGCTGGTGTAAATTCCTCTAATAATTGTCGAATCAACTCCGTACGAGTTTTATACAGTCATCAACCAAATGGAAAAAAAACAACTTTTTTATACCGTTGTACCGGGTCGTTTGACCGGTACGTTTCGTTACTTTCGTCGTGGTCTGCCGGGCTGCCTGAGACCGCTCGTGCCCGGCGATTCGCTTACTTTGGTGGCCGTTGGCTCGGACTCGTTCGTTCCTTGTTCCAGCTCTGGTCTGTCAGGTTGGCCGTCATTTCGACTTGTTCTCCGCCTCGAGTCAAATCATGTCCGGCTAGAGACTCAAAAACGTAAGTGTTCATTTTGTAATTTCTAATATCTAATCACCCTTTTGGTGAAAATACTTTGTTTAAATAATAATATTCTGGTTTATTTGTCATTTTCAGGGCATTGTTAAATTGGTATTCTTTGTCTAGATATTTGTTAACCTAGGTTCGAGTCACGTGCTCAATATTACCGTTTTACCAGTAATTGCTTTATTATATCTGGTTTATAAAAACTAGCATTTTACGTACAGAGGTATTGACCCACCCGCCCACCCATACACGTACAATGGCATTGACCGACCTGCCCACCCATACACGTACAGTAGTACTGAACCACCCGCCCACCCATACACGTACAGTGGTACTGACCCCCCCGTCCACCCATACACGTTAGGTGGTACTGACCCACCCGCTCACCCATACACGTTAGGTGATATTAACCCACCCGCCCACCCATAAACGTACAGTAGTACTGACCCACCCGCCCACCCATACATGTACAGTGGTACAAGTCAATACAACTGTACGAGTCTGGGTGGGCGGGTGGGTCGATACTACTGTACGAGTCTGGGTGGGCGGGTAGGTCAATGCAACTCTACGTGTCTGGGTGGGTGGATCAATACCACTGTACGAGTCTGGGCGGGAGGGTGGGTCAATACAACTGTACGTTTCTGGGTGGGTGATTATTATTGTCTCAAGACAGACTCTTTTAGAGCTCCTCTCTACATTGTTAGAAAATGTTATCTTAGTCTGTACCGTAGTAGACCAACTACAGTTGTATTGACCCACCCAGACTCGTACAGTTGTATTGATCCACCCACCCATACACGTAGAGTTGCATTGACCTACCCGCCCACCCAGACTCGTACAGTAGTATCAACCCACCCGCCCACCCAGACTCGTACATTTATTTGTTGAGCCTTTTTTCAGTTGGAGTTACCGATTTACCATATTTTTGTTCATTGACAATAACCTAGCCTATCTGTTTAGTTTGATTTTCATTTTATAACCTATTGCTTCCGTATCTATAGCCTAGTTTTCAGTTTGTCATTTTTTTTTTAGTTCCATGCGTCTTTTATAATTTGTTAAATTGTAAGTTGGTTTAAATTATTCATAGCCTAAAGTTAATCTTTCACTGTCTTGTTTGCTCCACTCATATTCTTGTTTGTCTCTTCATGTTCAGTTTTGCAAAATCATGCACCCTTATATTTATTAGTTGTTATGTGTAGTATTTTTGGTTTTGGGCTGTACTGTTTTTAATGTGCTGTGGTTTGGCCTTGCAGTCCAGGGTCCTTGAGTGGGACGTTTTCCCTCAGCCTGCCGTCCGGGGATGGTCGACCATCTACACTGCCAGCCTGGCCTGAGGACCATGTATAGAGGCCATTTACGATCCTGCGGCCCCACCTACATCCTTGGGTAGGAGTCTTATGTCCTCAGGTCAGTGCGTTCCATCTTGTTTTCCCGGCGGCTGAGCTGGGGGTTGATAATAAGTGAAATATAAAAAAAAGAAGAAACAAAAAATGTTTGTGGAACTATTTAATGTGGCCTAGGCCTAAAACTTGAACAGTGATTCTATGAAACAGCCATGGGGACATTGATATAGATATTTTAAATTTAAGAAAAAAGAGAAAAAAAACATGTTAATCTTAATTGTTATTTATTTAGTTAGTTTTATTTGTTGTTATATTTTTTAGAGTTTATATTTGTTAGGTCCCTATGGTTAAGTTATGTTATTTATTTATATGTTAGGCCTAGTGATTGTTATTTATATTTTTTTGTTAATTGTATTCTGGATGTCTTGAAGGGACTTTTTACTAGAACGGTACCTTGTTATATTTTTTAAAAAATTGTTTAATTTTTAAAAAACACCAAAAGGGGATTATTGTTCTTTGACTTAACTTCCTATTCGGAGCCGCCCAGGGATTCCGGCTTACTCCCTGGCCTCGGTGGAATCATGGGATGTGGGCTAAATTGCCGGGTTAATTGGTGTTACCAAAATTTTTATAAATTTTCACTTTTAATTTGGTCTTTAATTTCTTATGTTTTGGGTGTCTCAGGCTAGGCTGCAGATAGGCCATGTAGCTGTAATTGTTAATTTTGGTACTTGTAGCGTTCGTTGTTTTTGTAGCTTTTGTCATTATCTTGTTAATTTTAGTGTTTCTTGTTATTTATTTAAGTGCAATCGATATTGTGGCCTTCTGCCTGCCAGTTTTGCATTTTTGACTTGGAAATAAATTAGTTTTGCTCAGCTGCCGAGTTTTAATTTGACCCTCCAACTGCCACCCGTGATCCCATCGCTTGACTTGTTTTGAGCCATCCCCCCGGTTGGCACGCTTTCCAGTTTTGGTGGGGGGGATGGGTCTCACCATTTAGTTGATTTACATGCGCTATCAGTGAATTACATCTGCAATATCGTCATATTGCATATTGTCAATAAGTCCCATGTTTTTGTTATAATCAATGACACTAGCAGGTTTTTCAACAGGCAGCTGTGTCATACAATTGATTTTACTGCTGTCCTTTTTTTTCATTTTATGTGTGGAGGACAACATTGTAACATCCTTACGTTACGTTCTACCAACAAGCATGTTGTATGTTTAGCACAATATTCACCAGACTTAAGTTTAAGAAACAGCCATATTTTCCTATCTGTTCTGGCTGTTCCTACAGCCCCTATTTTATTATCATACAGATACTGAAAAAGGTATGGACTGGTGTACCAGTTATCTACATACATCGTGTGGCCTAAACCCAAATATGGGATTACAAGTATTGTCACAACAGATCCTGAAACTCCAAGATGTTCAATCATATCTATTTTTGTCTGTCGTCCAGTGTGAACTACCATATCCAGAATAAACCCAGCCTTGTAATCACTTAAAATAAAACACTTTATTCCAAACGTATACCTTTTTTTGGGCATAAACTGTTTGAATGAAAGCCTGCCCTTTCACTGCATCACGCTTTCATCAACACAGAGATTCTTTTAGGGATTCAATATATTCTTGAATTTCATCTTTAGGAATTCAAAGATATGTAAAATCTTGCCAAGTCGATCGCACCCAAGAATACCGGCATTGTTAGCAAATGCAACATTCTCAGCATGTTTACAAACCTATATTGAGATAGTATCTTGCCAAAAATAGAAGTTTGTAGTAAGGGATCAGTGCTCCAATAATCCAAAATTCTATTTATTTTATTATGGGCCATGACAATTCTGATCGCAAGAAAAGTATACATTTCACTAACACAAGTTTTGTACCATTTTTTTTATTTTTGAGTTGTTTTTCAATTCAGTTGAATTGACGTACAAATCACAGTAGCGATTTCTTTCATCGGCAATGTGTGAAACAAGATCACTATCAAACACCAATTTGAAACAATCACTGTTGGTGCAATTTTCATCCAAATCAAGATCAGTTTTAAGGCCGGAATGGGTTTTGTCAAAATCAAATAAATTTGGTTAAAATTTTTTATTTTTTCTAATACTTCAAAACGGACAAATTCTTCAGGTTATACGCACGAAAACTGAGTAGTAATAACGATTCCTATGTGACTTTTCCCGCCAATTGACAGTTGACCAGACGTATTGTAATGCATAATATAACCAAAACAAATGGTCAAATAGTGAATTCTCCTGCCATCTACCAGATACTGTTTGAACTACGATGTCTTGAACTAAATATAGAAGCTTTGTGTCCCGATCCTTCACGTAAGTTATAACGGTGCTATTTTTAGACACTCTGCCACATGCGCTGCAGTGATACTGTACCTGGCACAAAGTGCAGGCACCGCCGATTGCGCGGCATTACTAATCAAAAGGTTAAACAATCCTCGTCTAGTGAGAAATAAACAAGTAGTAACTAGTTTTAAAATAAAAACAAAAGTTAGTGTTGTTTGTTTTCAATGTATCAGCCAATAAATCCAAACAGTTGATTTGAAACCATACATTAAGAAAAGATATGTTGTACTATTGAACATTTAAAATTAATTTTAGTACAGTTTTCTCAAGCTCACACTTAAAACTAGTTGAAATAGAAAAATGGATTAAATGCAAAAGTGTTGTTTTTCACAGATGTTTTTAATGAGGTGCAGCATGATATTTCAATATTTATTTTAAAAAGTAGAAGGAATACAGTGCTTATTGCAAATGTCCAAAAGTATTACGTTTTGTTCCAGCATTTTAAAATGTTAAAATATTTTGGCAAAATATCTTTAAAAAAATGAATTATGTTACATGAATTTTCATTTTAATATTTTGAGATTCAAACCCAGAACAACCAGTTTCGTATACGTAGAATGAAATAAAACTTTTTCAATAGATTCCTACCAAGTAGTTTGGTGGGGTTACATTTTATTCATATAATACAAGGTACGTCCAGAAAGTAAGTTCCGTTTGGTAATAAAAATAATTTGTCTACAGATACAGAAAAAATATTTATTGCACTAAAATCTACAACTCTTAAACTACTTTTCTACATAACTGCCAAAATTTTGCAGGCATTTGTCATAGTGTGGCACAAGTTTTTCTATGCCTTCTTCATAGAAGGTTGCCGCCTGTGCCTTCAACCATTTGGAAACATTTTCTTTCAGCTCTTCGTCATCGTTGAAGTGTTGACCGCCAAGGAAAGACTTCAGATGTAAGAACAGATGAAAGTCGCTAGGAGCGAGGTCAGGGCTGTACGGAGGATGGTCAAACACGTCCCAGCCAAATCCCTGTACGAGTATGAGGTTTTTCGTCACATTTGTAGTGTGTGGTCGTGCATTGTCGTGAAGAAAAACAACACCTTTGGACAGAAATCCTCGGCGCTTATTCTGTATTGCGCGGCGCAATTTCCTCAGTGTCTCGCAGTAAACTTCTGCATTGATTGTTTGACCTCGCGGTAAGAAATCAATCAGTAAGATGCCTTTCCTGTCCCAAAACACTGTGCACATGATTTTTCGAGGTGTCAAGATTTGTTTCGGCTTAACCATTGCTGGAGATGAAGTGTGCCTCCATTCCATTGATTGCCGCTTAGTTTCTGGGGTGTCATAAGAAACCCAAGTTTCATCTCCTGTGACTATCTGTGACAGAAAATCTTCACCGCCTTCATCATAACGGTTCAAAAACTGAAGTGCACTACCCATCCGTTGTGTTTTGTGTTGCTCAGTAAGAATTTTCGGTACCCAACGTGAGCAAAGTTTTCGAAATTTCAGTTTTTCGGTAACAATTTCATGAATTAATGATCGTGAGATTTGGGGGAATTCCATAGCGAGAGCGCTCATTGTAAACTTACGGTTTTCCTTGATCTTCTCATCAATCGTGTGAACCAGTTCTTCTGTAATCAAAGATGGACGCCCACTTCGTTCTTCATCATGCACTTCATTACGTCCTTCATTAAACTGTCGGACCCATCTTCTCACCATTGAATCACTCATCGCATTTTGTCCGTAAACCTCGCAAATTTGCCGATAAATGTCAATCGGTTTCACTTTCTTAGCATTCAGAAAACGAATCACAGATCTGATTTCACAAGCGGCGGGATTTTCGATCAACACCGACATTTTAAACAAGCACAACAAAGCGTACGAGACTGACAGCGATCTCAAAATGGCGCACGTTTCTTCTCCTTAATACAGAGTGTCTGCCGCGCATGCGCGGAACTGCGATCGCAGCGCTGTAGCGGATATAAATGGAAACGGAACTTACTTTCCGGACGTACCTCGTATATCGTATATCTCAAACTGTTCTCCCATTATATGTTTGACATTACATATTATAACTTTTATTGTTTTTTGTTTAGTAGTGAGATGTGGTAAAAGTAAATCTCTTTGAATACACGATATTCAGTAAACAAAATCTATGCTTCACAACAATCTATATTGTAATACAAATATGCACCTTTGTATTTTACTGGTTTTTAATAACATATCTAAATGAATTGTACTTAAAACTCATGTTTAATCTCAATATTCTAACAAATAATACTTTAGGTAATTGAGCTTTTTTTTCCTGTTTTTTTATTTTGTTCAACAAATAGTATACAAGAATATATTCATTAGGTAACAGATATAAATTTGATTCTTTCGTACTGGTTATAGTTAGTCAAATACCTAATTGAATTGTGTTTACATTATTATGATTAGTCTTATTATTTTAAAGACGGTAATATAATACCCATAGCTGTAAAAGCAACACTATTTTGAGGTATTTTATATTTATTTCACTCACATAGTCATATTTTACAAATTTTAAATCATCTTCATTCCATTATAAAACTCATTAAGACCTTTAATCTAAAAGTGATGTATGTTTTTATTTTATTTTCAATTCATATTTGAGATGCTCACACAGATTTTATATATATTAAGGCCAATATAAATGATTTACAAGAGTGAGAATGGGATGTGTAGTCTGGCAACCAAATGAGCTTGACTTTACCCAGAAATGGTTATTTATTAAAACCCATTTTCTACCACTGTCATATTCATATATTTTTCTATATTAGTTTGCTAGCATTTATAATATTTCACATGAAGTATAAAGCCCAACAAGAAACAATTGTAAACTTATTGCAGCATTTAAAAAAAAATTAATAATGTAATAAAAATAGGTAAAGATTAAGATTTTACAATGTTTGAAAAAAATTTAATAAAAAACACTTGTTATCGGTTTTAATATATATATATATTTAATAATTTTGGTCTAATACAAGGTATGGTTGACTATGTAGAGTAGTTTGGAATTTTATAGTTCGGCCACTTTGATTGCAGCCTAATTGAAGAACTTGTGTTAGAGAGAGAAAGCTAGTAATTGAAGTGAGATAGAAAATTAGTCTTCTCCCACCACAGAATCAACGTGACACTATGCCACTTAAACATTTCGTCATCATGGATAAGCAGTGGGAAATTCGGCCTATTACATCATCGTGCTGGGTGACCATTGGAAGGCAGTGGAGGGAACTGGAATCTAGTACAGCTGAAACATGATGGCATAAGGGGAAAAGGATCTGAGATAGTAGAGAGGAATCAACTGGTGTAGTGAGTTTGATGTCATTACAATACAAGTAAACGTCACACAACACAAATTTATTACAATATAAGCACAAAAATATTACAATACAAGTACAAAATGCACAAATATTATAGTGATCGATTTTGGTGAACCACGCTCACCTTCCTCAGACCAGAGGGATTCACAAAAGAATGGAAAATGGTGTTCAACAACTCAATTTATAGGCCTATGATCACGTGACCCCATTGGCTGGAATCGTCAAAATGGCGGCTGCTGTGATGTCATTATCGATTTATATTGAGGTTATATTATAATTTGATTTATATATATTTTATTTGAAATACTTATAATGTGATTGAAATGTTCAGTGACCTACCTTCAAACTGAAATAAAATTTATCACTACTTTCATTAATATTTTACTTACATATTACTTCATTTGAAATTTTAAAATGTGTTCTTTGCTAACTGTATAAGTCGTGATAGATCAAGCAAGAACGTAATATTAATTTCAACATGATTTATAATAACTACAAAAATGACAATATACAAGATTAAGGCTATATTATATTGATTTTTATTATTCAAGCAGTTTTCTCTACTACCTTTAACATAACCTACAAACAAAGGGATCAAAGTAGATGAAGTGCCACGCGCATTGTAACTCACCACAACTTCACCAGCTGATTGTGTCCGTTGTCCCCACTCCCAACACTGCCTCTCATGCCAACTAGAGACAGAGTGGTGGAACAATTCCTCTCTGCTGCTGGACCCCCTACTTGTGTTAAAAATACCACTCAGGTCGCTTCCAACCCGGCCCAATTATAGTTGAAACTGAATATTATAACAACACTAGAAGAATACCCGTCCTTTGTACGGCGTTTACGGTGATTTATATTGTGCTTATTGCATTTATTAATACAAAACATAGATGAAATAAGTTAACTCTAGGTTGTTTAAATGATTTTCAATATGATAATGTTTGTAAAAAAGAATGTTTTATAAAACAGAATTATCTGTAAAAGGCTAAGCCCTGGCTGACTCGCTCACCACTAATTCTCCATATTCCCATGTAGATAGAGAGCTGAACTTTTGTACACTGTTTCTTTATATTTTAAATAGGACAACTAAAGTATTTTTAGCTTGATAAAATACTCCCAAGGGGTAGAAACTGCCCCTAAAAGATTGTTCCATAAGGATAACATTGGGTTGATTTTAGTAAATTAATAACAAGTGTTTTGTAAATAAATAAACATGTTTATTTTATATGTTTGACATTATCTTACTGATGCTTTAAGATTTTAATCTTTAGCTGTTAAACAAATGAAATGAACACATTTGAAATAGGCTAAGTAATACCACTGGGTATTTATACTAATAAACAGGTAAGTAGTGTGAGTGAGATACTGTAAATAAATTTAATATTGATATTTTACGTTATACAGTTAATCTACTATTATTTGTAGTCAAAAGGCACATGATAAGGCCGAGGTGTAATGAGTGCAGGGAGCGTCAGGTTGTTTAAGGTGTCCCCTAGTAAATAATATTTACAGCTGTTTCCCTTTGTGAAAATGTGCAGGCTCCTTCCGCTTGTAATACATGAGCGCAAAAGTGTGTTGTAATTTGATCTGGTGTCAGTAGTAACAAGGGAGTTTAAAATTATGAATATGCAAACCGCTCTAATTTATAAATGTCACAAAAGAACCAACATTTCTCATCAGTGTTGCTGGTTCTTTAGTCAAGAAGATAAAGACCAAACCTCCAGTTCTAACATTTTTGTATGTAGTTGTTATGGAAGCTTTATTAAACTTTACTTTCGATTCACACAAAATGCATCCAATTATAAGAACATCATAATTCGGTTTAATATCATCAATGGTCATCAAGAGCTCCTTGTAAAACTATTAGAGCCATGAGTACATTAAGTGGTAGGAGGCTAGGTCTTACTTTAAAGAAAAAAAAAATATATTGTCTATACAAAATAATTGAATTGATATTGGTTTGACAGGCAAAAAATGTTATAGTGACTATATTTCTCCTTTTGTTAAGCAATTTACATTTTTAAGGTCTTATATACTACAAAACTTGAACGAATACAGAACAAAAAACATATTCTAACTCTTAACTCTGTCATAAACAACAATATAGTCCTCTGTGCTTTTTATTTGTTTACATTCTTTTAAGACCCACTCAGTTGTTTGAAATTTGGGATGGAAAGGATGTGGGTTGGTGTGTCTTTTAGACTTGGGCCCAATAATTATGAGGCAATTTCCTTTAAATTGTTCCATGTAGTTCATAAATGCTGGCCCATTATTAAAGTAGCAGAACATAATCACTGATTCTGTATCTTCTAAGACTTGTAAACAAAGTTGATCCTCTTCATAAATGTGAGGAATGTAAAGTGTTATGTACGGCGATGTCCACCAATTTGGGTCTGTTTCAATTCCTCTTACTTGTAGACCTAAAATCCAATAAATAATAGTAACTAATAAGCATTTTAAAGTTATATGTAATAAATTTAAAATAATCAATCGTTTATGCATGCAACCTGCAGAAATTCAAATTACTAGTTCTTTTTATGCAGAATGAGTATTTTATGTTCTTGAAAGGTGTTAAGGAGGACTTATAGCAAAGATTAGAAAATGGATATAAGTGCTATATTGGGTTGAGGAATCTGGGGTCCCAATTCAAAAACTAAGACTGCCAAATAAGTGAATGATTAACTATTTCTGTTAGTTTCACTAATTAAATTTGGTTCTGTCATATTATATTCAGTGCATTATACATACAGGGTGACAATTAAATCTGGAACCACTTTTTTTAACTTTTAAACCATGACAGAGAAAAAAAACCAAAGTTCTCACATTATTACTGATGGCAGTAACGTACATATCTGTTCAATTACCCACCGGATGACGCCTTTGGGGAACAGCGCACAAGGAGTTAGGAGGAGATCTTTAATTGGAGCCTATGTCAAGTTGTACATCAATTGAAAGGTCTTGGTTTACTGAAAACAACGCCGCAAAGTAGACTTGAAAAGGTTGATCTATTCTGCAGTTTTTGCTGTTTGAATTTTAATACTATTTAAAACTGAAAAAACGTTAGGTGTTACAAGTTAAAACAATGTTTAGTTACCAGAATACAAAGTAAGTGTTAAAAATTTCAGCTTCCCATTGCCTGACAGTATGTCAATTTAAATTAGGAAAAATTCATCACTAACATTACCATAAACATGACTACTATTAAAAAGTCAAAGCAGGCTCTTTGGGTTTCCCAAGAATTCGACTTTGAATTTAACGGTTATTATCTTCCTTTTGTAAGAAGTTTCACTGCAGCTTTCAGTGAGTATGTTTATGCACATGGAAGAATTTTTTTCATTCAGTTTAAAGTTTTTTAAGTCTTATAATTTTTTTATTTTACTTTCTGTTATGTCACTTAGTGTGTTACTCTTCTAATGATGTGTGAATGGGGAGATAATGTGATCATATGATGCAGTTACACATTTATTTAACTAACGATACTGAAATAAATCATATCTAAAAGTCAACAGTAGTTAAAACCGATTCTCATTTTGAAGAGACTGGAAGCGTTAAAGATCGTCAGAGCTGGATTACTAACAAAAGTGACATGTGAACTCACATTATTAGATTCCCTTCATTCTTTTGTCAAAAATCCCATAGAATCAGTTAGATCAGCAGCACAAATACATGGAATTTCTGGTGAGTTATTCAGAAAAGTTTTTAAAAATTAGGTTTTAAGGTGTACCGAGTATATTTGGTTCAGAAACTGAACAAAGACAACTTCTCTAAGTTATGATGCATAAAATTGACTGAAACTAAATACTTTTAAACCATATTTTCTTTCCAGATAATGCAACATTTATGCTAAACAGCACAACTTTTAACAGTTTATGTTAAACTAACAATAGACATAATTAACATGTTAAAAATTATAGTATTGGGACAACAGCAAACTGTACTGGAAAGATGACTCACATAGCTAACATGAAGTGAAAGAAGCATCCACAAAAACTTAACGTTTCGGTAATATTGGAAATCAGATTGTAGGCCCATTTTTTATCAATGGTAATTAAATGTTGTCTTGACTGAGAAATGCTTCAAGATGAGACAATTCCTACACTTCAAGCTTGTCTTGGTCCACAATTCCAAAGAACCTCTTTCCAACAAGATTGAGCAACACCATACTATGGCATTGACCTTAGACAATACTTGGATACAATATTCCCTCAAAAGTGGATGCGGTGCAGTAGAGTGGTCTCTTTGTTACCCTAATTTATCTCCGCTTAATTTTTTCTTTAGGGATACATCAAAGATAAAGTTTATCGTTCTAAGTAAGCCTTGAGATTTGGTGCACCTAAGACAACTCATATCTCAAGAAGCTCATGAATTTCCTTGTGACTACTTTCAAAATGGAGAGGATGGCTTTTACAACCGCCTAGGAGCTGATCAGACAATTGGAGGAGGACATTTTGAGCACTTAATTTGATCACAGGTAATTAAACATTGTTTCAACTTGTAACCCTTTATGTTTGATAGTTTTGAATAGTCTTAAAATTCAAACAGCAATAACTATCGAATAAATCAACCTCTTGAAAATTCAAATAGCAATAACTTAACTATCAAATAAATCAACCTCTTGAAAATTCAAATAGCAATAACTATCAAATAAATCAACCTCTTGAAAATTCAAATAGCAATAACTATCAAATAAATCAACCTTTGGAAGTCTAGTTTGTGGTATTGTTTTCTGTAAACCTTTCAATTGATGTACAACTTGATATATGCTCTCATTAAAGATCTTCTTCTGACTCCTTATGGGCCCTCCCCCAAAGGTGTCATCTGGTTGGTAATTGAACAAACCTTCTAATATGTAAGGTTCTGCCACCGGTAATGATGTATGAACTTTGGTGTTTTTCTCAATTGTAGGCCTAGTTAAAAAGGGGCTGCAGACTTGATTGTCACCCTGTATAATATCAAGCAAGTAACATATAATACAAACCTGTTGCTGAGTGAATGAGCCATTCAAGAAAACCACTCCCACAACCAATGCTCACTAGAAGTTTTTTGCCTCGAACGACAACAACATTTTTGATAAATTCCAAGTCTTCTAACGATGGTTTGATCCAAAGTACCAAGTTATAGTTGATTTCTGAATTGTTCTGAACATCTAATGCAGTTTTCCAGTCACCTAAAATAAATAGGTTATTATTTATTTAAAACTTGGAAATTAGTTCATGTAAAACACAGATAAATATTTATAACAGTGCTTCACCAAGTATCTTATTAAACATTAAGTGTTTTCCAACAGTGGTTGCGGAATCAATTTTTGAGCAGGGGTAATTGGGACAAAAGAGATGGGAGGTCACTCCCCAATTTTGAAATTTTGAAAATGAACACACCCGAAAATCACATTTTACATTAACCTAGTAGGCCCTACTTAAACTTAGCATAGAAGGGCAGTATATTCTATGGTAATAATTTAAATACTATAAACAATATTAGATCTTTCATATTATATATTTTAACATAGATTGAATATCTTCTTGTTAGTCTAACAGAATAAATAATAGTCAAAAGCTAACTGCATTGCCGGAACAGTACTAATGAACTGTCAGTAAGCAAAGCAAATGCAAATGACATATCAATATTCAAAACATTTATTTTGTATTAAATTTCAGTAGGCCTATCACAATACAATAACCAGTTTTGTCATCCACTTTTCAAATATTTTATTTCGTTGATACTTCAGCTACTCGGAAAATATTTCACTAATACAATGTGGTACTCTTATAAACAAATATTTGGGTAGAATAAGGTTAAATAATAATAGGCAAGAAGGAAAAATTACAAGTGCTGTATTAAAATAAAATCTAACTGTTAATAAATTAAAAATGTTGTACAGTTGCTGAGATAAGCCATAAAAGTAGGCACAAGTATCTGTTTTTACTATTTAAAAAAATTACAAGAATTAGTCTTTGAAATTTCCAAAAACTAAAATCTACTTTCTACTTTAATTGGTAAACATTTTTGCAATGGTCTTGTCATCTTTATATTTTGTAATGTCATTATGAACGGATGACATGGCAAGAAGGTTCAACCTGTTTTGTTTCAACGCCGAACGGATCCATGTTTTCAGTCAATGTAGGCAAGAAAAAGTTCTTTCAGCCATTGCTGAAGATGCTGTTAATACAAGTAGCAATTTGCCTACCTTAACAATTTCAGAGAACAGAGGAACATTTTGTTTTCTTGACATTCGCTTCTTGAAGTTGCTACTAAGTGGCGTAATTTTTAATTTCCTGATATTTTGAAAAATCTTTCATCATGGATAGTTTGCTTTTGAGCTTTTTCTAGTCTAAATCAGATTGAAAACGGTGACAAAGATTATCCACTTCTCTTCTTACTTTTCTGTATTCCCTTTTACAGCTGCCATCAGAACAGTTTCAATATCTTTGTATATTTTGACTCAAGAATGTTCAATCAATCACTTTTTGTTTGTCTTTAGGATTTAACAATCGTTGACAAAGTCATATTACAGCTTAAAGCCAAGTCTACAATTATACAATTATTCATAATGTATAAATTATATAAATCTAATAAATCCATCTCTGTTGCAAACTAAAATAAATTTTAAATTCATAGTTATGTTATTCATTACTGATCATTACATCTAACCTGTTTTTATAATAATGTACACAACTCCAACGTCTTGACATATATACATGCTCAATTATGGTTGACCTTGAAAACTTATAATTTCAACGTTATAACTAATCCAAGCAATAGAATGGGTTTCCAGAAGCCAATTGTTTAAATTTTCAAGTAGGGTAATATTTAATTAAAGGTTCTAATTTATTGTAAATTTTAATAGACTGAACAATATGACTGTTTTCTGTTTTACTAAGTCTGTGAAAAAGTGTGTGTTGAAATCTGTATTCAATTTCTGACTTTAAAGTGTCCACAACTTCAAAATACTGTTTTCTCAAATAAGTCTCTGGGCCGGAGAATGTTACTGGTTGAAATTTTTAAGGAACACTTTTGTTCAAGTTGTTTTGGAGGTGTGCGATTACAGGAAAGGATTACAGGCAGTAAAACCATATCCGTCCCTCTTTTCTCCACTTTATTCCAAAATGTGTTAAATTTCTCAAATTTGTCAATCAATGTTTAATTATAGTGTTACTTACAAATTGTTGAGTGAGAATTTAAATTAGGGTTTGTCCGGAAAGTAATAGGACTGAGTCGATTTAAAAAATTTTATTGAGCCACTTGTTACAATTCTTTAAACACTTTCAAATAAGCTCCTTCTGCGTTGATGCAGCGCATTGAAGACGTCACAGAAGGCATTCTCCGGAATAGCCTTGAGAGCTGCGGTGCATGCTGGTTGGATCCCCTCTCTCGTCTCAAAATGCTTGCCTTTCATCGGCCTTTTCAGGCGAGGAAACAAAAAAAGTCCGGGGAGCCAAATCTGGGCTGTAGGGCGGCTGTGGAAGCGTTGGGAAGCCGGCCTTGGTCAGGTAGCTGTTCACAAGAAAGGCGGTGTGAGCCGGGGTGTTGTCGTGGTGCAACTTCCAGTCAGCTGCGATGTCTTGTCGGACCCGATGGACCCTTCGTTTGAGTCTCTTGAGCACTTTCACGTAAAACTTGGCGTTGACGGTTTGTCCAGGAGAAACAAATTCATGGTGGACGATGCCTTTGATGTCAAAAAAGACAATGAGCATCGTTTTCACTTTGGATTTGCTCATTCTTCCATTTTTTGGGTGAGGTGACGCTGTCGTGTACCACTCGGAAGATTGCCTCTTTGTCTCGGGATCATACTCAAAGATGCACGACTCGTCACTTGTGATTACGTTATTCAAAAATTGGGGGTCACTTTCACACATGTTCAAATTTTCTTGGAACACTTCCACTCGCCGCAATTTCTGGTTGTCAGTGAGCACTTTTGGGACCATCTTCGCGGACACCTTGCGCATGTTCAAAATGCTGTGTCACAATGTCATGAACCACAGATTTTGGCAAATTTAACATATGGGCAATTAAATGAATACTTAATCCACAATCTGAGTTCAAAACTTTGCGAACACGAGTCACATTGTCTGTGTTTGTCGAAGTCGAAGTTCTTCCAGCACAGTCTTCATCAGCGACCTCTTCCCGGCCCTCCAAAAAGACCTTGTGCCACCGAAACACACCACTTCTTGCTAAAGCAACATCTGGGTAAGCCTGCTATATCATATCAAACGTCTCTGTTGCAGACTTACCGAGTTTCACACAGAATTTAATTGTGTACCTCTGCTTTAACGAAAGCTGCATTTTCGGCTTGCATCACTCACAAAAACACGTCGCGCGAAAATGCCTGTCCTGACTCTCCAAGTGCTCAAAGACAACTGACCAGCCGCTCGTTCTTTAGCTAGGAACGCCCTCTACCGTATCCAGTCGGTGCGCACACGCTCCAAAGTACAGTTGAAGAAAATGAGTCCTATTACTTTCCGGACAAACCCTGTATGTTTAAATTAGCCAGCCACTTTAAAATGAAAGTGTTTTGATTGATTAATATATGATTCAGCATTTTTTATGACCCCTTCCTACAGTTCTAGGGAGGCAGCTGACCCCCCCCCCCCCCGGTTCCGCCGCCACTGCTTTTCAAAATATTTAACATTTTGCTTTCTGGTGTGTGAGAAACAAGTTTTTACTTAACTAAAACCCAAATGATTATTTAGTTTTAAAATGATAAATCCTTCTTAAACATGCGTACTGATGCACCAATTTTTTGCTGGGAGAAATATTTTGTCATAATTTTGTGATTTTACAGTGGATTGTGTTGGCGCATTTGCTGATCCTCAGGCCTGCCTCCACAACAGAAGCGATAACCTTGGCAAGTGTCTCACTGTCCTTTTTACAGTCTAGTTCGCTTTTGTGCATACTTGTGAGCAGTTTGCCAACATGTATTTCTGTAGTGGAAAATTATTTCAGGAGTTTTGCCGATGTCATATACTCACTCATGCAAAGTGGTCTTCTGTAAAATGCTAATGGTAAGTATGGTACAGTTGTATTGTTGTATATGTGTGCTCACAAAAAGTTACACTCTGTAAATATCCATGCATGTACCTATATTTTGCGATGCATTATAAATAAGTAGTGTATTTTGTACTTTGCCACTTTGTATTGTTAGCATATAATGTTTTTAGTAATAAAATGTCTCAAAAAAGATTTGTTAGTATATTTTTCTTGCCCTAAACCAACAAAATTTCTTGCAGATTATTGTTGTAGAATGCACAATGGCAGCTATGAGAAATTTACCGTCGTGTGTGCTGGTTTTGTAAATTTTTTGCGTGTGCTCCACACGCAGTGTTAATTTCCACTTCAATGTGATAAATCAGAATAATATATATTTTTTGGAGAATGGGGCCCACATAACATATTTTAAGGTATTTCTCAAGAGATGGAAACTTGAATTTTGGTATGTACATGTGTGAAATTTGTGTTTAAATCACCAAGAAACCTCGATCATTACTCTTTTTTGACATAAGGAGAATGTTTACACCAACAAAAGTTTTCCAACACTAGATAACTAAAAAAAAAAAACTCAAAGCATTTATGTAGACAAGATCAAATCACACTCCATAGTTCATTTTGGTTTAAAATAGAAAAAATATTTAAACTATAGCAGAATAAAGAAAATCTTGAAAATATATATAAATGTTACTGTAAAGTCAGATGTAAAAATAGAACATTTTTTGCTTATTACAAAATAAATACGCCTTCATGTTTTGGAAAAGTCAAAATTAGACTAATTTGATTAGTTCTAACATATTGTAGCCGTGAACCTTCAATTCTTACATACATGTCCACAATCAAATGTAAAAATAGTTTTTGGGATAAGTGTAGTAAGCAAAACCCTGAACGTATTGCAAGCCGGTAAGAAGCGTATTGCAACAGGGTACTCTTAATTTGATGTTTTGAAGGACCTAAAGCATGTTGTGTTGAAATTTTTTATCCAACAGCCTTTTGGAGCTTATAAAAGGCACAAACCATGGCCAAAAATAATTTCCTTTTTTTAAAGCTTGTATATTAAAAAATAAAAACATTGATGCATGGTTTGATTTTATTATAGTAAATTTTGAAAATATTACTATTTAAATTTTACCTTTACATCTTGAAGTTGATACAGTAATTAGATGAGATGCTACATCACTTATTATAAACAATATATGTAATAGGTACAACTAGCAAAATATGAATTTCAGTTTGTATTGGGCAATCAGTTATTAAGTAAGTTCTAACTATTTAACCACATTATCTCACCTTAGAAGCAATTTATATTTGATGGATACATGGAAGATTTAGCTTCCTATTTTACCAGAAATAATATAATTATTTCGGCAAAAAGTCAGAACTTTTGCTAATTTTTTAATAGATAACAAAACTCAACAATCAGGATCTAACATTACAGTTCATTATTATTTGTTTAAATCTGCAATCTATATTACATGACTCAAACTTAAAAAGTTGCTTTTATACAGGCCTAAAACTACGAACTTTTATGGTTTTTATATAGAGAATTGCAACGCTCTAAATTTTAATTTCTTCACTATCTTATAATGATAAGAACATCTTAAATTAAATCTCTTTTTCATATTTAAAAGTTTACAGCATGAAAGTACAATAAGTAAAATAAGGAAATTACTATAAACAATTAAAAATTTGGTTGATTTTCAGCATACCTGTTAAAAAAAGCTCATTTATGACTTCACGAATGTTGTCCATACCTATCATTGAAAAGAATAGAACTGCTGGCACAATGCCCTTTAGTACATGGCCTTATTGATTCCTAATAATAGTGCTCCGTTTGGGCAGGTACTTTACACGGTCTATTTATGCTTAAGACTAGGAAATGAACATAGACCATTTAAGTGAAAAACAATATAACAAAGTTTAAGGCAAGTTCAGATTAAGTTAAAAAGGACTTAAATACTATTGTTCAAATCTAGAAACAAAAATTTACTATTTTCATTCAACAATTGATTTTTTGACCTAGTTAAGAAATTATGTGTTTACAGTGGCAATTCAGAAATGAGCTAACTAAATAGACTGTAAAATATTCACTGCATAAGATTCACATAAGTATTTCATATATAATTATCAATATTGTAATCAGCAAAAATCAATCAGAACCATGCTTAAATTAAAAAGAAGTATTTCTGTAAAAGAGCACTTAAGAAGCTTAACAATTTTAACACTCTTTTTCAATATATTCTAGACACAATAATGTATGTGAAAAAATTCTCAAAATTGCTATATAAAAATAAGCAGAATTGATATAATTCCCTCCCATCACCATTTAAAATTGTATGAACAAAAACCCACCTATGTGGGCTCAACATTTATTAAAATGATTCCAACAGATATCAAACTCGAAACTTATATTGAGACATATAGAAACAAATTAAAAAAATGTTTAATTGAGAATTCACTTGATGAGTTTTAAAATTACAATAGAGGTTAGTAACATTAATTATGTATAAGACATTTTGAAAGAAGCAATTTAGTATTAAGACACTATTCATTTTACCTCATATGTTCAATTATGAACAAAGATATTTGAATACATATGATATAATTAATGATTAATTCTAAATGAACAAGGAGAAATA
Source organism: Stictocephala bisonia (assembly GCA_035578905.1). Taxonomy (NCBI): domain Eukaryota; kingdom Metazoa; phylum Arthropoda; class Insecta; order Hemiptera; family Membracidae; genus Stictocephala; species Stictocephala bisonia. Next base: position 400,745 of record JAQJVL010000309.1, read on the forward strand.
GTTTATCAAATATCTTGTTTTTTTAAAAGATCTTAAAATAAATGTATCATTCAAATTCATTTGTTACCGGAACAATACAAGATAATACATAGTATACACTTGACTGCATAGGCATCGTCAAAATAAATTTAGGGCTACAAATTATAAGTAATATACAATAAATATATTATACATAATCTAATAAACATAAAACATGAGAAGACACTATACAAATATGCTATAACAAGACAATTCATAATATTTTACGTAACATAAGATAGCAAAATTATATACCAATTACCTTTAAAAAGTGAACATGAATAAATTTTAAATGAGCAGCATAAAGAATGTTAAACATATCATGATTTAAACACTTGTCAATACTTTTAAAACAATTAATTATTAGTAGAGATCTTATTTTATATGTGAAACAGTATTATTTAAAATCAAAATTCTTCATTCATATTTACACAACAAAATATTTCATTAATTAGATCATATAAAAATAAATCTAAGTTACACAACACATACTAGACTAAGACAAAACTTAACAAGCTACAATACAATACAAACTCTGTCTCAGACAATACTGTATAATTTTACAGAGCTCAGATCTAATTAATATGAATAGTAGAATAATCACTATAAATAAATGTACACTTTTCAACTTCAAATAAAGGTAACTTATTTAAATCCAAACAATTCTAAAACTACTACCTAAAATAATTTAATTAATTCGTAAATCCTTAATCAAACAATAGATCTGATCAGTACAAAAATTTACTCCTTAGCGTTAAATGACTTAATTCTAATCCAAATAATTCTTAAATTATTATCTAAAACAACTTGGTAATTATATAAATCCTTAATAATAAGCAAATAACAGGCTTCACAACGGTTGGGAAAGATATAGACGTACTACTTTATGAATAAAATAACAGGCTTCACAACGGTTGGGAAAGATATAGACGTACTACTTTATGAATAAAATAACAGGCTTCACAACGGTTGGGAAAGATATAGACGTACTACTTTATGAATAAATAACAGGCTTCAATTATGAATAAAATAACAGGCTTCACAACGGTTGGGAAAGATATAGACGTACTACTTTATGAATAAAATAACAGGCTTCACAACGGTTGGGAAAGATATAGACGTACTACTTTATGAATAAAATAACAGGCTTCACAACGGTTGGGAAAGATATAGACGTACTACTTTATGAATAAAATTTGTAATCTAAGTATTCGTCAAGGTTATGAAAACATTAATTTATTAAACTCTTTTACTTTTTTCTTAAAAGTTGACAACTGTAGAGTATTTAAAAAAAACTTGCAGCTTATTATACAATTTTATAGTAGTAAAGTGAAAACTGTTCAATGTTGTTTGTGGACATTGCTATTTAAAACACTTAAACTGAAAATTGTTTAGACATTGCAGTATTTTTTACATAAGAATATTAGTATTTACAATAGTGATAGTAAAAGTAAATTAAACATTTTCTATAGAGGTTAAACATTCCCTTAACTGATCACTGTGGTTATTCAATCAACAAGATACTGCAGATTTTTCAGGTTTTTTCATAGCATATTTTCTGGAACCAATCAATATTGGTTCTAACCAACTGGCCAAACAGCTGAGTTGCTGTCTGCTGCTACTTATCAGAAACTTATAAGTACTGACTGCTGTCAGAAACTTATAGCACTGGTTTGCTATCGTATCAGTCTGTCCGTCTAAACTAAAAATTTATATTTCCAAAAATTATTTTAACTCCTGACTGGTTTAACGGACTGAGGAATAATATCGGCAATAATATTATAAATTAATAATTATGATTATTTACTTTATGTTTGACAATAACCTATTTAAAATTATACAAACTTAACTTCACATTACAATTATGCTTGTAGATAAAAACACTTTGTTAAATAGTACAAGATTTGTATGTTCTAATGGAGGATTAACAAGTCCGAGACTCAGCCCAAATAGTAATGACAAAAATAAAATAAATAGCAATCATTAAGGTTCAGTCTCAAAAAGATTCATCTGCGTTTAAAAGTCAAGATTTTAAGGAGAAGAAACTATTAACTATTGATAATGTTTCTAATGAAAATTTAAAATTAAAAAAGAAATCAGTCAAATTAAATATCAGCATAGTTTAGCAAGTAATAAACTTGACATCATGACAAACTCCTGGTTATCAGATGAGGTAATTGCCACACACTTTGACATTCTTATGGTGAAGGTGTATAATATGATGATGATTCTATTTATTTAATGAATCTGAACATAACTAATGCAATTTAAAATCTGACTAATTTTGAGGACGATCTTGATCCTATAAATTTACACAATAAAGAATATTTGATTATGGTTATTGTAGTAAAAAAGGCTTATATTGTGTAAAATTATAAAGAGAAATACATTCAACCTACAACTTTTAATAACCAGTGTATGATGAATAATTTGTTCTTTGTTACCTCGACAACATATTTGAACTAATAACATGTGTTATTAAATATTATAATACAAAGAACAAATGTAAACATAGAGATTACACAAAACTATTCCAACACCCTCCTAATTTGTGGAATCCCTGATACTTGATGCAATTGCTGAACTTCTCACTATCAAGCACCTTAGTTAATGAGTCAGCAATAATCTCTTTAGTTAAGACATAATTGAAGGATAACAACTTAGTTTTGACCTTCTCCCTCAGGAAATGATGTCTAACATCAATGTGCTTGGTCCTGCTTGATATGCTCCTTTTAGAGCAAGCTTCTTTGTGCCCTGATTGTCACAGTATATCTGAATAGGACTCTTTGTACAAGGATCAATCTCTTCAGCTAAACCTCACAACCATAATGCTTCTTGATCAGTTGAAGATATAGCCATATATTCGGTTTCTGTTGTAGTTAGTGTAACAGTAGGTTGTCGTTTAGTACACCATGATATTGGACCACCACATTTCATAAATAAGTATCCAGTGAAAGATCTTCTTTCATCAGGATCACTTGCCCAATCAGCATCACAGTACCCAAAAAAGATTCCACCCTTTGAACCATCAAACTGTAACTTCCATGAAGAAGTCCCTTAGCACTCGTTACCACGGTACATGTATGGGTGGGCGGTTGGGTCAGTACCACAGTACGTGTTTACAATAAGGATTCAGTTATAAGAACTAGTTTAATTAAAATTCTTACATTTCTTACAATTTTAATTCTAAGATTCAGGATCGGTAAAAGATTCAGTTCACTGACAACTTTTAACCAAATCCAATTACAACACTAGGCTGGAAAATCCCTTGTAAGAATTCAGAACAATAGCACTTAAGCAAAGTCCAACATTAGAGATTTTATTACTGTTCTTTTATGAGTATTGAATGAATATCGGGAACTTATTCTTAAACCTTTTCAACAGGCTAAGGGGAATGAACACTTAGTAAATAATTAGAGATTTTTTACTGTAAATAATCAGAGATGAGTGTTTTATAATTCATATGTATTACTTCAATTACTTTATTTTATTAACAAGTATTGAAATGTATAAATAGTTAGACTTGTTGTCTTAACATATTGTTTGAAATGTCTTATATATATATTTTTAAACTATTTTAGAAACTTACTAGAAATACTTATTTGAACTCTGAGGAAATATATGAAGACTTATTTTTCAATTTAGGGCTAATTCAAACATATTTATTTTACTGTTAAGACACCAATCGTTAAAATATGGGCGAACATGGATTTCGAATGAGAACGACGAGTCTAGATGAATAAATGTAGTCATTGTTACAAACTAAGGCAGACTAATCGTTAGAAAGTGCCACTAATTGTGAATTAGACAGTGACAATTTCCTGGGTTATTGTTGAATCTACTCAAATTACTGATTGTGTAAGCAATGTCAGGTCTTGAAACTTGAGCCGCAAACAAAAGACAACCAATAGCTTTTTGGTAAGGAACTTGTTTCATCTTTTCTCTTTCTTCTTCATTTGTGGGCTCTTGGCCTTTAGTAAATTCATCATTGCAACTCATTGGTGATGATACTGGGTGACATTGATCCATTCTTAATCGTTTAAGTATATTTTCTACATACGTTTTGTTGGCTAATCCAGACTTTCTTCTCGTTTCTGTCTCTAGTCAGTTGAAAATCAAGAACAGACTTGGTTTCACTGAAATCCTTCATTTTAAAAGTACTCATCAACTGAACTTTCATCTGTTGTTTGTTCACCTAAGTTGAACAAAATTATATGTGAAATCAATAGAATGAGAAACTATAAAATCAAGTTGTAAAATTTCAAAGAAAACTTGTTGTTAATAGGTAGTAAAGTTAAATTTAACAAAAAGAGATCATACAAGGCATGGCTTAAATTTTAATGTATTAGGTAAACATAAGTTAAGTTCAATTCTGGTTGACACTGTAGGTAGAAATATTAATCTAAGAAGTAATAGTTATGTGATACTCATAATATATCTCACCGTCTCACTAAACCCTCCACCACTAATGCAATAACCTTTTCTTCTCAAAATACTCCAAATATATCTCTTGACTATCCATTTCTGCAGACCACAGTCTCACCTCTGGACCACCACCAGGTAAATTCTAGGTTGGTAGAATTGTTGAAGGTGTTGGAATTATTAATGAAGAAAATTAATTTGCTGCTGTGTGCCAGTCATTTTGCAATAGTTTTTTTCTTTGCAATCAAACGAGAAAACAACATTTTGAGTATAGTTCGTAATGTTAAAATAAATTTAATTCAAGTTTCAATTTACAGTCTAATGCTTTTTTATTTTACTTGTTTTATGTCTACTAACTGCTTTGCATCACAAATAAATTGTAAAACAATTTTAGTTTTTGGGCACTACTTAAGGTTAAAATTAATTTTTAGTTTAATAGCGACGAAAATTATCTGCAACTTTCTTCCCGTTGCCTGCTAGGGGCATTTTTATTACAATAACATCACAAATCACTTCATTGTAATGTTTTGGATGAAAGTAATCAGAATAGATCACTGATGTATTGTTGTGTTTGACTGGTAGCACAGTGCTAAACTCAGCTACTTGGGGTCAAAGCATGTGGGAGATTGTAGGCGATAGGCTCCATGTTCAGTCCTCTTAATACCGACATGGTGTTCGCTCAATGGTTGCCTTTGACGTGGACACAACTAGAGAAGTCTGGGGTGTCCATGTTGGATGGTAGTCAAGGTTCGGATTTTGTGTAGGGAAGAGAACTAAGTGGCAGACTTGTCAGTTAGCTGAAAATCAGACCAACACTACGTGGTTCGGATTCCACGTAAAGATGCAGGTCCCTTAGTTGCCCTGGCTGTTGGGCTATTAATAAATTGCCCTTTCTGAGGAACAGTTGCACTCAGTTAGTAACCAGACTACACTCATATCATCATTCAAGTTCGCCTTAAAATACGCACAATATTGTGTCGGCGTCTCATAAGTAAGAATAAGAACAAGAATAGCGCGGCACGGCAACATGGCTGTACACATTGACATGTAAATGATTAAATACAAAAATACTCAAATTTTGATTGTTTGTAATCCGATTTTATTCAACTTTACTTTTTTGGATTGCAAATTTAGTTTGCAAAAAAATTGTATTCTTACAATGTTTTGTATTCCTTACCTTTCAAAAGTTATTAAGAATCAACTATTTCAAAGAGCCGTTTTGAAAATAATTAAAAAAGGTTTTTGACTTTTTTATATTAGTGAGAAAATGGTTTTATTAATGTGAATACCAAATTTGAACTCTATAGGTTAAAGAGTTTTAAAAATAATTTGTAAAAAATACAAAATGGCGGTTGTACGGGTACCGAAGGTGATTTGGAATTTTTAAATATGATATTATGTCTTGTTTATGACCCACAATCAATACCTAAAAACATCCTCAGAGAGTTCAGGGACACCCTGTATGTATATATTATAGGTCTATTGTTTTGTACAGATTCTTTATCTCCCCTTTTATGTACAGGAATTAATTTCGAAAGTTTTAACTGGTCAGGAAAGTAGTCTTCAACAAAACAATTGTTGATGTAACAAAAAACTTCAGATATAAAGTTGCTACTATACTAAAGAATACATGAATTAATATCGTAAATACCAAAACAAGGACTATCATTGGAGGACTGAATAGCTGAGTAAACATCCTCTACAGAAACCTGTTCAAAAGAAAAGATAAAGAGATTGTTTTCAACATTCCTATATGCAGTCTTAACATAATGCTCAGGTCCATATTGACTTGAAGCTCCTTCAGAGCTTGTACTTCAGAGATTGTACATCATGGCCAGAAATACATCAGACCCACCTTCCCTCCCATATACGTACGGTGGTAGTGGCCCACCCACCCTCTCATACACGTACAATTGTGATGACCTACCTGCCCACCCATACACGTACAGTGGTGATGACCCACCTGCCCACCCATAAACGTACAGTGGTGATGACCAACCCGCCCACCCATACACGTACAGTGGTGATTTTTAACAATTTCAAAAGTGATTAAAAATGTTATAATTGAGAGAATTTTATTGCCTAGTGATAAATTTTGTTTTGCAATTTCCTATATTTGTTTTGGTTTGTTAACTGCATTTGATATTAGTTGATTATTGTATTCTATTTTAGCTTTTTTTTAATTCATATTTGTACCTATTCTTGAAATATTTTTTTAAATTTTAACAGAGAATGAGTTTTTTGATAGGTACATAAACTTTTTTAGTTCCCTCCTAAGATTACCTAAAGCAGGGGTGTACCATTTATTAATATAATTAAATTGAATTTTATGGTTCTTAACTTGTTTAATTAGGAAAGTTTAAATTAATTGCCATTAATTAAAGTCCAAAAAATACTAAAAACTTATCTTTTACTGTGTTTTATAACTTTATAAGTATATAGGAAACCAATTTAAGTTATGAAGGCAGTTAGCAAATGCAGTTAAGTTAGACTCATTTATCGCACGTATATTTTTATAGCTCACTTTTAGATTAGGATTAGTGTTTACATTTATCTCTACACATAATTTCAAAGAAAAATAGTCCGAAAAATTCAGGTCAACAATATTTCAATGTGTCTTGGATGGGTGAACAGTTGTTAAAATGTTATCTATACATTTATCCTCATTAATAAGCCCAGGCCTTGTCACAACACCTTTTAACATAACATGCATACCAAAACTTTCTACAAGTGTGCATAGTTCAATTAAATATTCATTTTCAATATTGAAATCAATGTTAAACCACCTGTAATAACTACTTCAACTTTCAATGGAAATACAATATCAAGAAATTTATTCACTAATTAAAAATACTTAACCTTATTTTTAACATCTGGAGTCCTGTAAAAAACTATCAATATGTTTAGTTCAATTTCACTTGATGTTAACCAATGATCTGCTAAACATAGAACATCTAAACTATTATTTTCAGATTCAATTTCCAACAAATCAGTTTTTGCAAATATACCTTGAATACTTCAATATATTAGATTTAAATCATTCATACTTATTCTTTACTCTACTGTCCTAATGATTTTCTTAGAAAAAGTTGTAAATTTTATGTTAAGCCTAGTTGTATTTTGTTGAGGTTTATTTGCAATGGTATGTTCTCTAAAAGGTTGCGGATCAGGTTTGTACCCAAAGGGATGCTACATTTTGCTTACACTCTAAGGTCTTATGAACTATATCAACAATAAACTGTTTCCCTAATTCGTTCAGGTGTAGGCCGTGTTTAGTGTGGAATCTGTGGCCTAAACTAGACATATTAATAAAGCTAACATTTTGAAAATGCTTACAAATTAGACAGATCTTTTCATTGGTCCAGGACCATAGGCTAAAGTTTTTTGAAAAAAAAACCTACATATATGGGAAACAAATTTTTAAAATACATACTGCAAAACATAAAAATCGAAAAAGGCCCTAAGTTCAAAAACAAGTTAAAAGAATACTTGCTCAACAAAGCTCTCTACTCTGTTGAGGAACTCTTTACCACCCTCTAACTCTAATATAAACTGAACATCCAGAACAGAGTTTGTAGCTAGAGTCAGTTAATACATTACATTGTTGTATTAATGTTAATACTAAACAATGTAAATATTTATTAATTTTAAAATTGTTTGATTAGTTTAGTTAAGTAAGTTAGTGTTTAGAACCTTGACGCTATTCATTGTATCATATGTACATAAAAATGAATAAAGAGTATTTGAATTGGTTTTGTTGTTGTGGCACTGAGCAGATCACTACATTTCTTCCACATAGCTCTTGCAATTATTTCTTTGAGGACATTATTATATTCCTGGCTTCATTGTGAGCTACATCATTTGCCCCTGCTAAGAAGATAATGAAGTCATCTGGACTGGTCTTTGCTGTGATGGTTGCAATATTTTCAGTAATGTCTTCGAATTTTGCTGAGGGCTTCACGAATCCTGTTACTTTGTAGTCAACACGTTGACTGCCATGAGGGCCACCAGTAGCCCTCACTAGATTTCAGCCTGGTGCCACAGCTGTTTCTACGGTAAAGTTCAATATTCATTGTTCCGAGTTCTGTGTTCTATGCAAAACTTTACATATGCCATATGATATTATGTTTCAGCTGTTTTGTTGTGATGTTTATATTTTCTTCCCGCGCACTGATCAGCTTTTGGGGTTAGGTGTTTAGTAAGTGACATTGATTCTTTTTGTGAGAGAAACTAGTCTGTCTAAATGTCGTAAAAACTAGTTCAAATGTATAAAAACGTACTTAGGGTTGCTTTATTTAAAAACCAGAGGACTGTTTTCTATCACATTTTATGAGCTTTCAGAATATATCATTAAAAATTACGTAATACTAAAAATGGCGCTACAATTTGTGTTTGATTTATAAAAAAACGGGGGCCACCGGTGGCCCACATGGCGCACAGCGGCACGTATGACGTGGGCTACCGGTGGCCCTCATGGCGTCAGGTGGCCTCAGAATGACACAATAAATTATCTACGCTGGCAGTAAACGTGTTAATAACGTTTGTCTGCTAGATGTGATGATACATTTCTTCCTTGACTATCAGAAAATATTGTAATGTACCGTACGGTTTAGGTTTGATTGGTCTAAGGTTATGTTTAATGTGTGTTGAAATAAATTTAGACTGAGGCTTATTTTGTGGCTGAGAAGGCCTTTTTGTAGTATCTAGGTCCTTGTTATCTTTCATATCTTTTAGAATATTAAATTTATTCCTGAGGGGGGGGAGTCTTTATCTTCAAAAGAATGCAATCTTACTGGTTCTGAAAACGTCTTTTGTTATTGTTATCACTGTAGTCTTGGGGAGTAATAATAGGAAACTATTGACATAGCATTTCCAGAAATGAAGGCAAAAGTATAAAATTGGCGCATGCCTAAAAGCCGATCTCGCCACATTCTTCATTCCCGCACCATGCATAGTAACCTAAATAATTGCGTGCACTGTCTTTGACGTAACTTTCGATGTAAGCGAAACACGAAAGACGTAGCCGATTACCCACTGTGCATGTACCCACCCCCCCACCCATACACATACAGTAGTATTGAACCACCCACCCACCCATGCACATACAGTAGTATTCCATCCTTTCTGGCCATCACTTTCCCTAGTTTGCTTCGTCCTACAGTCACCATATGAATCAGATGCTATTTTCTTGCGAAGTCCCAAATCACTACTATTGTAACAATTTTCTTTAAGTTGGTTAATTTCACATAGTAAAGTTTGATTTTCTTCCCTAAGTATTATTTTATTCAGATTCAACTGTATTGCTGTGCCCCACTGACCTTTAAAGTTTAAATGGTAATATAATGGAATTTTTATTTATTCAACTATCATTATCTAAATAAAAAGAAAATGAAATGTAGAAATAGTTTAAGTAATTACATTTCATTGATTTTATATGCACCAGATAGATTTCTCATCCGATGTTGAGTATTATATCTTCAATTATCAGCTGTTTTGCAGTTACAGAGCGCTAATTTAGTCTCATATAAATGTAATACATTGAAATCAGTAGTAGCAGACCTCACTAACTAATCCAATTACTGGTACAAAAATTCCTACTACATGAGATATCAATAGTAACTAAAATATAATAATGAATAATGTAATTTAAATTTAATTTTAATAAAATCCAAACATCATTGATTATACGTTTATTCTGTAACAAAATACAGGTTTATAACTAACTATACATACCTATAGAAAAAAAAGAAACAACAAGATTACTAAAAGAAAAATATCAAAACAAGAGGAAAAATCAACTATATGATACAAGCAAAAAATCATAACTTTAAACAAGCAACGTACCTTGCATAGGAATTACACATGGTAAATGGTGTGCGGACAGTGCATGTGTGACAGTTTTTGTGTGCCACCACGCACTGTCATCTGATAACATAGTCTCTGCCGGCATTCTCAGTTCTTTTTCTTCATGCCACATATGTTACATATACTATAGTACTGTTCAGTCAAATGAAATTTATTGATTTTAATTTATTGTTCTAATGTATTTAGAAAATGAAATACACTAAATACTGTAATCCACATATTTAACTAATCATAATACAAACAAAATCTATTTATAAATATTACTTTAAATAAAAATAGCTGTAAAAACTTTAGTTATATTGCATTTAACTATTTTAATATTATTTATTTTCAATATTATTTATGAGACAAATACAAAAAGTGTAAAAACTTGCATGGAAAAACTATTCATAGTAGTTTTGTAAAGAAATAGCAACTTTTGTTGAGGGTGAATTATGAACTATATCTAAATAATACAGCAATTATTTGTTTGTTAGTAGACTAACTTACAGAATCGACTATCTTGCAGCTCGCTTCCAAGTGGGAGAAGCACTCCATCTCTCTCACATTACCCGCTCTAAGCACCATTTAGTCTGGATTTAACCCATTTTATGAAGCGCATAGCAGCATATTTTTTACAATATATAGAAAACAAATGTTCAACACATTCATGCAGAAGCGTATTCACATGCGTCTTCTTTGGACAATCATTATTAAAGCAGCTAATTATCTGCAATATTTGAAAAAAAAAATTTAAAACAGTTTACTAAATTTTTAAGACCATTTGTTTAACAAAATTTAAATAAAAATAAACTGTGTTCTCATAAATTTAAAAAAACACTATGAACACATTAGTTCATATACATTCAATTTACATATTGGAAAGATTACGTCTTGTCACAAGAGAGCAAATGGGGATGCAAGAAAAAATACATTCAGCCATTGTCAACTAGTTTTTGAGTGTTGGGCTACTGAATGCTGTGAAATCATCACTGAACGCTGTACCATCATCGAATTGATGAAATATTTATATTTCTTACAATGTATTGCATACATACACTAAGCAGGTGTTCATTTTCTCTTTGGTCTGTAACGAATATTCTAACAAGTTAGTTGTGAAAGAAAATAATTATTTATTTCTAGATTATTTTATTTTTTCAAAAATTGATGAACTATCTCACTTCCTACATAGACAAATCACGAATAGTTGCAGTAACCCCTCTCCCATGCACCATCAATCACGAAAATCAAGTAATCTGTCTGATTAATCAACTGCTTTAAGGGAAAAATTTCTCGGAAAAACAAAGGTGTTGTAATTATGGAAGAAAACACAATAAATTTTGGTTATATTATATTTATCTTGATTCGATCATTAAAAGTATATGAACCGATTGTGTATATCATTACTGAAAACGAATTAGTATTGCTAACAATATTAATCATTACCAAAACTGAACAATTATGAAAACAGTATTAATCATTATTGACTGACAACGTGATTTATTAAGAAAAACAAAATAAGTGCCACCTTAATAAAAGAGTATAATCAGTTACTGTTTCCTACCAATATGTGGTTTATATGGTTAGACAACGGTTGTTAACAGTGCCATGACTCTTGTCTAATGCTCTAAAATATTTTGTGATGGGGGATGACTAATTTAAGATCGAGGTGCTTCACAGGTTTAATTTCTCTGATGATTGCTGTATGACCCACTTAATTGCACAGTCGCTCTGACTTCTACAATCGTCTATTTGCAAGCACAGATGAGATTGTCTGTTGTGATAATGTTTATTTCATATGAAACAATATGTTATGTATGGAACATATATGGCAGGCTTATGATATTACTTTACCATTTTAATTTATACTTCAAAAAGACAAAACTTCCTAGGGCAAGATGTTTACATTGTAACACTAATCAAATGAAATAACACTTTTCATTAATAAGGATTTTATTACAAAACAGTCTTCACATTTACAATATTCATATTATACCTAAAATGCATTTCCATTCAATTATTGAAATAAACCCTGTTTTAATTATGAAAAACATATAATTCCAGTGCCTAATTATAATAAAATATGTTTGAACACTATCCTTAATTAGATTTAACATAAATACCTTTTATCAACATGACTAGATGTAGATTAAGAAAAAACAAATAATATAATAATCTAACATAAAAACCAAAACAATTACGTATAATTATGATTAAAGGCAGGCACAAATAATCAAGGTACACTTGAGATGCGTTTATCCAGAAAGTGGTTATCTGAATTTCTGGTTAATCAGAATTTTGTTTTCTTAAACCAATAGTTAATGGTATAGATTCATTTAAAGACTAAACTTTGTTAGAATTGTTTCATACATTATTACAGCATGAAAAGCATGCTATCTGACTATAAAATACTTATTGTAAGGATACTGCAAAACAACTATGATAGGCTTAGCTCTACCACGGCTGTGTATGCCGTACCACCAGCAGCCAGATTGTTTCAATGAAAATAGTCTTAGAGATTGTCATGTTCATGCACCTCATTACCTATAACTTGGTGAAAAAGTCAGAGAAAAAAGATGCTTTACAACGGCATTGAGTGCCCTAAAGTGTCAGTTCTCTCACATTCATAGAGCATTAGAATCGAGATGGTGATGATTTTTTAAACCAAATTTTCACTGTGATATCTCACGATGACCCATCAACTGCTTTCATGCATTTAGCATTAAGAAAACTTACACAGTGCATACTTCTCTAATCTGCATCTTTACTATTTAACACAATTTCCTCTAGTAATGTACATACTACAGTACTATTTTAGAATGTCTCTTTCCTTACAGTGTCATCCTATAAAATGGCACACGCTGATCCTCATTATATGCACGTGCATGTGATGCTGATTCTATGTTTTTAGGCCTCAAAAAACATAGGCAAGCTTTGAATATTGAACCGTACTATCTGAAAATTTGATCATCTTAAATGGACTTGGTCCCAACAAGTTAGGATAATCGCAACTCTAATGTATAATCAAAAGAAACTTTTTAAATTGTTAAAATAAAACTACTAAAAATTGTTTTAATATATTGCTATGATAGGACAATTAATAATGACTATTAACTTTTATTTTCATACCTAACACAGTTTTAACTATAAACTGAAATGTTTGCAGAGCTAAGTTATATCAACACATTACCATTGTCAATCCTCTATTTAAAACAGAGAAGTATACAAAAATTATATTTTTACACGTTTATTCTATTTAATCTCTTTTCTTGAAGTTTTTCTAAAACAATGTACTGAGTAATTGCATATTGGCACAATAATAAAAATCAATGTTTACAATCATGTTTTGTTGCAAATTGTTTTTTAACACGTTCACCATGATGCCTTCTTAGTAATAACAAATATATTTCTTCACAAAACCCCGGCATGAGCCACTGGTGGCGCACACTTCAATGGCAACAATACTTGCATTGCAGCTGCATTTTATTTGAGTGTTGTATATATCCTAAACATGTCTTATACTAAATATGGACCAAATATGTTCACTGGTGGTGCACGTTTCAGTGAATTATTAATGTAAATATGTATAATATAAAAAGTACATTACAGTTCAAACAAGGATTTTATTTTACAATAAGTAAGCCACAAGATATAAGTTTTCATACTGAATAGTTTGTCAGATAAAATATCAAGATTTTAATGAATTTTGTTAAAACAGTCAAAGCACATTGTAGGATTCCCATCACAGTTTATTTTATTATTATAATTTTATGTTATATTATCTTTTTTATATCATCTCAATTTTTATTATTATCATTCAAGATTCAAATATCTTTATTCATCATCTGCAGAGCTTGGTACATTGAATAGTGTCAAATAATGCTTATGCTAAATTACAAAATGTGTATACAGTGTTATTTCTTAAAATCTAATATATTTATCTGAGCAACAGAACAGCTCTAATAATCATTATTATAAAATTCCTCCAGTGAGTAAAACGCTATTACAATTAAAAAAGCCTTTAGTTTATTTTTAAACTTTTTTATGTCATTTTCAACAATTATAGAGCTTGGGATGTACTTAAAAAATGTCCACCCAATGTATACTGTCTTTTTTTTCATACAGTTTCAGGCGGTGACGAGTGGGAATGATTTCATTCCTACCTCTTGTGTTATATGTGTGAGTTTGGTTGTTTGAAATAAATGTTTGATAATTAGTTTTGTAATAAATTATTTTGTCTAAGATATATTGCCTGTAGACTGTTAATATTTTCAAATTTTTAAAATGCTCCTTTACTGTGCTATCCCTATTTAGTTTTAGCATGATTCTGATTGATTTTTTCTGGCATTTAAGAATTTGATTTAATAAACATTTTTTAGCTAAGCCATACAAGCAAATACCAAATGCTATGTGAGAATGTATGTAGGAAAAATAGATAATTCCTAAAGTTGAGACATTACAAAAAAGACATTTTTGAGAGGGCATATATTCCAGAGTTAATTTTAGATAATATTTTCTGTATATGCCGATCCCAGTTTAAATGCTCATCTATTACCAGACCAAGAAAGTTTGTTTCTTCTTTTCTTTCAATCAATTGATTATTTAATGACAATTGATTATTTATTGTCTATTGAATCAATAATTGAACCAATAAACTCCTCAGCTGCTGAGGTTACTGATCTTTTGCAAACCCATGTTGAGTATTATCTATTAGATTATTATGTTCTAAAAACTCCATCAGTTGATTATACACAATTTTTTCATAGATCTTAGATAAAGTTGGTAGCAAAGATACAGGTCGATAGTTATTTATATTTTTTGTTGTCGTCTTTTTTATGAACTGGTACCACTTTAGATATTTTGAGTTTATCAGGGAAAACCCCTGAAATGAAAGAAGAGTTTATGAGATGAGTTAGATCAGGCACTTTGTATTTTTTAACACAGAAGCGGGAATTTCATCAAACCCACTTGACAACTTATTTTATAGGGAAGCAATTACACTTTCTATCTCTGCTTCGTTGACTGGCCTTAAGTAAAATTTTGGTCTTTTAGTAAATTCTAATTTGTTTTCATTTCTCAAGTCTAAAATACTATTGTCTTGATCAGTAGGATTGTATGCGCAACATGTATTTTCAACAGCATTTATGAAGCAGTCATTAAACATATTAATAATGTATTTTGGGTCAATATAAGTGCTTCCACCTTTTTTAATTACAAAATTTTCGTTTGAGTCGATTTTTTATTTCCAACTTCACAATTTAATAAGCCCCATACAGTTTTAGGAATGTTAATTGATTGTTTTATTTTATTCTCAAAAAAGTTTTTTTAGTATTCTTTACATTTTTCTTATATGTTGTCAAATTTTGTTTGTAAGTTTCTAAATTTTGTACAGATTTAAAATGCTTTAGTTTTTTAGTTTTATAAGATTACTTTTTCTTCTTTTAAATTTTTTGTTACCCAGTTCTTCTTAGCTTTGTTCTTTTGTACTATTTTCTTGAGAAAAGTTTGTTCAAAATAAAATTTAAATAAATTGTAAAACACATTGTATTTTTCATGAACTGTTGCACAATATACTTCCATCCAAGTCTCATTTTCAAGAAGCTTACCAAAAGTGATAATTTTTTCTCCTGAAAAATCACGGGATTCTTGCAAAGTGAAACCATTACACCCTGGCAGTTGCCCAGAGATTATCAGGTTCAACAGCTGACCATCATGGTCCGAGTGTAATGTTACAACCCCAGAAACAGATACATTTTTAGCTATTGTATTTTTTACGAGTATATTATCGATACTTGATTCAGAGGACTGACTGACTATGGTAGGAAAATTAACCAGGTATGTCATATCATGGCTTTTTAGAACATTTTTTAACATGCCATGCTCTTTAGAATTTATAAAACATTTATATTAATATCTCCTGCCCATATAATAGTTTGACACTTTTTACTTAAATAATTTTAAGAGAACTCAATTTGTCCTCAAAACTATCTAAATGTCAATCTAAATGTTGTAGATATTTAGTTAAATTAAATCTTTTAATTTTAATATTATTTGGTGAAATCGATACTCCCTTTACAATTCGTTTAAAAATTGGTTACATTTTGATCCTGACTGATTCACTTATCAACGCCCGTTCCTATTTGTGACATGTGTCCATACAAAAACTTGTTGTTGTAGAATTGTCTAATTACAATGGTGTAAATATATTTAATAAAACAAATATCTGAACTCATGTTATAGGAAAATCACTTTTGACAATTAAGTAATTTTCAAAATTTGTTATAATTTACAACAGACCAATAAATTGTGAGGATTCGTAAGATAAGGTTACGAGGACAATATAATGTATTAACATTAAACACATGAAAAATGTATTATTCTATATTTATGAATAGTAATTTTTTTAAATGGTGAAATGCTTGCTAGGTTTGAGCAAAATACTAATATTTATTAGCATATTATATATACACAGGGAGAATTTTAACCCTTCACGAGCTAATTTATATTCTTAATGTGAGCATATGAAACATGGTTGGGTCACTACTAAAGTTTTTACCAATATATAACATTATGCTTCAAAATTAACTATTATATGCAAAATGAACGGGGAGCAATCAACCAAAGGAACTTACAGATGAATCGGAGCATCTGAATACACCGAAACAAACACTGAAGACCAACACCTTTACAAACTTCGCCACAATAAACATAAACTCACTAGCTAAGGTTGGAAAACTCAAAACTCTACTGGACACTGCCATAGAGCAAAGGATAACAATACTCGCCATACAGGAGATGAGAAACACAATGCGGGAACCATACGAATCACAGGGATTCAGAATCTACCAAGGAATCCCCGGAAAGAGAGTAATGAAAAATATACCACAGTTCGGAACAGGTTTCATAGTGAAAAACACAATAATAAATTCTGTCAAGGAGTTCAAGGCCTACACGGATAGAATAGCAACTCTGACCATCAGGTCCGCAAACAAGACGTACACGCTAGTCAACGTGCACGCACCCACAAACGAGAAGAACAAAACTGACCCAGAACCTGTGGAGGGATTCTGGAATCTACTAGACCAAATCCTCACTAATATTCCATCAAACCACACTAAAATCGTGATGGGAGACTTCAATGCGCAGATAGGAAGAGAGAAAAGGTTCAGGAACATTGTTGGGGACTGGCCGGCACAAAAGAAAACTAGCACGAACGGCAGAAGATTGATAGAAATTTGCAGAGAACACAGAATGGTGATTGAATCGACCAGATTCAAAAGAAGACCACACAAGAAGAAAACGTGGAAACACACCGATTGGAAAAAGGGCGAATACCAACTTGACCATGTCTGTATGGACAAAGACCATCACAGAGAAATCTACAACGTTAAAGTTCTGAGGGGAAAGGACCTGGGTTCTGATCACTACCTGTCCAAAATAAAAATCAAAATAACACCGGCTGGGAAAAAGAAAAAAAGAGCCAACCGGTTGAGACGAACCTACGACCAAGCAAAAATACAAAACAACACACAATACACAATGAAAACAAACACAGTCCAATCAGACACGGAACTGGAAGTACTGACAGAGAAGTTGAAAACAATAGCCGCAGAAATAGCACAACCCGAAAAGAAAAAAAAACACCAGTGGTGGGACAGAGTGTGTGAGGAGGCAGTCGACAGGAGACATGAAGCGTGGAAAAAATTCCAAAATAACAAAACTGACGAAAATTTTGCAATGCTGACCCAACAACGGAAACTAACTCAAAGAACGTTAAGAAATAGCAAAAGAAAGTATCATCACGGACTGCTGGACCAAATAGAAGATAGCTTTGCCAAAAACAACTCACGGCAATACTATAGAACATTTAGGGAAAAAACCAAAACCTTTACACCACCAACCCTCATGCTCAAAAACAAAGAAGGAGTAACGGCACACAACGATGAAGAAAATGCCAACATTATGGCGGAAAGCTTCCGAAATCTTTTGAACTGCGAAGACCCGATCAATATACTCGACATAAATACTAACACAGAAGTCAGGACACCGGAAGAGAACGTACAAGCACCATCAAAATCAGAAGTAGAAATAGCAATTAAACAATTAAAAAACAACAAAGCTAGCGGAGAAGACCAACTGACAGCAGAGCTCTGGAAGTACGCCGGAGAAAACGCAGTTACCAGCCTCCACAAGAACATTCAAAAGATCTGGAAAGAGGAGAAATTACCGACAAGATGGACAACAGCAATAATATGTCCCATCCACAAAAAAGGGAGTAAGACCGACCCAGGCAATTATAGAGGGATCTCCCTACTGGACTGTACGTACAAGATTCTCTCCAAAATAATTTATAACAGGGTCAGAGACCAACTAGAAAAAGAACTGGGAGAATATCAGGCGGGATTTAGACCGGGAAGAAGCTGCCCAGAACAAATATTAAACCTAAAGCTAATCATCGACTAC
This sequence comes from Stictocephala bisonia, assembly GCA_035578905.1. Classification (NCBI taxonomy): domain Eukaryota; kingdom Metazoa; phylum Arthropoda; class Insecta; order Hemiptera; family Membracidae; genus Stictocephala; species Stictocephala bisonia. Next base: position 419,492 of record JAQJVL010000309.1, read on the forward strand.
TACAAGTCGAGAAACAAACAACTAGTGATCTCTTTCATCGATTTCCAAAAAGCCTACGACAGCATACATAGAGAATCTTTGAAGAAGATACTGAGAAATTTAGGCTTACACCCCAAACTGATCAAAATGATTGGGCTTACACTGGAGAACACAACATCTAAAGTCAAATTCAGAGGAGCAACCTCAGACGCGTTCGAAATTAAAACAGGATTAAGACAGGGGGACGGGTTGTCCCCAATTCTATTTAACTGCGCACTGGAATATCTGATGAGAGAATGGAGGAAGATTAACCCAGAACTAATAAAAGTAGGAACGAAAATCAAAGTGAACTGTTTAGGTTTTGCGGACGACTTGGCTTTATTAGCAAACAGCATAAAAGAGGCAAGAACGCAAATTGAGACACTAGAAGAGATAGCTGGGAAAATTGGACTAAAAATCTCGTTCGAAAAGACCAAAATCATGGTCAGGGATCCTCTCTGCGTTGATCACATATCAATTTTTAACACTAAAGTAGAACTGGTGAAAAAATTCAAGTATCTGGGGGAAACAATAACACACAACAATAACGAGAAAATCAACTGGAAAGAAAGAACTGACAAACTGAAGAAGTCTCTATTCACAACTCAAAACATATACAATAAGAGATGCTTATCAACAAAAACCAAAATCAGACATTACCAAACGGTGATTCTCCCGGAAATACAATACGCATGCGAGACAATCTCCGGACCTTACAAAATAGGAGAGATAGAAGCAATAGAAAAATTAGAAAGAAGGATAATAAGAAAGTGTATAAACAAGAAGAACCTAGTGGAAGGTCAATGGAGAATAATCCCAAACGAAACCGTCTATAAAACAATCACTCCACTAACAGAATTCTTCAGAAGGAAAAGGATATCATTCCTGGGACACATATTGAGAACGGAAGACACTAGACTAGCTAAACGACTGATCGACTTTTACTGGAATAAAAAAATCAAGTCAAACTGGGTGAGAGAAGTGCAGAAGGACATGGAAGAACTAGGAATCTTGAAGGAGGATCTCGTAACAAAATCACAGAAATACAGCGAATGGGTAAAAACAAACACAATAACACTCACGCACAAACCAAGACCAAGACGAAATGTGGTGTATTCAGAGGAGGAAAGAAGACGAAGATCGGAACGGCTAAAAAAAATATGGGCTAAAAAGAAAGAAGAGACAGCCAAACAAATGAAACAGCTAAGGACGACTACAAGTTTTGAACTAAAGTGATCCAATAGGGTCGTAAAAGCAATAAATAAATAAATAAATGCAAAATGAACTAATATTTGGCCGAAATAATTTTTTTTACATTTTATTTCCAAAAAAATACATGTAATTAGCTTATTCTACTAAAATCAGTTGTCAGGTAAGTTTGAAATAAAATACTAATTAGTTGTTAATTTCATTTGATTGTATAATCTAATGACTAAACATGATATTATCATGTGATAGTATGATATGCCTCAAAGCAAATTTCTGGATGCAAGTAAGGCTTTTCCTGGCAGGTTTTGCAAAAGTAAACAGAACTAAACTACACAAATAAAATAAACAGAACAAATTGAATTCATAAACCGAAGTGTCTTGTATCTAAGTAAACAAAGTGTGCAGTGCGGAATGCAGCAGACAAAGCACTGGACGCTGGACTAACAACGACACAAGATTTAGAGGGAGAGGAGGGTCGGAGAAGGTAGGAAAGGGATGGAAGGTGGGAGTCAACAATAGTATTGGGTGGAGGGTGTAGTTTGACTAATAACAAATTACATGTGACCTTGAGGCAGAGTGGGGATAAAACAACCTAAAATTTCATATAACGAGTATTCCCGGCAATTGCTCATTGAGCTAAAAACAGTGTGTGTATATATACGCATACCGCTCGCTCGAAGAAAAATGTTTGCGTGTATAATAGGCATACGCTCACGAAGGGTTAAAGCATGCCTTTAATGTAACTTTATATATAAATCAATCCAAGTCATCTTGTTTAATTACTCAACGGTAACTAATCAACATGCAGTAGGTATCACAACAAGGATGCGTGATCCCTACCATCTTTTATTCTAGATACCGTGATATAATCTACCATTACATTACATTTTGTAAGATGATATTGAATAATTAGTCAGTATTCACGAGTATACACAGGTGTTTAAAAACTTCATCATGTATAAATATGGGACAATCAAGTACATCTTTCAGTGCTACGTCTACTATTGTCCTTTATTATATTGGGCCTATTGATTAAATAAAATCAATGGTATTGTGCGCTAAACTATGATGATTTTATTAAATAAATTGATTGGTCCTGACAACAATAAATAAATTGATCAAATCTGATCAGGATGGAATATAAAAAATTCCAATATTCTTACAATTATTATAACCTATTTATACATAAACCAATTATGACTGACATAAAAACCAACAAACAGACGGTTTTTAATAAAACCAAAATAATGTATTAATTAAGTTTGTCTCAAACGAAACAACAAAATTGATTGGTCTGTATTAAATTAGAACTTGTATTAAGTAAAACAAAGGAATTATTTTATTCGGCTAATGATTTCGTCTGCTTTATCGAATATATATAGGTCAATATAATGTGGCTTTTCTACAGTAAGAAGTTTATTTGTGGTCATTTGTCTCAAAATTATTCTATTAAAAATGAATGAGTAGGCCTACAATATAACGGAAAGTAGGTGTAGATAGGAGGTCCTGAGTAAGGATCATATCAACTCATACAAGAATTATGAACAAACCATTCACTTATAAAAATATTTTAAAGAAAAGGTTTCATTTTACTGAATATGTATAATTTGCCTTTTATCCTAAACAAAGAATAACAATTGTTCTGAATTACCAATTGATCCCTCCTCCCCATATAAACTCATACCTATCTGCCTATCCCTTCGTTCTTTTTCTAGCTAAATCCCAACAGACGTGTACTGTTTTTACTCTTGTGTTTTGATTTGACTGGCTAGAATTTGGATTATTTTTATTATTGTTATACTTAAGGTAAATACTGTCATCTTTGCTAAGGAATACTCTGGTGAAGAAACATTTTAAAACTGTTTATAAAATTTATATATAATAAAAAATTGTCACTTTTAAAAATTACTAATTATTAACAATTAAGTCTCATTCAACTAAATTTAATTGTATTCTAATCTAACCGTGGAATCCTATTCATCCACTTTGAACAATAACCTTGTTACCATTTGCCATAAGTTTCGCACTTGCGGTAAAGACATTCTAACTGAAAATAAGCATAAAATTCTTTCTGAACTAAACTTACAACAAGACAGGCCCAGGAGAATATAATGGTATATTTCTGTTAAAATCAAATTTACTAAATTTGTAAATAACGAAGAAATGTCAACTTCGCCTTTTTACTATAAAAAATTCTTGTATCTAACTTTTTCATGTAGTTAATTTAAAGATTTTTTCCTCTTAAGAGTTCACTGTACAATATAACCGAGCGATTACTAAAATGACATATGATTATATTGTTCATAAAATACATATTGAAATGGCATTAGTTCCATTATTATTGAATATTTAATTAAACAATAGAAACATGATTGCACAGTATTAAATTAGTAGTTCCATGGACTGTCTGAGAACATGTGTTTAGTGTAATAATCAGGTCAAAAAAATGTTTAAACTTTTGGGCGTGTCTGGACACCCCCCGGGTATGTCCCTGCCTTTAAGGAGTTTTGTACAACAAATTAAGACAAACTTGTTTAACTTATACACATATCAGAGTACATACACTACTAGGGGGCAGCATGCCACCACTGTAACTCGCTGCACTCGTTACACCTCGACAGAGCTCATAGTGTATTATGACTACAAATGTAGGTTAACTTTAGAACGTAAAATCACAATATTAAATTTATTTAATGTGACTAATTTAAACGGTTGAGGTGTCAAAAAATTTGCCTCTGTTCGTAGTTGTGCTGAATCTTACTCACATTACTGGCGTTGTTAACTATTCATTAGTATAAACACCCAATGGATACTATTGATTAGTATAAACACAGTATACTTAGCTGTGTTCATTTCATTTGTTTTTGTTTAACAGCTAAAGATTAATCAAATAAGTAAAATAAATGTGTTAGATTACCATTGAAACTTTTAAATCCAGTAGAGCGGAGCTCAACAATCGAATGTTAATTAAACCATGCTTACAACTTTCTCGGATTTAACATTATGAAAGATCTAACCTCTTCAATATAACAATTATTATTTACATTCAAACAGCTGTTAAAATTGTAAGGATATCATTATTTACATTTGAAAAGCTGTTACTTTTCAATTCATTCAAAACTCTCTCCATGTTATTCTTATGGCCAAAAAACGTACTTTGAGGGCTTCCCACACCTTCAGGGTGAAAAATATTGAAAAATTATGACCTTATTGCACAACTACAAACAAAGGCAAATTTGTTGACACCTCAACCGTTCAAATTAGTCACAAAATAAGGGAGGACATGCATTGACAAAAAACAGCTTCATATATTATATATAAGGATTATCTTGTTATGTTGATAGCTAATGATTGATTATCAATGACAAATCCTTTCTGTGTTGTCTACAGCTATGAACACTAAAAATTGTAAGGAGTTTATATAACTGAACAAAACTACTTTGTTCAATAATAAAGTAAAGTGTGGTGTAATATAATGTAATCTATTCCTCATAAGTAGTGACTATTAAAATATGGAATTCTCACTCAATAATAAACCTGCTAAAAGATAGAATCCCTATTTGTTGCACTGTGGCTAGTTGACTTAATGTTAATTAAAACTGCCTAAACATTCTAAATCACTGCTTCAGCATATTAAACTTAAATCTACAAGGGCCTGTTCCAAATGGAAAAGTTATTTAAATGATTTTGCATATTTGAACTAGAAAATTTGTAAAAAAAAGATGTACAATGTTGTAAACATAATAAATTACATTTAAATAAAGAGATTACACTCAAGACTCTTATATCAAAACTAAACTTACCTTCATATGACACAAAACAATTTAAATTAAAATTGAATACAACACTTTTTTATTTAATACTTAACGTATAATCAAATTATGAAACAAACTAATTTAAACAGTATGGCAACCACTTTCAAAAAGTCTCCCTGAAAATTTAGACTAACCTAAGAGTACAGAACAATGCTTATTATAAAAATTCAAGAAATACCAGTCAACATATACATACAGCTTTATCTTAACATTCATAAAAGATTTCCCATCCTTGAAAACATTACTTTGGAGACTAAGATAATCAATTTTTTAACAATATACAGCTAAGATTAGTTCATTTCAATTATTTTACATTAGCAACATGCTTTTGTCAAAAGGAAAAATCATAGGACAACATTCTTGAGTGACATTTAGAAACCTAAGTCTGTAACTGCAACAAAATAACTCTTAAAATCATATGATCACCACCTAAGGTGCACTTTAGTAATAGTTTTTGTGTAGTTTATGTTTAATAATTATTTCATTTTATGTTATTGATAAAGTTAAAAACACAATATTGGAGAAATTATAAATATTAGTAATTCTTTGTTATGTTCTCTTAATAGGTTGAACGAACCTTTATTGATGAAAATTGAATAAATGATGAGCATCACATGCCAAATATATCAGAAATCTGGTAGATATTAAATATTCTGTCATTAACTAGTTGTAGCAATAAAATAACCAAACTGAAATTGCTATCAATGGGTCATCAATGTTGACATGATGTACTGATGACACAACGACATGACTAATGAAGCTAAAGATTATAAGAGGTTACTTATCCCATGCTATAAAAATTCATCAAAACCCCATGCCCCTAATAATTCTTCTTAATTAGGAATGTTATCAAGTACAATTTTAATTTTAACCATTACTCATAAAAATTATAATATATAATTATATACTTATATATATATATATATTTATATATACTTATATATATATATATATATATATATATATATATATACATATAATATTCATTTTATATCTAGTTATTTTAATAATAGAATAATAAATGTCTTTATTATTTATTAGTTGAACAAACTGTCATCATACAATAATTGATACTAGATTCCGTAATCTAGTAATATTCAAGAGTACAACATTTAATTCGGAGTCAAACATTTATAAAGTGTAATTATTTTTAGTCTATACACAGACATAATCAGACAAGGAATATTATATCACGCACACCTTGATCCCTATAATTAATCAATTGATTGTTGAAACTGACAACAGAGATGTTCTTTTTATTATTCACTTGAAACAACAATTCAATTCTGTGTATTTATATTTATAATTTATAGCTAGACCTCAATGTAGTTATAGTCCATTCTGTTACACCCTGTTCTGCCAAGTCTTGTTGCTTATCTTTAAAGCTATCTTCAAGTTTTTTCATGAGCTTACTACAACAATCTTTTTCTTCACGAGTCAAAAACTCTAAGGTGATGTTAAACCTGAAATTGAATATATTTGAAGTTAAATGATATGCATGATAAACAAGAAAATCAATTAGAAATATTGTAATACCATCTTTTCTTTGTTTAATTTAAATATTTTAAGCATAAGAACAACTGTTTTAACTCTTATAGTATTCATAATGTATTTAGTATTAATGTATATTTCGTCTGTATTAATGAAAATTCGTGTGATTATGTGATTTTTATGTGTATGTTACTACTACTCTGGTGTTAGTGAACTTGTCTTCTTAGGTAAGTTTGCTGATGTCCTATCACTCCAATATACTAATTCCTGGCCTAGTGCCCTTTAACCTGCCCTAATAATGTATATTTAGAAAATATTCCTTATAAAATACTTTGCTAGTCATTTTATTTTAAACATTCAGTAAGAGGCAAAGAAAAGAATACCAACCTTATTTTGATGACATAGACATGATTTAAAAAGATGTTAGAAAATCTGATAGCTCTGTAAAATATAAACATTTTTGGGAACAATTCATTGTGCACTTCCTTTTTTCCAATAAATACATAAAATCCTTGATCCAGCATTTATTCCCCCACAGAGAGAAGATGTAGTATTGATTTAATTTAAAAATAGGAATGCTGGTATCAGGCATTGTCCTCCAAGAAATCGTGAATTACTGAGCAACTTTGTCGATGACAAACACAACCTCTACTACGACAACTTCTTTCCCACCAGGATACCAATCATTTCCTTAGTTTTCTTTCCAATCTTCCCCAACCTCTACCCCTTAACACCAAACTGGTTACTATTGATGCCACTTCATTGTACACCAATATACCCCACGCTCATGTCTTAGCTGCTATTGAGTATTTCCTCAATATATGCCCTCCAAACACCAAACCTAACACTTTCTTCCTAGTTCAGCTGACTCAATTCACCCTTGAAAAAAACCACCTCTAAAGTTCTGGCATCAACTACCTCCAGATCCAGGGTACCGCTATGGGTACTCGCATGGCCCCTTCATATGCCAACCTGTTCATAGGGAAATTGGAGAAGACTTTTCTTCAAAAACAACCCGTCCAACCCCTCTGCTAGCTCCGTTTCATCGATGATATTTTCATGATCTGGACTGACTCCGAAACCAATCTTGAAACCTTTCTTCAAAGCCTACAAAACTTTTCATCCCTGAATTTCACCTGGCAATCCTCTTCTGAATGCATAGTCTTCCTTGATGTTGAAATTGGATTGGAGGACGGTGTCCTTCAAACTGATATTCACATCAAACCTACCAATAAACAAATTGGTACAATAATGTAGAAAATTGTTTGTAAGTGTCCTATTTTTTAGCACTTTTCCAATATCTTTGTTTCTTTAGTTGTAATAGTGCCTTTTTCCAAAAAATAAGTGAACAAACTTTTTTTGTATTGCTCAGTATATTGGAGAGATAGGACATCAGCAAACTTACCTTAGAAGACAAGTTCACTAACACCAGAGTAGTAGTAACATACACAAAAGAATTACATAATCACCTGAATTTTCAGTACCACTGGCACTTTCTTCAGGTGAGTAGAGAGGGAGAGACTGACATGGCTTCCACTATTGCTGGGTAAGTGGCAGGGGTGGGGGTTGTACATCAATAGAGCAACACTTAGTTATTGATGCAGTTTTTTTCAGTTGGTATATATCACAAGAATACAGACTGATGAGTCGCCAGAGCACTCTAACTGTAAAGTGTGGATGGAAGAGGCTACTCAACTAGACCTTCCTGTTCTACTTCACAAAGCAAGGTACTGTGTTGTCACTTTTATTAATTCAAAAACAGTTTTCAAGTATTTCTGAGTTTCATACGGTTCATTTTGGCCCGTTCCGCGCCTTTTTTTTGAAAAAGTGTTATGGAAGTTACAGTAAGATGTGTTAAATTATTCTATCTCACGGTGAAAGTTTTTCATGTTTGACTTTGCAAGAACAGGGTCGCCATTTTTTTTAGCTTGGTTTTGTGCTGGCAAGCATCTCGTTTGCGCATGTTCTCATTGCTCACTCATTGGCAAAATCGTCACAGCCAGCTGTTGGGACTCTTGAGTGAATATTCTTTTTATGTAATGTTTGTTTGACCTAGTTATGCATAAATTTATAAAGTATAATAATTAAGTAAGCATGAATCAGAATCCAATTAATTATTTTAGTAGTTCAATTGATAGTTTTTTTTTGTATACCAGGAAACAATTTTGATTATGGTTTTAGCTTAATACATGTCAATATCAGAAGTATCAGGAAAAACTTCAATACATTTTTGGTAGAACTATCTCAAGTAAAAAATAAAGTTTTGTTTATTGTCTTCTCTGAAATTTGGATTGACAGTGACGAAGTTAATTTTTATAATATTCCTGGTTATAGTAGTTTTCATTCATGGAATAATACCTACAGATCAGGGAGAGTTATGTGTTATGTAGCTAATGAAATAAGTGCTTCACAGCTAATTTATAAATTTATTACTGCCAACATCCTAATTCTTAAAGTAAAATTTTTCAATTTATTTTGTTTACATAGGCTTCATAGTTATTGGGAAAAATAATTTCTCTATGAGATCAGAATTTTTGCTGTCTTTATCATACCACACGATTATAAGAGGTGACATAAATATCAATATTTTAGACAACTCTGCAATTACTCAACGTTATTTAACCCTGCTTAGTAGTTACGGTTTTCAGCAAATGATTAAAAATGTTACTAGAAGATCTTCTGAATCATGCTTAGACCACATTTTTGTTAGGCATAACAATTTATCCATGTACAGAAATATTTGATTTAGATGTGACTGATCATTGCTGTATAGGTTTAAAGTGGTTGCACAAAGATTTTCCTCCATATATCACAAATAGTATTGTTACAAGTAAAACATTAATTAAAGTGTCTATTGATTTTAACAGGGTTAATCTTATGTTGGATAAAAAATATTGGAGTGAACGTTAAGGGAAATTGTAGAAAATTCTAAACATGAGATCAATTTATGTAGCAGAAATAATAAGTCAAAGATAATTAGTCCTTGGATAAACAACAAAATAATTAATGGTTTCAAAAAAAGAAAAAAAGCTTTACTCAATTTTCCAAAAAAAAAACCTTACCATACAAATTTTAGTAATTATTATAAGTCATTTTGTCTCAATTTATCAAACAATGTAAACAAATTAAAGAATGATTATTATGCAAGGCAAATTGACAAATGTAGAGGCGACTGCACTCCAATGGAAATTCATTAATAATATTAGTAGAACAAGGGTTAGTAATAACGCTCCTAAACACTACCGTATCGCTTCCATACGTTAGATTCCTTCTTTATTCTTTATTAATATATATATATATATATTAAAAGGGTTTTAAGGATTATTAAATCTTTAAAGAATAAAAAATTCTACCGGTTTTGATAGTATCTCAGTTGCATTGATAAAACACACTGCTGACAGGATATCACCAAATACTATCTTACATAATTAATTTAAGTTTCAATAAAGGCATTTTTCCTGAACCATTAAAACAAAGCCTTGTAATGCCCATTTTCAAAAAAAGCAAGTCGATAAAAATGGACAATCTCAGGCAAATTAGTTTATTATCAGTAGTAAGATGAAAATAAATGTGACTAAAACTAAATTTGTAAATTTCAGTTTCAAACCGTTTGATCTCCCTTTGCTTCTCAAGTTTCATGAAACTAAATGTAATGATAACAATAACTGTAATTTTCAATATATAGAAAAGCAAGGCAGCTTTAAGTATCTTGGCTTGAACTTGGAACAAACTTACTTGGAATAAACACGTAACAGAGTTAAATAATAAATTAAAATCATTGATTTGGACAATTTATTTATTTTTTTAATTTCTGTAGCACTGACGTGCTTAAGAAGTTATATTTTGCCTTAGTAGATTCTAGATTGCAGTATGCTGTGCAATGTTGGGGTGGGACTTTCAAATTCAATATTGATAAATTAAGAACATTAAAAAACTACATTTTAAGAATTATTATGTTTAGAAGGAGGAGAGAAAGTTTGTTTTCGCTATACTGTCAATTAAGTATACTTCCAATGCAGCATTTATTCGTTTATAAAGTTTTAAGATTATTTTATGTTAGAAGTGGAAATACAGGCACAAATAATTTAGTATACCTAAAAATTTAGAATACCTAAACTAAATAAATCACTATTTAGACAGTCTTATGACTATGTTGATCCAAAATACTTTAATCAGTTACCGCTTGGCATAAGAGAATGTTCCACGATTAAAGCTTTCTCCTTTAAATTGAAACAACAGTTACTCTTGTTTTGTAATATCGATTTTCTAAATGATATACTGAGTTAATGAAAAATATTTAATGTTATAAAGGTGTGTTTGATTTCAGTGTTATGGTTTGTTTGTAGATGATAAAGTAATTATATATATTTATGAATGTATGCTATTTTGTATTAGGTATAAATATTGATAAGTTTTTCAGTATATATTATGTTTTTTTGTGTGAAATTATATTAAATTAACGACTAAACTAATGAACTTCCATTCATAATTATTTTTAGTTTATTAGTGTCACTGTATCAATTCTTAATAGCCTACCAACATTTAATAATGACACCTAAGGACTTTAAGGCTGAAACTTATCGTAAATCCACAGATCTGATTAAGTCGTTTTAACAAAATTAAGGAAGCTTGTGTTTTAACAAAAGAAGAAAGTTGCAGCTTGTGATGTACCCCTCAAGCTGTTCAATTAGACAATTAAATTTGTACTTAAATGAGATTAGAAAGAATCTTGCTGACTTTGAAGAGAATTTTCAAAGCATCTTGGAATGAGAAATGGAAGATGTTCCGGATACAACTATGTCTAGAGACACTGATGACTAATGATCTTTTTGTCATTATTTCAAGTACTATTGAGGTTTTAGTTTCACCTGACCCTAGCACCCCATCTGCAGACAGCGCAACAGGAATTCCATAATAGTGTAAAGTTGCCAAAAATAAATTTGCAAACTTTTGATGGCTCTCCTTTATGCTGGGTCAGTTTCATAAATTTATTTGATACAGCTGTACACAAAAATACTACCATTTCTAATGTGACTAAACTGCAATATTTGATTAGTGTGTTATTGGGAGAACCCCTCAGCCTCATTAAATCTCTTTAAAAGCAGCCAATTATTTGATTGCTTACAACCTGCTCAAAGAGCGTTACCATAATCCACGTAGGCTTACTACTTTACATCTGAATAGCCTAATTGATTTACTGTCCATTTCACAGCATTCTGTTAAACAAATGCAAAGTTTTATTAAATTCCCTTTATGAACAAATAAAAGTGTTAAAAGCTCTGGATTATGACATTTTGAGTGCTACTAACCCTCTTTTATCAGCTCTTATGTTAAGAAAATTGGATCAAGAGTTGATTTAAAAATTTGAAGCTTTTATATCCGCATTCCCTACCGTCTGTTTATGACATTATTTGGTTTTTAAACACTGAGTGTGCTCACGTAGAGGATGCTAGCCTGCAAACTAAACCCACAGATTCCAAAAGTGTTTCTCATTCGTCTTATGAAAAGAACGGCAGATCAAATAAGATGAAACAAATTTACCTAAAAATGTTTCAATGCTTTCTACCAGCTCTAATGGTAAAAATGTGCTCTCCTCAAATTCACATTCTGATTTGAACTGTTTTGTCTGTCATAAATCAGGTCATAAAGTTTACCAGTGCCCAGGGTTTAAATCAAAAACTTCAAATGAACGATTTAATATTGTTAAGAACAATAAGAGATGTATATCTTGTCTTGCAGCTCATATACTGCGAGATTGCAAATCCAAAGCCACATGTCACACTTGTCATAAGAAACATCATTCTCTATTGCACTTTTCGCCCTCAAATAATGATAGGCCTATTCATGGACAGGCCTCCCATCAAGAATCAGCCTCATCTACTTAGTCCACTTCTGTGGTGGCACATAGTGCTTTATCCGCTCATACAACCTCTTCTATCCCTCACACTCACACAACAGTATTTCTAGGAACAACACTTGTAAAGCTCACTGCTCCAAATGGAATTACTCATGTTTTTAGAGCTCTCTTGGACAGTGGATATATGACTGACTTTGTAACTGAGCGTGCAGCCCAATTGCTCGGCTCAAGACGCATCTCTTCTAACATTTCTGTTATTGGACTCTTCCAGACTTCCACCCACAACAAAGGGCTATTGCAGCTGGATGTAGAATCTCTTTCTGGATACAAAGTTGCCAATTCGCACTCTTTTCATATTTTAGAAATAATTGCTGCTGATATTCCTAGAGTGCAACTATCTCAAGAAGTCCTAGACAAAGTCAGACCTTATACATTGGCCGACCCAACATTCCATATGCCAGGTCCAATTGATGTACTTATTGGTGGAAACCTTTACCCTAAAATTCTCACACATGAAAATTACACTTTAGACCACAATTGTATTGTTTTTATACTTAGGCAGAGAATCAGAGTAGTTGTTCGATTTTAATTTTGTTTGTGTACCAATTGAGATCAGTGTTTTTGGTGATAATGGGGGTGGATTATTTTCTTTATGTTTTAGGTTTCTGTTCTTTTGAGCTTTGGGGGTGGTGATTACGTTATTCTTATGTTGTTTCATTTCTAATTCTATTTGGTTTAATTTGGATTTAATTTCTATTAGTTGAGTTAAGACTGTGGTGGATATGTGTGGAGTGTGCTTGTCAATTACGGTTGTTTCATTTGTTTGTGTTCCTTTCTCCTTATTCAAACACTCTTTTTTATGTGAGTTGAGGTCATTATGTAGTACAATTTTCTGTATTAGTTTGTTATTTTCAATAGATGAGTGATATTCTGAGATTGTTGTTTCAATGAGTGATATTCTTAATAGATTTTTATAGTTCTTTTATTGTCTCCTCTTTTTCTTTGTCAGAGTCCTCAACGTTGATTATCAGCTCCTTCCTAAGCTGCACTTCTCTGTTTAGCTGTAGTTCCATGTTATTTAGCATACCTACCAGATTGTTATTCCTTGTTTGAATGGTGTTGTTTTCCTTTTCTAGTTCTTCAATTAAGTGTTGCATATTTGTATTTAATTGAGTGTTAGTTGTATTAGTGGAATTGAGTAGTTGTTGAGTAAGTTCCAAGTGTTTAAGTGTTAAGTTGTGTATCTCCTCACTAAGTTGATTATTTTGAATAAGGAGAGCATTCCCTACTTCAGCTGCTAGCGTGAGGAATGTTTCAAGGTCTTGTGTTTCTGCAATTTCGTGGCTTTTGCCTTTATATGTTATTTCTTCAATAGTAGATTGATTGGCTGATAATAAGTTAATTGTGTAAGAGGGGGAAGTTGCTTGGTAATTATTAACTATATTTAATGTGGAAGGTATAATTTGAGGTGAATTCTTTGGGTTCATTTTTGGGGATTTGAGAAAATGGGAGCAGTTGTTGCATTTCCAGTTGCATATTTCATCTGACTCTTACCAATGCTAACACAGGCTCCGTGAAACCGTTGATCACACTGACCGGTGTGCTTAATGGATGAGTATTTTACGCCTATTCCACAGTTACCACAAAGATATTTGGAGGTTTTCATCTTTTTTATTGAAAGTTTTGTTGTCTATAGGTTAAGTTGTAGATTAAAGAATTGTCATAAAAGAGAATCTTCAGTTTTTTTATTTACTGGTTTGGCTGATTCCAGTGGTTATGGGTTATAAATTTCATAGCTACTGTCAAAGTAGTAAAATGGTGTTCAGTTTTTTATTCACTGGTTTGGCTGATTCCAGTGGTTATGGGTTAGAAATGTCACAGCTTTGTCAAAAAATAAAATGGTGTTCAGCTTTTATTCACTGTTGTGGCTGATTTCAGTGGTTATGGGTTAGAAATGTTACAGATATTGTCAAAAATAAAAGGATTATATATTAATGTATTTATATAACAATGTCAGAAGGTCAATATGAAAACGAGTTATCAAATTTGTATAAAAGTGATTGTTTATTGGTATTTATAACCAATATATAGATAGTCAATGGTGATGTTGAATGAGACTGGTGTGTACTATGAGTGCACGAGGTCAGGGCTGCTGAGCCAGCGGTGTCAGGTCACTCACTTTCAGTTGTGGCACACAGTTGTCTCCACTAGTTGGTGAATAGGAGGAAATTAGGTGTTGCAATCTTTAATGTGAGTTGACACTGGTGTAATTACCATTTAATCGCCATATTTTATGTTACTTATCTGTTAATTTATATTTTTAATTAATGATAGTATATTCCAAACCCAGTCAACTAAGCCTTCTTCAATGCCATAATCTGACATAACACCATTAAACATTATTTAACAATTTTAGTTTTTTTTTTTTTTTTTTTTTTTTTTTTGCTGTTTCTAGTCTTTACTAATACAATATAAAAACTACTATAAATATAAATAATAAAATTGTTTTCCTCATCTTACATTGAACTTAAATACATTCATACATCTCCCTAAACATAATTCATAAGTATCCTAAAACAACTCGACAATAATTATACAAAATCTTAAATACATTTTAACTATCACAATAAACAATAACAACAAATATCAGCTGGGAGTGGAAGCATAAGCGAAGTACCAATCAGCTATGACAAACTGTTAAAATATTTTAAATATTTTGTACTGAAATTTCATAAACTACTTTATTGACATAGTACAAAAAATTGCAGCACATTTGAGACTTCTTGGGAACCGACTTATCAACATTATTACAACGCAATTAAAAAGCTATGGCTTTCGATCTTTAGAGAAAAGTCTGCTAGCTGTGCCTGGTATGGCTTTCAATCGGAAAGGGTTAAAAACATCTGAAGAAGTCTGTGTGAGCAAAATAAGGGCCCATTTATTAGTATAAATATATCTAGACACAGTTATATAGTTAAAAATATATGTATTGTAAATGGTTTAGTGAGCACACTAATCATAGCCTTCAAATGACTCCCCTTCCCAAGTAGTGATTAACACATAAGGTAAATTTCCCTTGAGTGTCTGTATTTTTATTTGTCATGTGTGAAGGACATTACCTGTATCATCACTAAAATCCATTCTGTTAAGACTCTACATTCAAAAAGTTGTTTGGTAAATGAAACAAGCATTAAAACTAATGCCAATATGCATATCACTTTACACATTAATGCATGTCAGCAGCTAATATTGTTTGATTACTGATCTATATTGATTATAAAAACAGATGTGAACCCAGGTGTGATGGGCTGAAACATGTTATTAACATCTCCAACTGTCTGGTGTAGCCAACTATATATATAAAAGGTCCATACCAGAAGGATCATTTGCTTTACTGTCTATTTTCTTTCTTTCTTTATTTATTTAGGATATTTTAGTTTATTTAAACTTATAATATCAAATACTTATAGAATATTGATTTTTTTTATAAAAATAAAAATACTTTCATTTATTTACTTAATTATACCATATGAATTATAATAAAAATTAATTATATAAAATATAATTAATATATAATATAATAAAATATAATAAATTAATTATATAAAAGGTATATGGGAAAATTCATAATTATAACCCACTAAATAAGCTTGTCTTGTAATTCAGGATTAAGCGTTCAGTGAGTGAGAGAATCCATCTTGATTCATCATGTGTTTGCATGTAAAACATTGAGAATGTGGGTACCTCTAAACAAACAGTATGGATTTTACAGTTCTAATTTGCCTGTATAAGGCATATTCTTATAGCAGATATGGACAACTGGTGGGAGGCACTTCAAGGGCCATGTGTACTGTTGGTAGCTGATTGTTAACGTTAAAGGTTAAGGATAGATGGATGTGATATAGTTCTGGGTTGTGTTGGAAAGTATATAGGCTCATGCTCATTTAGTTTTACAAGACACAGAGTTGGTTAGTTAGTCCAAAATGTCAGGACACATAAATAAAACCCTCCCCACCACGAGATGAGTCAATATCCAGCCAAGTAAAAATTGCACTGTTCAGGCTAAATCATAATTATTTTGCAAATTAAA
This sequence comes from Stictocephala bisonia, assembly GCA_035578905.1. NCBI lineage: Eukaryota > Metazoa > Arthropoda > Insecta > Hemiptera > Membracidae > Stictocephala > Stictocephala bisonia. The sequence continues at coordinate 435,972 of JAQJVL010000309.1, forward strand.
AAGTAGTAGAGTAATTGTTTTGGCTCTGTTGGAAAAGACGAAGTAAGATAAAAAATGAATACTTAATAAGATGTCAACGCTTGGGGGAGGACAATGGAAGGAGAGTTTTACATATTGCTCCCTCATCTCATCGATGAGAACATTTTATAATGTATCTTGTCACATTCTACAACCTGTTGTTAAGAATAATTAATTGTTTCTTATGTATATTTGCAAAAGAAGACAACTCTAAAACAGCATCTGGTGTGCATTAAATACAATTTTTTATTTAGAATATGAAATGAAGAATTATTAACTTGGAAGCATAACTACATGTTATTATAGTATTATTACTTTGCATAACCAATATTTGTTCTAGTGTTACAGTATTTATAATATTAGAGAAAACTTACAATCCTATTTCAATACAATTTTATAGAAAAAATTTTAATTTTTAAAACTTTAATTAAAGTGGAGAAGCTAAGAATACAGTGCCTTTAAAGCAATGCATTAAGTAAAAGGGGTAAAAATTAAGCAAACACTTTAGGAAGTCTCAACAGTAAATTAGATTATCTTATACCAAACACAATCATATGAAGAAAATTATGTAAAAATCATAAGTTAAATTATTATTTGTCAGCATTACTTTTACAGTAAATAGTAAAGTACAATGTGTAGCTGTTAGTTGTAAGGCAATGAAAATGTCTTGTTATTTAAAAATCAGAAACTGTCTCAAGCACTGATCTTGCCCAACATTTAATGTTTTCTTTTATTTATTTATTTTATTTTTATTTATTCATACGACACCGATCGTCAAGATATAGGCGAATATGGGTTTCGAATGAGTGTGATGAGTGTAGATGAGCGAATGTAGTCATTGTTACAAACTAAGGCCGACTATTCCTTAGAAAGTGTCATTGATAGCCCCGTAACAATGAACAGCCGGCGGTTATCAGCTGATTCTTCTCAAAATGTATTGACTCTGATTGGGATCGAACTGAGAACCTTTAGCACATGAAGCTGGGATTGAACCAAATACGCTACCCACCAATTTTTTGTTTCAATTAGCGGCCAAAGGAATGTTGGACATTATTGAGGAAACTCTTTTTTCAGCTGCTTTCTTAGTTAATATAAAGGCAATTTGTTGGTTATTTTGAGATCTGTAGTAGATAGAATTTACATATTCTTGAAAACGTACCATGTTCAGTTTTATTGGTTTTGTTTGAATGAACTTATTTTCCAATACTCTACTTGAACATGTTGTTTGCGTGATATCACTGTTTTCATGTGTAGTTGTTCGTTACTTTTTGTTGGCTTTTGTTCTCCTCAATGTTTACTTCAAATTTGTTTTCTTTAACAAGCTTCGGTCCGTTTTCTTGTAAGAGCATATTAGTGATCCCATCTGATTCTACACGAAACTATACCAGAAAGGAGAGAATGTATTGAAAGTAATGATAAAAATAACAAATATATTGTATATGTCATATTCATTGTAGTGAAAACATTAAGCATATTAGAAAAAAAAAAAAAAAACTATGATAGTTTGAATCGCAAACGATGAGATGCAGCGTGTCGAATTTAGATTTTATTTTTTAAAGTCGACTGAGTTAATAAATATCCATTTTCTACTGCATTCTGCTACTTCACCTCAAACACATAACATAAAATCTTTATTACAACAATCTTCTTGTCAGGTTAAGTGGAAGAAGGGATTTTCTAGTCCCAACTTCGCCTGATTAAATAAAGACGTATTTCATTTCATTTCTTCTACACAACTTTTTAATCTCTTGCTGCAGATTTCTTATAACTAGAAATACAACATTTAAAACTTCAAGAGCTAATTTACATTCTTAACGTAAGCATATATGAAACTTGCTTGGGTCACTACTAAATTTTTTACCAATATATAATATTACATGCTTCAAAATTAACTATTATATGCAAAATGAACTAATATTTGGCCGAAATAATTTTTGTTTACATTTTTTCCCAAGATAATACTTGTGTATATACAAGTCATTAGCTCTAAGGGAAATTGTTTTGAATGTTTTTACCCGTCATTAGCTTGTTCTAGTAAAATCAGTTGTTAGGTGAGTTTGAAATAAAATACTAATTTGTTGTTAATTTAATTTGATTGTATAATCTAATGATGTTACAAGTGTATTCAAGCATATTTCTCTTTAGTATGATATGCCTCAAAGATATTTTTGAATGCAAATGAGGCTTTTCCTGGAAGGTTTTGTAAAAGTAAACAGAACTAAACTACATAAATAAAATAAACAGAACAAATAGAATTCATAATCAGAAGTAACTTGTGTCCAAGTAAATAAAGTGTGCAGAATGCATCAGATGAAGCACTGGACGCTGGACTAACAAAGACACAAGTTTTAGATAGATAGGAGAGGGGAGGGGAGGGATGGGGGAGTCAGCTAGAGTATTGGGTGGAGGGTGTAGTATGACTAATAACGAATTACGTATGACCTTGGGAGGCAGGTGGGGATCAAATAAACTCAAATTTCATAAGACGGGTATTCCTGAGCTCACTAAGCTAAAAACAGTGTGTGTATATAAACCACACTGTATATACACACATTGTCATGATTATGTCCCACCCACCCATACACGTACAGTGGTTTGACCCACCCGTCCACCCATGTACGTAAAACTGTGTTGACCCACCCGTCCACCTATACACGTACAATGGTGTTGACCTACCCGCGAACCCATATACATACAATACCCATACCCACCCGTCCCATGGTTTGACCCACCCGTTCACCCATGTACGTAAAACTGTGTTGACCCACCCGTCCACCCATACACGTACAGTGATGTTGACCTACACACCCACCCATACACGTACAGTGGTGTTGACCTACCCGCCCACCCATACACATACACTAGCACTGTATTGTAGTGATGGGTGGGTGGGTCTCTACCACCGTATGTGTATGGTTGGGCGGGTAGATCACTACCACTGTTACTTGTAGGGGTGGGTCACTAGCACTGTACCTGTAGTGGTGGGTGGGTGGGTCTCTACCACCGTATGTGTATGGGTGAGCGGGTAGATCACTACCACTGTACTTGTAGGGGTGGGTGGGTGGGTCACTAGCACTGTACATGTAGGATTGGGTGGGTGGGTCACTAGCACTGAACGCGTAGGGGTGGGTGTGTTTTGCACGTGCAACGCAATTAAGCAATTATGAAACCGTATTTTACGGATCTTTTCCACAAGTAGTTAAGCCTAATGACGTCATGAATATACGGTCCTGTCAATGCGATCAGTTTTTCATACCAAATATCTAAGATAAACGATGTAACCATTTTTATGATGACATAAGGGCCTTACACATACAGTCTTTACCAATACCACAGTCCATGTATTGGTAAAGACTGTATGTGTAAGGGTGGGTGAGTGAGTCAATACCACTGTATGTATATGGGTGGGCGGGTGGGTCAATACCACTGTATGTGTATGGGTGGGCGGGTGGGTAAATACCACTGTATGTGTATGGGTGGGCGGGTGAGTCAATACTACTGTATGTGTACGGGTGGGTGGGTGAGTCAATACCACTGTATGTGTATGGGTGGTCGGGTGGGTCAATACCACTGTGTGTTTGTTTTACAATACACATACATGCACAGTGGTATTCACCCACACGCCCACCCAGGCACATACGGTGGTATCGACACACCTACCTACCCAGACACATACAGTGGTATCGACACACCTACCTACCCAGACACGTACAGTGATATCGACACATCTGCCCACCCATACACGTACTGTATTATTGACCCACCCGCCCACCTATACACGTGTTACGCACACCGCTCGCTTGGAGAAAAATGTTTGCATATATAATCGGCATATGCTTGCAAAGTGTTCAAAAATGTTCTTTCAGCTACAGATGGACGAATTAACAGTCACAGAAACTGTTCATGATCTTTGTAGAACAACAGTTCCATAGAAAATAACTATTCCTGGTGTCTATGTTTCTTGAAAGAAACTAAAAATGTCAATAATTTGTTTTACTTACTGTCAAATCTTACATGGTGATGCCATATCTTGATAAAGACTTAAAACTCGATATGACTGTTTTAAACTGCTGGTCCAATACTGTAAAAAGGGTTTCAGAAAAAAACTTTTGGAATTATGCGGCGAGATTCTGAATATTTACTAGAAGACTTTAATGAAACCTGAGAAAATAGCATGACTACAGTAGCTGCCTGCATCTAATTCCATGTTATTTGAAAAATTAGAAGTTGCAACTTATCAGAGATTTTTTTTAGTTATTCCAGTGCAACAAGGAAATCAGAGAGATTGGAAAACCTATAGAGACTACCTCGAGTTATTTGCTGTGGGAGAGCAGCTTACACATTTCTTTTGTCAGTTACCAGAAGTAACTGTTAATGAGAAAAATCAAATTTGATCATGTAGTTGAATGCTGAAAGATGAAGATGGTTAATTATATAAAAAGGTAATTATTATTTTACTGGAGAAGATGTCAAACATAGTGTACATAGCTTGACACGGTCAGACCAGAAGGTCACGTTAACAAATCCTCATTGACTCATTTATGTTAATATTTTAGTTATCACTTTGGTGGGGGTACTAAGTGGCAAAGCTACAGCATTGCCCAATACACTCAGCTAGTTTAAATGTAAAATATGTAATTAAAATTATCATAGTTACAATTTTGTTCTTTACTATTTTTATTAATGTTTTCACTACAATGTATACGACACACAATCAGTATAATTAGTATTTTTATTATTATTTTAATACATTATATTATAATTAAGTAAAATATAAGTTATTAATTTTTTTATCTTAAATTCAAAGAACTAACAGAGAATAGCAGTAAACAAACAAAGAATATTTTTTGAAACAGACCTTTTTATCATCCACACTTCCTCCTAAGCACTGCAATCAGATATTTTACACTTTTTTATCATAATTAATGGGAAACTTCCTCACTTCTTTAACAAGTTTTTCTGTATTCATATTGAAGAGGCTTTGTGACTGTATCGTGCTTGTCAGAATTAAGAGTAGTCAGTGACAGTTGGAGCACGGTTCAGTCAGGACAGCCTGTTGTCAGTGCAGACAAGTGTGGACTGCAGGTTGATTGCGAGGCTGCAATTCTATCACCAAATATTCTCAGCAATTCCCCAACTCACATGTCGGACTCAGAACGAATATATGTGGTTCAACCTTAAGCAGTCTTATCTGCAGGAGTCTTACCCATTCCTTATGATCTGTATAATTACAATGGGCTCAAAGTAGTTATAGCCACAACCATTTTATTAATACAACCACCCCCAGATTCTACTCCTGTTCCCTAATTAATGTTAACCTCTCTATTACTCTTATTAGATTGTTCAATAGTATTACAGGAGTGTCTAGAAAGACGAGGGGATATATGTGTACTGACATACTAACCTTTTAGTTTTCGTCAATGTTTCAAGAACTTGAGTAACAAAAATAATATCAGTTACTGAAGGACTAAAACATAAAAGGGCTTCTACAATTTTACCCAGAACTCCTGTGGGTATTTCAGTTTTAAATATATTTCCAAGTTCTTCTGATCCAGTTTTCAGTAGTAACTTATATCTATCTTCATTTGAACGTAAGACAGTAAATTTTCTAACATATCTAAGTCCTGTTAGAGACTCCTCTTCACTTCTGAATTCAGTAAGAACATTTTCAATCTAATAAAAAAAAAACAAAAAAATATTAATAAATATTTATCATTAAAAACATATCTATATCTGCAACATTAAAACTACAATTTAAAAACATGCAAATTGTGACTATTTAGTCCAAAATTAAATAGAACATGTGTAAGTTAATGCTTATATTTGTAATATAGATAGTTATAATTTGAGTTATTCTCTATAAAAATTATTTCTTTACTGACCAAAAATACTTAAGTCAGTAAAATAAACTTTGGAATCAGTCAGTTGGAAAACATCCAAAATGTAAAATATACTTACGTCAAAGTAAGTAAAAAGTTCTAAAAATTAAGGTCCATACAGCTTCATTTTCTACCCGTCTGTAAGCCACAGATATCTTACTTGCCCGTAACTTGTTTATTGGATACCATACATTTTCTAGCATGTTCAAGATCCTCGAAGCTGAAGATTAAAAATCTATCAGATGAGTCATTTCAACTTATGATAAAAATGTTTCTCCTGACTAATCTTATACATAGACAAACTTCTAGATATTTAGAAGATAGATATTTAGTCTGCATTTTGCTGCTTGCATACTTCAATGTACTATTCTATTAATTACTATGCCTGCATTGAATGTTTATGTTTTTTATGCTTGTTTCTATTTCCATTCCTTGTAAAGTTATGTGCTATAATTTTTATGTCAGTTACTTTTTATTTCATTTTTTTCATTTATTTCAGTTGCATGAATGACAAGACTAAGGGCTAACACACACTAGCCCAACCACGACCACGACTCCGATAATTCTGGTCGTGGCTAGTCCGACCAAGAGTATGACACGACCAAGACTCCGACTCTGAATGCTTCAGTTGAGAAATGGATGATAAATTAATTTACATTATTTACTCTTTATAAATAAATTATACACACTTTTCAGTTGATGAATAAAAACATTAAAGTATCAATAGTTAAATTATTAATAAATTAAATAATCCTAATACTAATTCTGGTACAATTATTTTATTTATTTACCATAAACACTATTTTGTTTGGAAATGAATTCGGTAAGTAGATCTTGAGCTTACAACTACAACTACCTTCGTTAATACGTTAAGTTAAGGTGTAACAAAATTATTATGTTTATTCTGAATCATGAAAACATAATGATCCTGACATGTTTGACAGATATCCTTCTTTGTTTAGTCATATCTCCATAAATATAATTAAATCATTTTGAAGGAGTAATATAGTAAAAATAACATGACAAACAGTTAAATTGTATTTACATGAATCAGCTTGCTCCTTTAATGACTTTCACTCACTTCTTACAAACATCATTGTAATCTCCTGCCACATTTATATCTATTTGAATAGTCATCTAACGATAAATTTCATAAAGATGGCTGATCTTTAATCGAAAAAATAAAAATGTAAGTGTCAAAAACTGCCATAATATGTAGATTGTTCAAAACTACTCAGGCGCTAATGACCTAGTCGGAGTCGGGTCAGGGTTGCTACCGTATGAAGTACGCGTCATGCCATATCGGTATATATTATTTTTGACCGCAGTCGACAGTTTGGTCGGGCCCAACCAAACCCTTCTGTCTTTGGTCAGATGACCAGACTCCGACTGCCATGTCGAACCTCACTTATTGTGCGTCGTTCCATTTAATCCCATGTAAAGTTCGGTCGGGCCCGACCAGTCGGAGTCGTGGTTGAGCTAGTGCACGTTAGCTATAATGCATGTATAATGCTAAAAGACAGTGAAATTTTTATTCTTGATACTAATGTGCTTCCAGCTGATGGCCAATTTAAGTTATTGGTTTGAAAAAAACAAGTTGGACAGTCAGGAAGATTAGGGTTAATTTAAACAACTTCATCACCACTTAGATGAGCATGTCAAAAGCCTCCAGTGGGAGTTCCAACGTATGCCCACAATGAGAGTTATCTCAGCTTGCCTTTATTATGTATAATGGTCACTCACAAGGGTAATGAGTGACGGGGCTGACACATGAAGTGTGTAGGATTTTCCCCTAGTCACTCTAATATAAAGCTGGATTGGAATCATTCACTCACTGACATAAATGTTTACCAACTTCAGAGTGTCGTAAATGTTTATTAAATGTGGTTAAACCTACGGATGACTGCTCACCTTAGGAAATTATTGACTCTGAAGCTGCTGAATACCATGAAATCACAAGTTTTACAGTATCAGTGTTGTTCATGTCTGCAGTAATCCTTAACCCTGGAATGGTAACCCTATTTAAAGTTACACTACTGGTAACCCTTCGTATATTTTACGATGTGAGGTATCAAGTCTTATAAAAATAGTTAAAAATAAAAATTACAAGTTTTAACAACAAAGTCTTTATTTTGAATACTTTACTAGTCTAAACAAGTACAAACGTTATTAAAATTGATAATAATTAAATCATAAAAATTTATTTATGACGTAATGTTTTTGGTTTGTAGTGATTTACAAAAAAATGTTTTTTTAATAATTTTCAAAGTTAAAACCATTTTAATTATGAAATCATTAATATAAAAGTATAAATTTCAACAACAAAAAACATCACTGTCTCAGTCCATCAATGAGCACAGATCTCATAATGTCTTTTAGACGTCTTCGCAGCAGATTTTACACATGTCACCTCGGTGCTGTCATCGTCAGGACCACTGTCATTATTTAACATTATGTCTATCTCAGATAGACGCAAGGCCATTGTTAATCAAATATAGGTCTATATACAACTATTTACATTAATATTGAACTAAAACTACTAATAAAACCTAATATTTACAAAACTAGACACTCAGAAAAAAGTTACGGCACTGGTAATCCTCGTAAAAAATCAACAACATACGTTGTTGTGAACAACACGAATGACACTAGCAGACTGCGACAAGTGGATCAAGGTCAGGAAGGGGTGGGGAGGGATGGCTCGTTTGTTCGGTACAGTCGCGACAAAAACCTGCCTTTAATTTACAAAACACTATTTGCGTGCAGAAAAATCACGAAGGGTTACCATTCCAGGGTTAAGCTGTACATGCTCCCTTAGTAGTACTTTATAATTAACCACTTTAGGAGCTGTACTGTCACATTTTGTCATCTAGCTACTAACTAAGAATCAACCAAGAGTCAAAAATTGTCTAAGGTAAGCAGTCATCCTAAGGTTTAACCTAAGCTCATAGAATATATTTTATGTATTTTCTTAAGTAAATGTAGGGTGCCTTAGAGCATTAACTAATGGTACTCGCTCCCAGACACCAGGGGGAGTGTACCCAGACTGTATGAGGGCGAGTGATCACTTGTGAGTTTGTATTTTAGACGCTATTATATATTAGTCAGATAGCTGTCCTGTAATCTTGGCAATATCTGTCTTACAATTACAATTGACTTTGTTAATAGATAAAGCAGACTATATTGTTGAGGTTGAAGGACAGCAATCTGATTTTGGGATAGCCCTTATTAGCTCTCTAAGAAAAAAAAAGTTAATTTATTTCCTCTTTTTCATAGATACAAAATAAATAAATACACATTTCTACATATATACATTTATACTTAGATACATACTTTATATATACATCATTCCTCTAAATGTGCATTACATTATATAAACCAGCTTGACATAAAGATAGTAATAAACTATTCTAAAAGAGCGAATATATAAAAAGTTCTTATTTGCTTGTGAAAAAGGTTTGACTAATCTATTCAATACAAACTACCAAGTCAATGAAACTTCTTCATATTAATAGCATTGCTGAAATTGTTTTTGTGTTACACTATTTCTAGAATTTTGATTTTGATAGAAAATTTCTTATGATACTTAAAACCTTCTAATCTCAAGACTGGTTAGTTAAATTGATTAATTCTTAAAATAATCAGATTTAAATTCAATGTGGAGGGCCATAGTGATCAGCTTAGTTTTGTGATTGATGAACTGTTGATGAAAATAAATGAAAGAATTTATTAATTACAATCATAGTTTTACTTGTGCAATACAACATGTCCATTCACATTTTATACTAATTTCATTAAGTTCAGAGAATGAAACTGTTTTAGAAAATATTAGCTACTATGAAATTGTTGCAAAGTGGTTGCTGAATATCCAAAAAGAAAAAAATTAAATGGTAAATTAATGGGTCAGAAAATGTAGTTGACTCAAAATATTGATCCAGTATACTAAAAGGTAATTTTCTTTATTGTACACCAATACGTTCGTACACAATTTATACAAAAATACAATTACCTTAATTCAAATTATTATGGGCAAAATGGCATGATACACAACAAATTAAATAAAATAAAAATTAAGGTCTGTCATAAAAAAATTGATTTTCATTTAACAGCACAACAGTTTACGAAAATTATTTTAATTTGTAAGAAGTTGTTACTTGAGTTAATAAATTCAATGCTAAAATTAGGAAACTTTTTTTCATTAATATGATGTAGAACAATTATTTTGGAGGAAATAGGGCTAGGTATCAAAGGTGGATTTTACTAAAATCAACAAATTGGTATGGTATAGTCATCACTAAAGCTGCTTCGCAATCATGGTGAATAACCGTTACAATTTTAATAGTACTAAAGCTATTCTATTTTTCATCTTCACAAATATTAGATTACAATAAATGCAAACATAGAAAATAAAGAAAACTTGAACTACAATACCTCCATGTTGTTAAGTGGAGAGGTCTTTTCATCAACAAAACTATTCCAAATGCTGCCTTTCTGAAAGTTGTTAAGGTCGGAGATATCAGATTTTTCTACTGGCTTCAAATGTGAAGCCTTCACAATGTCTCTGAAAAGAATATGAGTAAATATTCATTTAATTTAAAAGTTTAGAAAAAATAATTTTTAAATTCTTTCATATCTTTATTTCAATATGAAAAATGTATTTATTTTGCTTTAATTTACCCAAAATGTAAGTTAGAATCTTACTAACACAATTTTAAAATAAGCTTTTAATAGGAATTTAAAAGGATTAATTCTATATCCTGCTTTTAATATGTTCAATCTACCCTGGCACCATATTAGGCTGGATATGACATGTTTACTGTATTTAAATTAATACTTATTTATAACAGTTACAAGATCATCTTATTATAACAAGCAAAGTTAGGGCTAGAAGGCCCTCTCTTTAACTCTTAAAATGGCAAAGTGCAGAAGCCCGCACTATTCTTCTGTGTCTGTAGTGACAAAGTGCGGTTTCCGCACTAATCCCACAGCCACACTCAACTGTTATTGTAGTACACACCTTTTAAGCTATGGCGAAGTTTTTGGTCTCTATGTAATCTACATTAGATGCTGGTTACAGTGATATGCATTGATCATCGATTAGTTATTTATATCAAATATGAATTAGTGTATGTTGCTAATGTCAAAGACATTCTCACAGTCTTGAGTCCCAGCCAACGATCTGTATAAGAGAACTGGATAGCCAACTCCCGACCCGAGGCTTGCCTCAAGGACGGCACGACGCTACCCCGCCCAACTGGGTGGGACCCCAGGTACTCGCCCCCTCATATGCTATTATTGTGATGTTTTAGGCTACAATGGAATGTTTCTGTGCTGCCAATAATTGTAACAGTTGTTATGTGAAAAACTGTGGAATTTCCTTTCATCGTTACGTGATTTCATATTTATTTTTCTAAATAAATAGTAGAATAGCAAACTATACTGTAATTACATATTTGTTACTATTTTCATGCAAACTTAAATATACCATCCGTCACATTCAATTTAAATTGCCTAACTTTAATTTTTTAAGATATTGCTATTTATGTTTTGTTAACATTAAAACCGATGCAGTAAAATAATCAATACACCAACTTATCTGATTTCATCT